>OX246738.1:24117685-24477685 GCA_945910005.1 Isoperla grammatica
ACACAGTGGCGGCGCGCGCACAAGTATAGGCCTAACACAGGAGGGAAGCGGCCCACTTGAGACAAACACAGGTAGCTCCCTCGACTTACTGCATGCGTAGACAGACATGGCACCCCACCACTTGTTATCAATATTGGTTTTACATTGTTGTCTTATATGGCTACTAATAAACTAGAACTACAGTAGGATTAGTACAAAATATCGAAACATGTGCAGTTGTGGGGACTTTGTATCCGCGGCTGGGGCTTCCCCCAGGGCCCAGGCCCCTAGACATAAGAATGTTTTTATTACTTTTCTTTCGTTTATTCCGTGTATAGTCTATAAATCAATAAACCTACATTATTTAAGACAAATCCGTATCAATAGAATAGAAAAAAAAAGAAAAACGAAATGCAAAGTATAGGTAAAAATGCGTTAAGACGACAGGACATATTTCACATTAGTGTGTAGGATATAGGCCTATTTCTGTTAAGTCATCCATATTTTCTTTTCGTGTAGGTCGACCTCTTTTTATTAATTTATGTAAAATTTCATTTTTTTTTCAATGTTCTCATTGTGTTTCATTGTATATTGTATATTGTACTTATTGCTTTATTGCCTTTCGTTGTAAACCGGTTTTATAACTGAATAGGATAAAAACAAATACAGCAGAGTAGGCCTATATATATCTTATTCGCGGAGTAGTCAGGGCAGCCCGGATTAGGAAAAAATATTCGCATTAATATACGGCTATCAGGAATGTATCACTGGTATTACAATTATAGGAAGAGCTCAAACATTATTTGTGTGAGACTCAAAAAGTGATATGGCTCAGTGGCGTAACTAGGAATTATTTCGGGGGGGGTTATTAGGGAAAAGTGAGATGAGGGGACTGAAAGGGGTCTGGGGCGAAGCCCCAGCCGCCGGAGGCCATTTAGCCGAAGGCGAAATTTTTTTTCACTTCTATAATTTATTTGGTGCCTTTTGGACTCAAAAAATACTACTCGAACCACTACTCATTTGTTTGCATAATATTGAAGTTACAGTGTTACAGTAGAATAGTTCTAAATAAGAATTGCATAGAAATTGTATTTTTAATGTTTTATGGTTATTCAATATAATCTCAACATAAAGTGAAACATTGTGGTCACAAGTCACATACGTTATTTAAATTTTAATTCACAGACCGTGATATTGTAATATTAGATTAATGCATTTTTATTTATAGGTACCTTCACTTTTACTGGTTCGAGCGTAAGGTGTATTAGTTGTAGATATGAACACATAAATAATATAATTGAATTATTGAAAGAAATTATATATCTTATCTAAGTGAAGTGCATGGTATGATAAATATAATGAAAATGTTGTTTGTTGCGATTGTTATACACTGAAGTGGTTTAAGGATCTTACAATATAGTTAAGTAAATGATGAAGTATTAAGTAAAATCATTCTCGATGTAGTTTCGGGGGGGGGGGTTTAAACCTCCTAAACCCCCCCCCTTAGTTACGCCACTGAATGGCTTGACGTTGGGGAGCTAGAAGAGGGTATGATAATAAACGGAACGGTGATACCCACAAATATCAAATGTCACTCACAGACGGGCCGCCCCGGATTATCCAGAATAGCAGATTAGCGGGGCCCGGATTAGAGAGTCTCTACTGTAAATACAACAGTCAAAAGGAGCCCGCACAATATACATCTCTTGAGCGCCTATGTACATGACTGTCCGGATTGCCTATATGACAATAAAGAGCGTTTATTGAAGCGTTTATTGAAGTAAACGAAAATAGAGTGGAACAGCTAAGAAACGGTATATTATCAAAATGTTCAAAACAAATTTTAAATTTGTTTGGCGGACGTATTGGATATCAAAAAAGAAAATAGTGTCAAAGTTAAATATTTTATAATGTTAACGCGTCATCTTTATCATTCTACGAAGTTTGTAAAAAATGTAGCCTATATCTATGATAGTTGTTGTTGTTGGTGTATATAGGTATTTAAATTTGCCGGTACAAATTTGTATTTTGTACCGGGGGATGAAAAAGTAAAAACTGTATCACGGACAATTTATTACCAACTTTTAGGCTATAAGTAGATATGAGATAACAGTAACACTATAGGCCTACATACAAACAAATCAGCCATTACATTTTGTGTTTACTTCTATATAAAAGTATTTACCAACCTATTGGACTTATGCAGCACAATATCAATCTTTGACAATATCGAGTGCAATATGCCGCCAAGAATAAAACTGAAATTGTTTTGAATACTATAATTTGAAATTAATATGATTTTATTTTGAAGGATATTTAAGAAAATAGAATGTAGCTGGGTGAGTGGGTGTGCCGTGCAGACAATGCACGGTGAAGTAGTCGGGATTACGGGGGAGGCTACGACGGGTGCGACGCGTGTGTTCAAGTCCAGTAACCCGCCGCCCCTTCATAGCTAACCGTCCAGAACACAAACAGCCACCCTTGCTGGCCGCAGTCACTGCAGGTCCTCGCACGTAAACAAACATCATCAAACGTACAAGCACTTTTTATTAAAATAGCTATAGATAGCTGTTAAGGTCCTTTACATAAGTATATTTTAATTATGAATTTCACGATTCAAAATTCATAGAACACAAATTTGAAGTTAAACAATTTCACTATAATTAAAACTTAATGACGTAACTCAATAATTGCTGCGAAAAAGGGAAGTCGCACTTGCCCAAGACTGACGGGTTCCGGGGTTATGTGATTTAAAACTATAGCCTACTACTATACATGTAAAATAATTAAATAAATAATACAAATGTAAAAATTCAAATGAATATCTGACAATAATTAACGCATTTGCTTAATAATCTATAGTATTTAGAAGTATCCCGTTTTCCCTTTAATGACATATTCCGAGACCCTTTTGAGCACTTTCATCACTGTTTAATTCATTTCACAATTCAAAATTTAAAAAACACTAATTTTTAAGGAGAACAAAATTTCCAATTTGAACAACTCTATGTTAAAACCATAAAGTATTTACAGTTCTCACACAAGTTTCAAGAAGTAGCATGTTGCGGCCGCGCGGTTGGAGTGGCCCTCTGTTATACATGTCGGCCGGTACACGCCCATGCAACATCACGAAGCGATCTCCGGAGTACTCGCAGTCGGGCCGCCGCGCAGCATTGCAACGCAGTAACACGCTCGTTCGTCCTTGTTATATTGCGTGTGTGTAACAAGAGTGGACAAGTTTCAGGCACGAAGCCACGAAGGAATTTTTAAAAATATATAATTTAAGTGCAACTGAGAAAAGGTAAAAATAGTAGAAGATTCCAAGATTGGAATCAGAATATAGAATGGGTGCAACATATAAATTCCATCCCGGATCGGATATACGCGTTGTGTTGGATATGTGGAGATGAAAATAGTGGCAGATAAAGGAAGATTGTTTCAAACCAACTCACGGATTAGTAACGTTAAAACAAGTATAGATCAAAAATCAGATCAAAATTCAAAAGATGGTCACCGCTGTTAGTTCGCTTTAGCATCACACCAGTGTATAATCCCCCTTGACTCGCGCGGGTTATACACAAGAGAGCACATGCACAGCGTTTCGGCACAGGAAATAGATAGGAGCACAGATTTTATTATATTCCCTACCCTACGGTATCAGTATGGTTACTTTACTACTCCTTTTTGTTTATGTCTGTGATAAAGTGTCGCTGTTTTTTATGTTCCGTTCTGCAAACCATCTACGACCCAAACGTCTTCACGGCTGATAAATTTAAAATAGACCATAAGGTGTATTGTTATTGTTGTTGTGGTAGAACGTAAGTCTTACCTGTATCCATGTCTAACATCTGACGACCTTACTGTTAAGAGTTCCAATCACGTTAACTTCCTTGCTTCATTTCATCCCGATAAAATGCGTTAATTTCCACACACACATAAATCACAGTTAAAACCACTACCGGTGCGTAAAGCTAGAGGCGTACGCGCACACGTATACGTCACAGTGGGTGATAGTCTGTGAACCGCGAACCGTTGACCGTAGAGGGACGAACTGAGTCCTACTCAAGTGCGACGTTTCTTCCACGGGGCTGTGGAACGCTGCGTCTCAAACCACCCATCGCCGACAAGCCTCGTTAAAATCTCTGCCAATCACAGACGCGCTCAGGCGTGGCCTGCGGCGTGGTTGGCCCACGTGGTTACCAATCAGGCGACACGGGTAACCATTGCAGTCGCCGTAGTGGGTGGAAAGACTCGTAACATCAGCTATTGTCTTGCTGGACTCTGGGTGGCGGACAGTGTGCTGGAACGACAGGGACGATGTTAGGGTTGGGTCTGGGGGACCATTCCATTGCCCCCCCCCCCCCCCAGTTCTCCACTTGGCCCCCCACGAAACCAGACATTTTATAATTAACGTTTTCTTCAAATAAAACTCCCATTTGTGGCAAGCAGATCAAAACGCGATTCTCGTTAAAAAATGTTTCAATTCAATAGGTTTTTTTCCCCTCGCCCCCTTGCACTAAGTCCGAATTCACTAAACTTTTAATCGGCCGATTTACTAATCTCGGATTGGTTACCATGGTTTCAACAAAAATTACATACAAAATTTGCATGGTGGTTTCTACCGGGCGTCATTTTTCATCTCCGATTAACAGAAAATCGCCGGATTAAAGTTTGATGAGACTAGCCCTCCCTAACACGTACACTCATTTTTCCTCGCTCCACATTTTTGGTGATCTCCTCTAAGCTCTGGACCAAGATCAAGTACTGTACGTCTTCCTTCGTTGATGTAACAAAATTAATTTCACTTGTTGGCTAATCTTGTAAAAAAAAAAAACTACTCCCAAAGTGTACGGACATTGCGACTTGCGAGTGTAGGTCTGTTTATATAGGCAACCCAAGACTACCTTACATAATAGTAATACGCTTTCGTCACAGGCGAGATATTCGTAGCCAACCAGCGAACCACCCGAGACAAGCGCGCGTAGATAACTATCGCTGATTGGCTACGAATACCTCGCCTGTGACGAAAGCATGTGTAAGGTTGTCTTGGTTGCTTGTGTATTTGTTCTTCATTAATTATTGTCTTATTCTGTAGTGAACTGTATGCCAGATAATCATATTTCCATAGGAGGAATATTTTTCAAGTTTTGTCTCACAGGAGTAAGCGACACACGGGAAATATGTTTTGAAAATATAAAATTTTTTACTACGATATACACGGATTCAATGTTTTCAGTAGGCCTATTGGTGTTTGGTTCATCACGTGATTCGAATCTCATCACTTACTGGCCATATGACGTGAACTTCGAAGAAGTTTTCTGCCCCGACACACGACCCTTAAACGGTTACCTACGGAATTGTTTGGGAAATGTTTCTAACGAAGTTTTTGTTTTGGATAAATATTTTAAGTGCATCAAGACTTGCAAAACTTAAATTACACGTGACAAAGTAATGCAACGAATAAGTTTTTAAAACTTGTTTTCAAAACATGTTTCTCGTGTGTCGCTGGCTGTAAAGTTTAGAGGAATTATATTTGTAACCCATCTTGAAGCTTTGTGCATAAAGTTAAATATATACGCATGCTTCTTTGGAACTTCTGTTGGATATATTGTTAGTGCTTTGGGTGCGCCACTGCTTTGTTAGAAGATTAAAACAGCATAACAAATTTACAATGCACAATTCAATTATTGATACTACAATAGCAGCTGTTGTATTGTATTGTATTGTATTGTATTGTATTGTATTGTATTGTATTGTATTGTATTGTATTGTATTGTATTGTATTGTATTGTATTGTATTGTATTGTATTGTATTGTATAGTATTGTGTATTCTCTAAACTCAGCTAGCGAAACACGGGGAACATGTTTTGAAAACCAGTTTTAAAAACTCATTTTGTTGGATTACATGTGCATGGTATTTCAAAAAGTGTTTCCAAAGTTCCCAATTTGATAATGCACTTAAGATTTTTTTTTTCAAAACAAAAACTAAAGCATATTTTGCCAGGTTCCCTGTGGGTAGCGTTTGAAGTTATACGAATAAACAGTGCCTTTGTTCCTGTCCTTGGCAAGATTTCAAATTTGCACGCATTCATCATTGAATTGAAGTAAATAAAGAGGGCAGCGTTCCCAACCGTTTCGGACCGACACCATTGCTATGCAGCAGATAGTTCATGCGTGTTTCGGTGGGTTCCGGGCGAGTGGGGGTAGGGGGGGGGGGGGGTGCTATATAAAATTGAGCCGTATAGGTGTTGACTGAGCGGGTAATGTATATGAAACACAAATAGAGTATAGGCACGTAGAAGGAACTTGCATTGACCCCAGGAGCAAAATGAAAATTAAATTAATCAATGTTTATAGGCATCCTTCCAAATGAGTGCTGCACGAACATCAAAAGTGCGGAGTGGTACGTGCTTGGAACAGACCACAAGAGATGCAATAAACAAACTAATTAAGTCTCTACTGATGTAAAACGTGCTTGGACCGCGCGTGGCCATGGCCGTCATCGCGCCAAGCGTCCGAGACTTCTGTGTTGTTCTCTTGTCTCCTGATGGCCGACAAGGTCTCGTAAGAAACAAAGCTAAGTTGGAACGACAGAACAAAACTTTACATCCTATTTTAAAAACGCCGACAAAATTAATGTTATCTAATTGGTGTAGTGGAAGATTACAGGAATGGATGTGGCAGCTGGGAAGTAACCAGCTATCCTGATTGTAGGTCTTTATATTTGGGTCGAGGAAGATGCACAAACAGTGAGCGAAAGACACACATGAGTTCCATTCCATGTGATCTTATCAGACCATTGATAATAAAATATAACCGTCATCATTATTAAAAAATATGTTGTTCGTATCAATTTGATTATATTAATAGTATGCACATATTAAATTGAAAGACGGTATATGGTATAAGATGCGGATTTTTGCATAAACTTAAGCAAATTAGAATGGTTCTACAGAAGGAAAGGGAGCATTAAAATTCAGACAATGCAAGAACATGCAACTATAACAAAACATACATGTAGCCTCTAACTTACGCGCATGCACCACGCTGCTATACTTTCACGAGGTTCTGAATAGCGTGTTAAGCTGCAGAATATTATACACAAAGCCATGCAAAGTACAATATTTATTTACCTTCGAATACGCCTATTATTGAAAAATACATATCAAATACATAATCAATTCCAATGTTTTTATATGTATAGCGTATCCGCGAACCATCATTGTTTATTTGTTTAAGCTGTTCATCTACATTCTACATAGTATAGGTACACATGTGCAATAGCCAATAAGGATGCCGATTTCATATAAAAAAAGAACAAGTATAGTAATTTCGAATCGTTTGGATCAAACAAGAAAAGATGACAAAAGTACGAGGGGTCCGACATAGGGTGGTCGAAATGTATTACTTATACATCAAAACTTTCCGTCTCCGGTCAAACACAATGTTTCCAAACATTGACCACTGCCCGTCTTGCATAAATTGCATCGAAGATACCGCGCCGGGTGGGCCCTATACTGGTTCCTCGAGACAGGGGCGACCAGAAGGTGACTCGGTGACGTATTAAGCGCCTACGATTAATTTATTATGTGTTCAATCAGATCATCTGATGGTCTTGGTGGAGGCGCCGGGTAGGGACACATAAAGTGTATTGCAATGAATCTGTGGTCATAGGATCCCGCCCACCTTCCCCTACCTCACTCCATACCTCGAATCGCCAGCCGCGAGGGGTACCCCTCGCGGCTGGCGATGAACCACAGATTCATTGCAATACACTACACTATAGTATGACCGGGGTGAGGGGGTCTTGGTGGAGGCGCCGGAAATTGGAATATCAAATTACTGATATTTGTGTATTGTATGTATTTATCGAATGTCTATCCTTTTCACTTATAACTGAATTGCATTAAAAACAATACCGTAAAACACCAAAAGAAAAAACAAGTATATATAGTAACGGGAGAACAACGTGAAACTCTATAGGGGCTTATGGGCTGTAAGCTCGTAACATAACAAATTTAAGCAAAAATATATAAATGAATGGCTAGTTTCAGAAAGGGCATTTCTCCACTTTTGGCCAAACATTTTTTCATTTTTTGTTTCTATTTAGGTAGACGCATTGCTTGATGTTGAAATGGCGCTTTTCCAGATACGCTCTTCATATTTTTATGCAAATTAGAACATTGGTTGAATAGGCCCCAAGTCCAAAGACTTATGACCTTAATTTCTCACTTACAGTTTGTGATCGTATTTTTTTATTTCCAATGGTGTGGTTTTATTGGTTTTCATCGACTTCATAATCCTAACTATAATGAAGATGAGGGTAATTACCTTTTAACACCGCAGAAAAAAGAAAATGGGAGTGCGTTCAAGGGAAGAATATCAGCGGATGTGGTTGGTTTGAGAAAGGGCCTAAGTCCACCACCTAAAATAATTCAAAAATACCAATTAGAAATATTCTTATGCCAATCCCCTTTAGTCTTATCACTTAACGGTTAGGAGCTTTCAGCCAACACACAAGACAAACACTGATTTTTTATTAAAACAGTTTTTTTTAATTATCTCACAACTATGTTTTATGAACCCTTTCTGAAATTATGGTTCAAATAAATATACAGTTATGACGTAAGTTGTATATGTATTGTATGTGTATAAATATATGCATATGCAGGTGGGTCAGACCCTATATTCAAGGTCTTGATTGTATCATGTCTACTACAAGTAGTGTTCCGCGGGAGTTTACACCATGGCCACACCATTTTCCCGCCGTTTTGGATACCCCTAGATACGTTGAAAGATAAGCTACCCCGGGATTTCTTGTTTTCCAAGAACGATCGGACCTCATCGCCTTGAAGAATGTGAGGCATTCATGCACATTGAATGAAAACAGGACATGGCAATAGTCATTAAAATAATTGCGTTCTTTTTGCCGAGTACATTTATGAATAGTAGCAAAATTATGTTTTTTACTGCAAATGTTGCGAAATTGTTGACAAGTTTTAATTTTGATGAAAAATGTTTTTTATTTTTGTCTGTAGGACAAAAACAACGCAATTTACGAGCAGCATAAAGTTTTGTTATTATAATTAACAAAGTGAGAGCGAGTTGAGTTTTGATTATTAAAGTACATAATAATTTTAATTAGCCTATTTCGATTATAACAATTTTACTATTTAACGATAGAAACATTCGTTTTGTGATAACAAAATGTCAAATAGGCTATACCTGTACCATATTATAATTTTATTGAAAAATGCACACACATTCACACACATAAAATGATATGTGGATCAAACTGGAAGATTAATATAATGCTTATTGGTGATTTTACAACAATCAATTGAATATTTGTGTTATTCGCTTCCAGTCAGCATCTCGTTTATTGGTTAAACCCAGATTTGTTTTGTCCCCTTGGATATCGAATAGGCGTGTGGTATTTTTGGAAACACTGTTCAATGCAATTCGTGGTCACCAATAAGCAATGTATTAGTATTTGAATAAGGATGTAAAATGACATTTTCATTTTCCAGTAGTACAAAGTCACGAACCAAATGTGATTTTGAACTAAATTAACACAATTAACTATAATATATGAACGAGTTTCGTGCGTAGATACATTTTTGCTATGGTAATACAATGTTATAATAAATAAATATTGAGAAAATAAACTTAGCTCGGACTCGAACCCAGACCATTGGTATGCTCTTACTAATGTATTTAATCGTTTCATTCCACGGCGTAAATTGTCAATTTTTGTCGTAGACACGAAATCAAAAAAGTAATCTGTATGAGAAATATGTGCAAATTTCAACTAAAGCGAATTTAACTCTAATTATTGAGTATATCTCAAAGTAAAAAAACAGCAGTAAACAAGTGTATAATACCTGGTAATTACCAAATACCTGTCTAATGGAGAGGAACAAGTAACACATTATCATATTCAGTCATCTGAATTCCTCGTCCTTCGCTCGAGTTTGAATGGAGATAATTGCTCGACTGGACTTTGCTCTAGGGGTGTACCATGAAAATTACCTGAAAGCTTGGTGTAAACTCCCGCGGAACACTACTGTAGCTAGAGTGTATGTGTACATGTGCCGTAGAGGCCTATACTATAATTAACGTGAACTGGTTCGTTCCCCTCAGCCGAGGAAGATCTATCCGGAATCCGGGCACAAGAAATGTCAAAGACAGGCGCCGCCGCCTTGTCGGGCGGTGTCATCACTCTCCGCAGATGGTTTCAAAGGCGGTGCACTAATGAAATTCGATTAGCTGGGGCCAGGCTAGGGTGCAGTTATTTCACCGAAAACAGATTTGCAACACGAACTTGTGCCCTTATTTCCTGTATTCTTTAATTTGATGACATGAGGTCGTACTTTTTCAACATGGAGGAACTTCGGAGTATATAGAGCGTGGACTTTTAAGGGTCAAAGTCAGTAAAATAAAAGTCGCACCTTTTCCCGTTGAACGAGTGACTTCATAACTTGACGAACGACGAACCCATGCCAACATGCCACTGTGTGCAAAGCTCATATCACCCCCCCCCCCCCCCCCCCTCCTCCCTCCCGAAATCCCAACTTTAATGATTGTCTGTAATGGATGTATGATAAATAATAATAATGTATTAGGGAAATAAGTGATCGTATTTAGTGATTGCTTAGAGTGCGTTAAAACCAAGTGCCAATATTTAATACAGCCTCAAAGATATCAATTTTTCCATTTAACAGTAGACAACCTGTCCTCTAAAACCGCTTAAAACCATATAAAAAAAAGCATGAAAAATAATTTTGTCTGCGGCGCTTTCGTGAGTTTCTCTCCCCTCTCCCTCCCTCCCAACCACCCACCATTGCATAGAGAGTGGAGGGGCGGTTTCCTGACTAGATGTCTCTCGAGATAATTCCACCAGACTCTTCCCTCCCCCCCCCTCCCCCCCCCCCCCCCAAGTAAAAAAATATGCCTATCTACACCACGGCCTGTGCCCGTAGTGGTTTTGCAATGCCTGCCTATCGAGCTTTTTCTGTGCCATTATGCCAATGCTAAATAAAGGTGATTTGAAATTACTAGAACTATTCAGATTGTCTATAATTGTAAAAAATCAACGTCTTATGAGTGAGTTATGAGTGAATGATGTTTGCCAGTTCGATGGGGGAATCAGCATAGGCGTGCGCAGCGTCTAACCTGGTACAGCTCGGGTCTGGGGCGAAGCCCCAGCCGTCGGAGGAGCTCTCACCACAGGCGAAATTTTCTAATGTTGATACACTAACTTTTATGGCCTAAAACGCGATTTTAAAACATTTAAATAAACTAGAAATTATTTGCGCAGCCCCGGGTGAAGTGTGCCTTTGCGTAAAAACGCGCTACTAACAGTGCACTTTAATTTTAAGACTAATTTCAAGTTAAGTTTAAAGTTAAACTGCTCTCGGCCTAGGCTGGATCTAAAGAAATTAGAGTCCAGCGTGGCCCGACCGCCAATTTGACACATTAGGTCCGGCCTGGGCCGAATAGGCCTGAGCCATGCGCACGCCTATGGTTACAATTATATTTACGCATTATATACGCTTTATAGGGCTAGTGCGTGATGAACGTTTATGCTTTTTGTGATCTAAGAGCAGAAGCGCAGCAATCCTATAATATGTCGGACAATCGAACTTTGTCCAAGCTTAAAAATAACAGGTTAAAGTTAGAGATAGGCATGTGTATAGTTTCACCAATCACCATATGGAGCCGAGAATGAAGTAAAGATTAATGCTCACAATTTGTAATAAATCTCAATCCAGAGAACAAGAGTTGTATTTACAGCAGCTGCTGTGGAATTTAGGCTAACCGGAAGCTAGATGGAAGACGGACTACTGATGTGATAATCATTTATAATCCAAGGTTACTCAGACCGGGAGACAGTTTAGCTCCAGATTGTAGACGAGTGAGCATACATACGTACAAGTGCCAAGTTCTCAAATAATAGTAAACTTAATACACGAACTCATAAGAATGTGTTTCCTATTATACAATGCAATGATTTAATCTCCTATACCAAACATGCAGCTCTTCTTCTTCTTCTTCTTCTTCTTCTTCTTCTTCTTCTTCTTCTTCTTCTTCTTCTTCTTCTTAAATATTTATTCCAGCTAATAAAATCCTTAAATATAATAGGCTAACATATAGTATAGGCCTACATTGACACGCACAAATTGGCATTGGGATACAAAGCACAAAAATAATAACTAAAAAGATAAAAAAATCATATTAATATTTAATAATAATAATAATAATAATAATAATAATAATAATAATAATAATAATAATAATAATAATAATAATAATAATAATAATAATAATAATAATAATAATAATAATAATAATAATAATAATAATAATAATAATAATAATAATAATAATAATAATAATAATAATAATAATAATAAGAAGAAGAAGAAGAAGAAGAATGATAATGAATAAAAAAGATGTGAAAAGAAGAGGCGGGTTTGGAGGATATAGTGTATTAGCACAGATAACTAAGATAATTAGTTATCTGTGGTATTAGCACAGATAACTAATTATTAGGCACCATCGTGGCCCTGGATGGTTCGGCCCTAGGTTGTGGACGACTACCCTGTCCTCTTCTTTTGAGGGGGTTACCACGTCAACGCACAAAATTAGAGTTGAACAGGGTCTTGTATACTGGTAGATTGACCAACACCACATCTCCCTTGGCCAAAACGGGCGAGTCAAAGTCGACTGGCATGCAGGTGATAGCGCATAAACGCGTGATCCTCGCGCTCGGCGCGTGAACGGTAGCGGCAAAACATGGCTTCACTTACATTGCATTATTTCAGAAACTATTAAAGCTAGAGCAATATAATAAGCGGCACAAGAAAGAGGACAGTTATACCTTGACGACGATAGTTGTATATTTATGACAGGTTTCTTGTGAACCATACAAAACGCGATCGTAAAAAAACGTAGAAATCATCGAAAGGTTTCCACTAACATTGCTCTGCTTTAATGGTATTATTTTCGTAACTATTAATGTTTGAAAAATATAGTGCACATCATCGTGTGGAGGAAGGTTAGACAGAAGTATTTATGTGATTCAATGTTTGATGCGCGTATTGGTTATCATAAAATTATGAGTTGAATATTGGCTGAACGTAGTTTTGCCGTAGCCTGCTGGCTACGGCCGGCCGTATAGCTCTACCGTAAGTGCGCGGGAGAGATGTGTTCCCGACCGCTGCCGATAGCAACTGACACCAGCTAGCTGCACTTCACTACCGGCCGCCCCTAAAAAAACGAATAGACTCGACCCGGATGCGCGCGCAAGCTTTCGCGCGCGGAGATGTGCTCGTGGTAAATCTATAATAGCTGTTGTTCTTATTTTGTGTAAAGTGCTGTAATATGCAGTAGGCTTGGATGAAATCCCGCATTTAAAAGCAGGGATAACTTGAAATTAAATTTGAACGTGTACAGCAACAACAATAATCATACATCCATAAATAATTATTTTATACACCCATCAATGTACGGTTAAATTTGTGAAATTTCGTGACATTTAAGACGTTTACATGAAATCACAAAACTGAGCATCAGTGATGCCGTTGGAATGTCTCGCGCCGTTGATAAAAACCTCCAATCCAATCCAACCAAATTCGTCTTCGTGTTTCGCGTACATTCTTGGGTTGTGCCTTTGTTTGCGGACTGCGATCGTGCAGAATGTAGTTCAGTCAGATAGGCTACTTGATTTGCGTACGCCCGCCCTGACGTTCACTTTGACAGCATCGTCTTCACCTCGCTACATTTCTCTACGACGTTTTATTTTGATACGGTGTTTTCATGTTCAATTTAGAGACATGAAAGAGAACGCGTCCGTGCTCGGAAGCCTTGGCTCTCGGCAAACTTGCACACGACATGCCCAATAGAAGTGAGACTTATTGGAGTAGGCGGGCACGGGCATGCAACGAGGGTAATAGAGACGGGTACACACTTTGTTCAATCGCGACCATCTTTTAATTAACTTCTTTGTTTTCCTTCTTCTTCTTCTATTTAACTTCTTTTCAATTCATTGTTGTTTTTATTCTTTGTTATTATGTGTTCTTCTGTTATCCATAGCTCTAGCTGGTTCTTGTAACTATTCTTGTCATTATAAATGAGTTCTTTATCGGCTTAATATTAATTTCTTTTCATCCAACAAACATTGGTCAATCTCCGGGCCGGATACGTTAGAGTTTCATCATAATTTCGCCTCAAGTTCTATAAATTACGTGAGTATAAACAATAAATAATACAGTTCACTTTTCGTAGTAAAATGTCTCGAGCTAATAAGAAAGAAGTATTGATTCAGCTTGATGAATTCATAGCTGTCCGTACAATGTACCTGAATTTAATGAATGAACTGTGTTGCCTTGCTTCTAAAGACGATGCTTGTTCACTCTCACAATTCAAAGCACGCAGAACCGAGCACCAGGAATTAAAAGTTGCTTTCTTACAAGTTCAGAAGGACATCACTATTGCAAATTCTAGAGTGCCTGCTATGAACGCAGTAGACACTGTACAACCATTTAACACAATCACTGAAATGGCTTCTAGCTGCAACACAGAATGGCGTTTCATTCCACCTTCGTCGCCCCATTTTGGCGGCCTGTGGGAGGCCGGAGTTAAGTCTGCCAAGCAGCTTCTTCGGCGCGTTGTTGGTGAACAAGTGCTCACCTTTGAGGAGCTTAATACAGTCCTCGTACAAGTCGAGGCTGTTCTCAACTCTCGCCCCTTGTACGCCCTGTCCTCTGACCCAGCTGACGTCGCCTACCTATCCCCAGGTCATTTCCTGGTATTCCGACCACTGACTGCGGCTCCGGATGAGCTGCGCTATACCAACCGCACATCGTGCTTATCTCGTTGGCATTTGGTGCAAAAGATCGTCCGTGACTTTTGGAAGCGATGGCAAGTGGAGTATCTCCACACACAGCAGCAACGCTACAAGTGGACTTCGCCAGCCAACCCCATCCTTCCTGGCACAGTTGTCATCGTTGCGGAAGACAATCTCCCACCTCTGCATTGGACTATGGGCCGTATCACCTCCGTACAACCTGGTGAAGACGGCGTCACGAGGGTCGCAGAAGTTGTCACTTCCCGTGGAGTCATCACTCGCCCAGTTGTCAAACTCTGTCCTCTACCCACTCAATGAAGCAGAGCATTCATGGGGGCCGGAATGTTCAATCGCGACCATCTTTTAATTAACTTCTTTGTTTTCCTTCTTCTTCTTCTATTTAACTTCTTTTCAATTCATTGTTGTTTTTATTCTTTGTTATTATGTGTTCTTCTGTTATCCATAGCTCTAGCTGGTTCTTGTAACTATTCTTGTCATTATAAATGAGTTCTTTATCGGCTTAATATTAATTTCTTTTCATCCAACAAACACACTTGATTAGTTAGGAGATAAGTTAGGAGAAATATGCGAGTGTGTCATAAAGTGTTTTGGAAGCGAGAGCAAAAACGCTGCCATCTATATCACGGATCAAATCGTATAAACAAATACCTTAATACTAATAGTAATAGCTTTGCTACGGTATTTGGTATAAACCTTGTTTCAGCTCTGAACTCTGAAAAAATTGCTACAAGATGTCAGGATAAATTTCAATAAAAATCTTTCCAAAACTTTACCGTCTCGCTTTGGCGAAAGTGTTGGCAGGCATGGATAACCAAATGTGTGAACAATAATTATCAAGAGGCGATCGGAAGTACGTTTCTGCAAGGGTGCCCAAAGAATGTTAAACACCATGCGGTGGAGGGGGGGGGGGGGGGCAAGAAACATTTCAATAACCTACATGTAGGCCTACGCCCCCTTGCCCCCTAGCCCCCCACTCCCCCCCCCCCCCCCATCCACCACTTTGGGCGCCCATGTGTTTCTGTGTTTTTATTTTCATCCGAAACATAAATAAATTATAACAACTTGGTAGCAGTAGAGTAAAAAAGTTATTGATAAAAAAACTTTTATTACTCAAATCTAAGAGTATTTTTTTGCTATTTCACTTTGTCAATGGCAACTGGGCCCGCCCTCACTCATACTTGGCGCCGATTGCCGAAACGCTCCCAAGCCACTAACGCCCCCTATTAACCAAGACTGTGATTACACATGTGAAACACGTGAACAATGTGGAAAAACAAGCGTCATGGTAAAAACACTATCTCCTCCATTACTGTAAAAATGTGAAAAGAATTAACAACCTAACAAATTAACGTTTACCACCCCAGCTGTGCGCGCGCAGCTTTAACAATGTTGGCGTTCTGACGGCGCGTCATTAGTTCCAGTGTAGGGTGGGCAAGGGGGGGGGGGTATCCGATACAGTACATAAGGTGTGCATATGTTGTTGCAATCGTAGCAAGACAACAAGTGTAGGTGGGGGGGTATTCGATCGATTACAGTGTGCCGGTGCGTATGTTTGCTGCATAATCGTATAACAAAAGACAATTCCCTATAAGTGGAATTGAACCCCAGCTTGCCACACGTCATGCTCCAATATTATTTCCACTCAAAAGTTGGCTTTTTATTTGCACTGTTTCGTCAAGGGAAGCGAGCGTCATTCGACTTTTATTGACTCGGTTTTTTGTCTTTTGTATGTCTCGAGACAGCGGTCGAACGGAGATTGCAAGCAAGTTGAGATGAGATGAGGACTTTATTCTTGTAGTACATTGCAGTACATTGTAACACATGAGTACACAACAAAAAATGGTGAGGTTCGATAAGAAATCGTTCTTCCACCTATAACCATGTAATTTGGAACATCTACAAACTTCGACTTCGATGCTTCCATGGAATAATGTATCCAAAACAAAATGGTGGCAGCATGGGGTGTACCTCATTCTTGGATTCCACAGGATTGTGTCATATATATTTTATTGTTTACATTTCTTTTATGGTTTTACATTTATAGTTGATTCTCACGTTTATTATAGGCCTATAGTTATATTGTATTTGTTGATGGGGGGGGGGGGGGAGGGTTGTCTCCCCCCGGAAACGCCCCTGAAAAGTCGACTCTGTTTTTACTTTTTACAGTGTTTTTTTAGGTACGAATTTCTCCACTCTGTGGACTAATATATTCAGCATCTATGTTATAAGGTCTTCGTTTTTCTCTAAACCCGTCTACTGTGTATAATATCGAACGACCGAGAGGTGGATCAGCGGTTTGTTTGTTTTGTTTTGTTTGTTTCTTATTCTCACAACAATTGAGTACATACATGTAATACAATCATATAATTACATAAATATTTTTAATTACATTCATTTGTTACGTTAGTATAGAGAAACCCACATAAGCTGAAACTTGTGTGTGGGTAGGCCTATATCTATATAATTTTAACAATAAGTTATTGAAAATAGATCAAAATGGCGAGCGGGTGTGTTGAGACGTTTAAAGAGATCGTATAGTTTTTGTTTGAGTTATTTATACTAGGAAACTGTTCTCTATGTAGATGTATGTTTTCTTTTGGGGTTTTCATTCGGTTTGAGAAAGCAATGTAGTATGTTTTGTCTTTATTTAGGGTTAGGAGATGTTGATTTAGCCACTTGTGAACTATATGAAGTGCTTCATTTATATCATGCGAGTAGCCTATACGGATGTAGGCCTATATTGCTGGTTCGATTCCAGCCACCCTGACTGACGGTATTTTGTGAGGTATTCCTTGGGGTGACAAGGTGAATGGTGGGATTGAGTTCTATATGACAAGTAACAGTCCTCGAGCAATCAAGCGTTCCTTCGCAACAATGCATACACCCTGATAACTGGTCACCTGAACAGGACGGTCATTACTCATCTTCGCATAAATAAAAATAAATAAATACAAAATAAATTCACTCAGTAACTAAACTGATTTGTTTCTTTTTTCTTAGCTTAAACTTATTTGTTGTTCCGTGTTATCCATCGGCGCCTGTGAACATAGGCTATACCTAACACTTTGCACAGTTCCTAAGGATGTAGGCCTCACATAAAGATATGCACACATTTTAAACAATTATCACGCAACAACTGGAACAAATCACGGATTTACATTTTCCGATTTATTTCAAATGCCAAAGAAAAAACATTTCAACGATAAAAAAAATTATCAAAATGTACACTTATCGATACCTCTGTTTATATTTCAACTACACAACTAGGAACATGTCAGATGTTTTGTCACTAAAACGCTTAGCCCTAAAGGTCATAAGTGAGCGCCCTGCACCACGCAGCGAACTGAAGCGCCCCCGACCGGCTTCTGTCGTCGCTAGCGAGCACGTGGTCATGTCAGTCCCCCAGCCATGCAGCCATGCAGCCGACAAAGTCCTCGGAAGCTGCAGCAGACGAAGAGAAATGAGGCCGCGTTCCGCTCCATTGCAAAACTTCAAACACGCTCGTCATATCGCAGAGAGAAATACTTCTATTCATAGGTTTACAAATTAGTAATTGAAGACTGTTGAACCGCTTAGCTACAACCAGACTGACTGTACAATACTCCATTGAGACAGACATGCTATAATCGAACAACATTTTAATTAAATTGATGACTGATGTAAGGGTAGAGTGAGTGAGTGAGTGTAGGGGGGGGGGGGGGGGGAGGGGGTACCGTTTATGTCATGCAAGAGAGGATAATCGAGAAAACGAGAAGACACATGTTTCAAGATAAACAGGGAAGGATACCTCTACGTCAAAAACTGCACAAAAATATTCATTTTTAAATTATACCACAAGAATGGACTTCGAAATCGAAAATCTGAATCAACAGCGCACTGTGGTTTAGTAAGCGTAAGCCCTACACATTGAATGCTCTAAGTTGTGACTTATATTATTATCAGTAGACCTATGTTCTTTTAAAAATAATTAATTTTATTACCAATTATCGAATTATAATCGAAATACTACGCTTATGGTTATAATATTTTATTCAGTCTGTAGGGCTTACCAAAGCACAGTACGCTGTTGAATTAGATTTTCGATTTCTTGTTGCAATCTTGTGATATAATTTCATAACGAACATTTTCTGCGGTTTTTGACGTAGAGACTACCCAATATGTTACGACAACGGTAAAAATTAGGGTAGTTTCACTATAAAAATCGCGCTTGATTAAAAATGTTTTAGTAATATTCTTGAGAACGCTGCACTATATTAAAAAGTAAACACCCAAATAGAGATATCGTAAGAACAAAAAATTATATTGATTTAAAAAAATTACAAAAAATGTTTTAACTATTACGGTTGTTAATATGGTAATGTAAAATAATCATAATTAAGTATTTAATTACTGGTGACATTCAGGATTTCTTTTAACAAGTGCATCGTTCTAAAGATAGCCTTTTACTATTTCTATAAAATGCGTGAATTTCGCGTGGTTTTTGCAGTGAGACTGAACCCGGTTCGCACAGACCTGTACTAGCGCGTCCTCTTTGCATCAAGTTCAACAATGTGGTAAATCTAAATCTTGCGCCTTCTTCAACTAGTGGTTCGATCTTCAACTGGTGGTATCGTACTTCACATCTTCCTTTCTGCTGCCTATATTTCCCCATAATTTGTATCTGGCTCACTGGCTGATCCTTTGGATATATAGGCTACTATATAGGGCGGAATGCACAGTCGAGTTGTGTGATTTGTTTATGGTTGCTAACTTGCTATGGAGTTTGTTCTTCTAAGTAATAAAACAATTCCATAGCAACAATCCTGTACCTAACTTGACACTTGACTGTGCATACCGCCCACAGTCGTCAGCTCTTCGATGGATTCCAAGTCTCTCTCTCAATTATTATAGGACATAAACTGGCCATAATAAAAATGTAATGTAATATCAAAAGATGAACTAAATGTGCAAAATGTAAACAAAGATATAGAAGTGATGAGAACCTAAATTGTTTACAAACTGTCCGTGCTGGGACCAACACGCTGGCATATGCAGGAAGTTCTCTCACTTGTCTGCGGTAACAACAGTTGCTGCTTTTGCAGCGCTCACCGCCAGGCTCACGTCAAACTGCGTAGAACACGTGGGGCTCGGGGGGGCTTGCCGCTTGCCCGCCCCCGAAATCCCAGCTTTAATTATATACTCTGCAAATTTGCTAAATTTATACAAAAAATTAAATACATTCACGTATTCATGTCTCTATTGCTATCAGGATACAATCCCGTAGGTGAAATTGTATATAAGTTGTAAGCTGTTTAAGGTTACACAGTGAGTGTTGTTTTTAATGTATCCCATTCAGCAGAGCAACGTATAACTTCTTCTAAAACTTATTAAAGCCACTTTAAAAATACGGATTTAAAACCAAAATTACCTGAAAATAGCCCAAAAATTACCCCCCCCCCCATTAGAGCCTATTGTGGGGGGCAACCGCCCCCCCCTTCTGTATCGCTTGTGAAGCACCTTTTTACAGTTATCTCCTCTACTCTGGGCAGCTCCCCCGAAATATATTCCTGCGTACGCCAATGGGTGTAGGTATAATAATCAACTAGTATTATGACTAAATTCTCTGTTCCTTGTTAAACAACTGCAATGACACAATCAAACATAGTTATCCCTCTGAAATACCGTGATATGTTGTAGTGTAGGTATATTGGTCTTTAGCCACACTGCTGCTGCAAAATGACAACACTCATGCCAACATAAGGCGTTGTAAATCCATTATTTATTTGTTATTATTTGTGTATTACTGTAGGGTAGGCTATAGGCCTACCTATATTTGTTCTTTTAGGTCCCTAACTTTTTAACTCATTTTTCTGTCATTTACATATTTTCTAAATTTAAGGAAAGAAAGAAAGAATCATTGAATAAATAAATAAATAAATAAATAAATGAATGAATGAATGAATGAATGAATGAATGAATGAATGAATGAATGAATGAATTAATGAATAAATAAATAAATAAATAAATAAATAAATAAATAAATAAATAAATAAATAAATAAATAAATAAATAAATAAATGAATAAATAAATAAATAAATAAATAAATAAATAAATAAATAAATAAATAAATAAATAAATAAATAAATAAATACATAAATAAATAAATAAATAAATAAATAAATAAATAAATAAATAAATAAATAAAAATATTTATTTTTAAATTTGTTGTATTATAATTTATAAGGGTTTATAAATAATAAAATAAAAAAAACATCAGTGTGTTTTAAGGGCAAAGGGTAGTCTCTACGTCAAAAACCGCAGAAAATGTTCATTATTAAATAATATCTCAAGATTGCAACAAGAAAGCGAAAATCTAAATCAGCAGCGAACTTTGCTTTGGTAAGCCCTATAGATTAAATAAAATATTATAACTATTAGCGTAGTATTTTGATTATAATTCGATAATTAGTAATAAAATTAATTATTTATAAAAAAACATACTGATTATAATATAAGTCACGACTTAGCGCATTCAATGGTGCTCGGAATATGCTCTCTAGTCCACTTATCCGTTTAGAAGGCCTAAGCATACCAAGAAAAGTGACTGTCAAAGTTCTTGGGCTCACAATCAGTGAATCTCTAGACTGGTCCCCCCATGTCCAATCCATTGCTCCCCGTCTCCTGAGAGGATGTTACATGCTTCGCAAGCTCAAGATGATCGTCAACCCATCCACACTACTGCTAGTTTATCATGCCTTCATACACTCCATCATTTCTTATGGTATCCTCTTCTGGGGCTCGTCCCCACAAGCGAAGCGTATTTTTATTATTCAAAAACGTGCCGTTAGAATCATTGCAGGTATATCCCGAAGGCAATCATGTAAACCACATTTTATTAAATTACACATTCTCACATTACCATCAATACTTATAATAACAGCTGCTTCTTTTGTTTTCTCTAACCCTCACCTTTTCCCTCCCAATAATGTCAATCACTCTCATCTTACACGATCTAACGCTAACATTTTCATCCCCACTTCTAACCATCTTTATAACAACCATTGTCCTACCCACCTCTGTAGTAAAATTTATAACAAACTCCCCAAATCAGTAAAAAACTCTACATCTCTTCCACTTTTTAAACATAGACTAAAAACTTTCCTTTCAATTAAACCATTTTACACTTTAAAAGAATTTTTTGATAACTAAGAACTTAATCCTGTTTCTCTTACCCATCCTTATTGTTATTTCTTAATGTATTTTGTAGTTTTATAGATTTGTATGTATATTTTATTTTGTATGTATAGTTATTTTGTATAGTTTATACCAATATTTGTATTATGTACAAATCATACGGTGAAATAAAATAAATAAATAAATAAATTCTTGTGATATAAATTAAAAATGAAAATTTGTTGCGGTTTTTGACGTAGGTGTATCCTTCTCCGCTGTATTCCGTCGAGAGCGCGGCCAACGTTAGTATCGAGTTCGTACTGCACAGTGGTGTATTTTCACTATTGAACCCCACGTCGGGGGAGACACACACCGCACGTGAATTCAACAGCACTGACAGATAATTATTTGATAAATTTCGCGGGACAGATGTCGACGGCAGTCTGTGATGGAGTGCGACGTGAAACGAATGGGCCGACGAAGCCTTGTGTTTTAAAAGCAGCTAAGAATTTAATGACGTTGGCACATCGAAAATGTTTTAGTCGTCGTAAAGGGCTTGGGTGTGGTCCAACTCGGCGTGACAGCTGCTGCAGTAGTAAGACGTTGTCCCTTGGCCATGGGCCACACAGTTTGTTTGATGGTTTCAATTATTACCGGCGAATCTACACTCGAACCCCTTGCCTGGTCGTCGCTCACTCACTCACTTTTTATTTGAATCACCGAGCAGATAGGCTGATTTTAAAATGTCTCTGCTGTTGACAGATGTTTTGAAAATCAAAAGAAGTGACTAGAGGTTACAGAAATGTTCGACAGTATACGTCACACCCTGGTGGTTGTTGTTGATTTCCGTTTCAGTCAGCAGTACGGCCGTGTGTATGATTTTAAAATATTTACTCCTCAAGGCCAGCGTAGTTAAACATGGCCCACGTGTTCTAGGTTCGAATCCTGGCTTTGGCATGCATGGGTGTCATGTGGCGTTTTTAATCTTCATATCCGTTTCGAATAAAATGTTTAATTGATTTCATTTATTGGGTGAATTGAGTTAACACTCCTTATATTCACATTAATAACAAAACATTTTGAATTGCGTGGAATCATAGACAATTATTATAGTATAGTATAATAGGAAGTGATAAAGATACCGCGGCAACCAAAGGAAATTATGACACAAGTAAAGATAAAATAAGTAGAAACTGACAAAGAACTTCCTAAGAACCAAAAGTAGAAAATTTTGCCAAAAAATACCCGATTATTTAGTCTTATTTTAAAAGATACTCTGTTGTGTTTATTGAAACATCTTTGCATAATGTTAGCTCTTCCTTATCGGCTACTCATGTAAGAATGTGTAAACCGTTTTTAGATATTGTATTATGTGCAAACCAAGTTAGATCGTATCGAACTGTAAAGTAGGCCTATAGTTACGTGGATAGTCGTATACATGTGTTGAGTGATAATTTCTTTTTGGAGCTGTACCCCCGACCCCGTACGGTATTGAGATTGAATAGATGATGAGAATGAATGAATGAATGAATCAAAGAATATAGAACACAGGTTTTAGAGCATAACTTTTACATTACCCAATAATCGTCTAAGTATACCGCACACGCACACGCACACGCACACGCACACGCACACGCACACGCACACGCACATATACTAAGTTTCTGATGTAAGTGTTAATTTATAAGTATTCATAAGTATTTGTATGTTCTTTGTGTCGTTTGTTTAATCTATTTCATTTGCGCTTGTGGAATGTACATTCTGTTGCAAATAAAGGCTTAATAATAATAATTGAAGCTGTTTTATTTCGGATTGCCTTCATGTAAATGTAAGTGCCATTTCACATGATCTTGTATGAACTATAGGTACTTGGCATGGCCTCCACAAGTTGAATTTGATGATCACTGATTGTTAAATTAGCATTGTAATTGTATCTATTAAAATGTTTACTATCAAATATCATAGTTTGTTTCTGAGTTCATTTACTTAGATTAAGCCACTGCACGAATTCCAGCAAAGTTCAATGTTGAACTATTGCATCTAATAAGTAGGCCTAAGTAAGTACGTAACTTGAATACCATAGCTCATATCATCTAGGATTTCAGTACGCGACGCGTGGATCTGAAATAAATTACATTTTTATTATGTGCAAAACATTTTAACAGACCTCAAACACCCGATTAAAATATGTCGTCAATCTATACGAGAAACAGTATGGGGAATACGACTGAGCCTTGGTGCACCCCACAAGAAATTAAACCATCAAAGCTTTTTACACCAATCTTCAACACACTCTGGAACCATTGTATTGTATTGTAGTGCCACTCACCTTAAATCGATTTTTTAAAGATAATTTTGCTACAAGTATGTAATTGTGATTGTCTGTGTCAAACGTTTTCTTGAGACCAATGAAGAGTCCAGCTGCAAGCTGTTCATCTTCATACTATAGTGTGACATTATAGTATACGAACTATTGACGCAGTTTCAACATTCATTTTTACTCTAACCCCATGGGCCTACTGGTCACGAAAGAAAATTTCTACTTGTTCTGATATGCAAAAAGACGTTCTTTTTCAAGTATTTTGGGAATCGCAAGGAGAATGGAAATAAGTCTATAATAACAAGGAACTAGGTCCATACATGATGCGAGCTACCAGGTGCTGCTTGTAAACATAGCCCTGACTGGGACACGAACCCAGGCCGCTGTGGCGGTCTATACGGTCTGCCAAGAAATCAGACGGGTTGAGCAGCGAGGTCAGATGCGACATCTGTTAATGGAATTCGGAGGTAATGGAGCGAGTTACAGAATTTTAAATAGGTTTCTATTTTCCTATTAAAACTTAAAAGACCCACAAAACAAATGGCAAGACATTTAACTGAGGAATGTGAAATGAACTTTGTAATAGGAAACACGAAAACGACATGCGAACTGACAATAAAAAATAGTTGATAATGGCTTCCTTGTGGGCTGTGGTCTGCACACAAGCAAACTGCTAGGAAATATGCGTGGTTTGCATGTAGTACGCCGTAGGGAATATAATATCTTTGGTACTACGTAAACACGCGCAAGGAAAATGTGCGTGAAAGGCGATAAGGAGGGTAGAGAGAGGTTGTTGCAAAAGCGTTGAAGAGCGAAGGATACCTCTACGTCAAAAACCGCAGAAAATTTTCATTTTTTAATTATATCTCAAGATTGAAACACAACATCAAAAATCTGAGACACCATAGCGCTGTGGTTTGGTAAGCCCTACACACTGAATGATAAATGTATTTAACGTTATCATCAGTATGACTGTGATAACGATTTCCTTAGTAATTTGAGGAAATCGTTATCACAGTCATACTGATGATAACGTTAAATACATTTATCATTCAGTGTGTAGGGATTACCAAACCACAGCGCTATATGGTGTCTCAGATTTTTGATGTTGTGTTTCAATCGAAAATTGTCTGCGGTTTTTGACGTAGAGGTATCCTTCGCTCTGAAGGGTAAAATATTTTGAAGATAATTGTTTTACGTATACAGAAAGAGTTTTAATGGACCTACGTTTATTCTGACAAGAAGATTTTCTTCATTTCATTTCGACGTGTGCAGCACAATCATTGTGGTGTATTGTTTAAAAAAGAAGTGTCGGAATGCACCATGTAACATGAATGTTTTTTGAATACACGTCTTTATAAAGGGCAGAATTTTTATGGAATAACTTCCAAATGCACAAGTTTGTAGCCAAGACAAGTAGAAAATGGCAAAGTCTGAGGCCTATTGTGTTAGACGTGTGGTCGTAAATTTGAAGTGCTTTATACACTGGCTTACCAGTGGCGTATCCAGGAATTCATAATTGAGGGGGGGGGGGGGGGGGTGAACATCCTAAGCAGGTAGGGGTCCGCCGGAGACAAATTCGCCAAAGGCGAAATTTCTTCTTCATATATGACGTTTTAAACGCCTGTACACACGTTTAAGCATCGAACAATGTCATAAAGTAGGTTTAAGAGAATGTAAGAATGATTCCAAATAAAATTAAATACAGTTAATGTTATTTGTATATAGTTAATATTATCAATTAAATGCAAAAATAAATAAAAAGTTACACGTCCCTCCTCCTTTCCTTCCTTCTCTCCGTGCACTTTGTTGGCATGGGGGGGGGGGGTTGAACCCCATAACCCTCCCCTTGGATACGCCACTGAAGCTTACATGTAAAAAACAGCATGAATAGTTGAGTAAAGGCCGATCCACAATTGAAATAAGGGTTGAAATAAGAATCCGTGAAATAGTGAAATAACAACGAACTGGTTCACAACAGACCCGTAGTACCTTATTTCAACATAGGAGAGCGTTTCAATCGAGCACTTTTCGACCGGATCTGACGCCATAATCACGGCCTACTCCAAACCTATAGCAGGCCGTGGCCAAATGGGGTTTTGCACTGCGACTTTTTTCCACTCGCAGCGCCAGCACTGACAAACAACGAGCTGTCAAAATAATAAAATTGCAACAGAAGAAAACGAGGTATGGCGATAGTAACTGCTCACCAGTTAAAACGATTAATGATGGGCAACCAGTTGTGAAAGTTTTGTATGTTTCTTGTTTGTTTTGAAGATTTGTTTTCAAAATCAGAATATTTTATTGTTTGACAGCTTGATGTTTGTACATCGATTCATTTCATTTGTTTCATTGTAGTAAAGCAAGCTTGCAAGAAGCCTACGACCATGGAATAACTCCATGCTACGACCATCTCATGCTACGACGATGACATTAACAACAACAACAACAACAACACCACCATCAACAACAACAACAACAACGACCATATCCGGTTCGACTGGAGTAGGCCTTCTCTTCTCGAGCTCTGATTGGTTCGTCATAAGAAGTTGAAATAAGAAATGGAATTGAATCATTTCTTATGACTATTTCAATCCACTGTGACAGTTGTGAACCATAGCATTGTTATTGCATGTTCCATTTCGCTTAAACCTTATTGCTATTTCACTATTTCAACTCTTATTTCAATTGTGAATCCGCCTTTAATAGCTACTGTAATCAGTAAGAAAATAGTGAATAACAAAAATATATACAAAGTGTATGGATGCAATTAAGGGTAGCCTAAGTTTATCAATTATGTCTATTCCTACCCTATGGTCCGGCCAAGATAATTAGTGCTCTTTCGTATGAATGTTTCTATGTTCAAATAAGTAGGCCTACTTCGGTGTTTCAAATGTTAATGACTTATGTAATGTTGTGTTGTAACACACAATTCACATATGAAAAACGGAAGTATTCATTGGAACATAAACACATTCATTAGACTAAGCACTAAATTCTCATTTTGGATCACTATGTGACAATTTTAAGTATTTTAAAGCAATTTCAATAGACAGAAATCGGGGGCTCCGCATGGTAGGTCAACATTACCGACCTTCAAGGCCAAGTTGATGAACTGGACGTTCTTGAACACTTTTCTTCAGTGTGCTAATTGTTTCTTGTTGTGAGTAACGAATGCGTCCATGCACGTTTGCTTTCGTTTCGCACTCATATTTTTAACTCAAACACAGCCCAAGAAAAATGTGCATGTTGCTTGCAAGTATCGCAACGCACTTGAGAAACACTCTCACCCCCATCTACACCTCCTCTCTCTTGTTTGCAATTGCATCTTCTTAATAGTGTGTGTAGGCCTACTTAACGACTCGTAGGCCTAAATGGAAGTATTTAGCATTATTGCAAAAATATGAGACATTAAACCCCAAATATCATCATCTAAGTAGAAATAGTTTCTCTCTCCCCTCCCCCTTCTGCTGTAAACAAATACTTCTGATGCACCTGTTGTTATACTTCATTATTTATTAAGTTCAGTTAGGTTCAAGGATACAGAACCAAACTTTTATTAATTAACATTTCTACATGACTCTCGTTACCATCATTACAAAAACATGAGACATTCAAATATCATCATCATAATCTAAAGGGCTGAAAAAATATTTTTAATAAAAAAGAGCAATACGAGTCAAAACAAGAGCCCATGTCAAAATGGTTTGCAAAACATATAATATTAGGGAAATAAAACATTCAAACAACAACATAGGCCTACAAACTAAAGGGGATAAATAAGTGCAACTCTAAAACAAAACATTTTGGTTTTATTTATTTTAATTCCACATTTTCAAAATATTGAAAATAAACTTTTTATTTTCGTTAAATAATAATATACAAAATTAATACAAAATACCAAAATTTTATTAGTTTTGATGACCAATTGTTATGAACAGTAGACATAAACATGGGATGCATTATCCTGGCATGGAGGATTCACCTATACGGGAAAAATAATCGATCAAAAAGTTAATCCAAGATTAGCTTATTTAATCAATTAAATGAATGATTTAATCACTGTTAATGCCTGTTTATGATCGTTTTAATTGAATATAAGACTATTAATTTAGGCTACTTGTATGTTGTGAAAATATAACAGGATTTGTATCGAGTCTATTATTTACCAGGTACAAAATTAAGTGATGTGAACCAAAAATCTGAAAACTGACAAACAGACATTACAACAATTAATTTACATCAATGTTTCAGGCAAGCCTAGTGGCACTGGGTATCATATCATTGGCTTTGGAGTTTATGGTGATGAGAGGCACGGAAATATTTAATAATGTCAACAAGAACAGTTACTGAAGAAATCACCGCTATTGTTACGAAACTATTTACAATTTTATAAATATGTTAGTTAGGGTAACTAACCCACAGTATATAAAATTATTTTCTAATTGTTGTAGTCAGCATACACGTTGATACGTTGTCTCCCCCCCCCCCCCAAGTAAAGTACACTAATTTGTGGGCAGCAACAGAAGAGAAGCAAAGATGAGAAGGAACCAGGGCACACTGAGAAATAAAATAAAAGGAAGAGAGAGGTCAGAGGATTGAAAAACGCAACTAAGTAGGCGATAGAAGATTTGAATTCTTAAGGCCTAACGGCCCGCCAAAAGTCCTTAAGTGTCGGTCTAAATTGTATGAACACAATGCATGAATGAATGAGCTTTGACTAATTTAGACTGGGTCTAAATGTTTCATGGGTATTATGAACATCCGCTAAGCTAGCTGTGTTCCAATATTTTTCGTCAGTGAAACTGCAAAGTTGGCAATAGATTTTTGATATGTACTAGTAATTACCCAGATTACTGAGTCCGGTCCAGGCTATGTAAACACCTAGAAAATGTGACCGAACCGACTGGGTCCGGTCCACCAAAAAAGCTAGACTGTACCGAAAGACCGACTCAGTCCTATCATGTAAACAGGTAGAACGTACTGACTGAAGAACTGGAACTTTGAACGAACGCTGTCTGTAGGTGAATAAGATGTAAAATGATTGTAGTTGCCATCAACAAAAATCAAGTAAAATATTTACAACAGCTTGTAACCTTTTGTTCGCCAGGATGCATCTTTAAATTAATTTTATATGGCAGAAGAAAAAAGTAGGGTTATGTACGACCAAAACGAACACGTGTGGCGCGAGACCGAAATCAAGTTTGATTTCAAACTTGATTTCGGTCGCTTGCGTTTATAAACGCAAGCGACCATAACAGTTCTCAGTCTGGTACTCAGTACGATCCGCCATGTAAACATAGCTATTGTGATATATCTCGCACTTCAGTCAACACAGGTGGTGTGATTCAAAAGATAACAAACAATGACACTGTGACAAAATGTGACCTTTGTCAAATTACTTAATAGAAAATGCTCAGAAATTAGTGGGAATTGTAAAGAGAAATGCATTATTGACACTAAGGAGGTAGGGTCGTTAAATACTTACTCTGCCCCAGGTTATTTTATGTATACAGAAGGTATGTATTAACCATTTGCGATCGGAATCATTGTCAGTGACAGCCACCAACACTATATTTTTAAGATATCCACAACTTTATTAGTCCCAGGGTTAAAATTTAGATGAGGCATCGACGAGCCACCAGGAAATTTAGTCCGATACTTAATTTTCGACCGCCGCTAAGTGCTAGCTGGCTATTGTTTTATTATTATTATTATTATTATTATTATTATTCATTTCAAACATTAGAACTTTTTCGACCACAGCTAAATATTTAGTGGCACGATGTAAGACTGGGCCTTGGTCTACTTCACTCAATCCTTCCAGCTAGTGTGTCACATTCACTGTTCAGCTAGTTCCAGAAGTTAGGGCAGTATTCTATTCATCAACTATCATATTACAGCTAGGGGTGTGCGAATCCAACACTTTCATTTCGAATCTTAATCTCGAATCCTGAGCAATAATATCCTCGAATCTGAATCCAAAATTTGTTAACCCACCAAGCCAAATTTATTACTGTCTATTACTACGTTTACATGTAGGTTTGAAAAAGTTTTGACTCAAGTCAAACCAAAACCGTCGATCGTTTACATGCCATCGATCTGAATACGTTCTCAAACCATTTTTTAGTTCGTACATTTCCCGGTATACAGCGCCACTTACAATAAGACATTTCACTGCTTTCTAAAGAGACATTGGAACAACAGAGAGGGCAGTGCGGGTAATCTATACAACAACAACAACAAAACAACAAAGCTGTCACATTTAGCTGTCACAACATGTAATCCTCACACATTTGTTATATTTTAAGACTTGCGACTTCAAAATATAATATATTACCATCTAGAAGATACAAGCGCGGTAGAAAAGTGAGAACCTAACCTCACTTTGCACTGCCACCGCCGGTTTAGTTTGCTAATGAGCCCGCCAAGTCGAAACGTATTGGCGGCAGTGGGGTGTTTACATGGCAGTTTCCAAAACTAGTTTTCAAGTCACCCCTGCGAGCAAACAGGCGTGACTCGAACCGATCCAAACCCACTTTCGAAGTGTTTATATGCTGTTTTGAAAACTCAAAACGTTCTCAAATCGATTTCAAACCTGCATGTAAACGTAGTATATAACAGATTTATATATCGACGAAACGAAGTACAAGACGTTGTTCGTATTCGAATACTTCGAAATATTAAGATTTTGGATTTGAGTGCACATCGAATTAGAATATTAAAAGATGCAATACGGTTTCGATAGCTTCGAAGCTTTTCACCCCCGTAATTACAGCGCATCACAGATCCGACGTGGGTTCCTGCCCAGAGCACAGGGGTGACACTGCTACATAGCTTAGTTGGGAGTATGTCATAATAGGGGTGTGCGTGTGCAATTAAAGATTAGAATTTAGTCAATTTACAACAGTCTATGAGGGATTAGCCATGCACCAACCATTATTTAGCAATCAGAGTCTACTTGGCCAGTAAGTTTCCACTACTCTCTTCTCATGTGCAGTAGTCAGCTTAGCTGGCAGAGTTAGTGGAATGCAACTGAACAAGGGCTTGTGAATGAGCTCAACTCATGTGTTGGTACATTGTTTCTACTTGAAAACACTATTTTTTTTTTTTTTTTTTTTTTACAATTAAATGGGCAGGATGTCGATGAGATGTCGGGGAACAGACATAGACCTACAGCTTCAACATTTACTTCTGAGGTATGGTAGGGCTTCTTAACTCTCCTTTGCAAAATAATGGATTCAGTTAGAAAATGTGGCAGGATAAGAAAAGAGGCTTGTGTTATATAATATTCAATTGTTGTAGGGGTAAGTCACGTCAAAGTGTCGATAAATTCAACCAGTATACCAATTTGGGTAGATAGATATGCACCAGTTTATTAAATGTCTAGAAATGATAAAATACTAGAGAAAAAGTGTTCACAAACATTGAACTATTATTACCTAGAACTATAAACTCATTCAATTACATTCTCAGTTCTCACCATGCCAGAATGACTAAAGAATAAAGATAGGACAGGATACATAGACAGTGATAATACTAAAAATGAAAGACAAGGAAAACATTATTTTACTTTATTTAACGTTCCTATTATTATACATAGTGCTCAAATTTATGCCCACCAATTACATACGGTTTAAAAAAAAAAAAAAAAAAACTAATATCGGTAGTAAAAAACTGACAATCTAAGGTAATTACTGAAATAGTTAACTGGAGCTGCAGCGGGGCCCCTCCCCCCCAAAGAGCGGTAGTTGCTCACTTCTGGCTGACCCTTCTTCCTTGGACATAACACACGTTCCTACACCGCACAGCATAACTATTTATTTAAAGGTCATCACAAATCTCAAATTTCCAGCAGTGAAAAATGTTAGCTAAAGATCACTGCTTACAGGTAGAATAAATAATAATAATATATTCTTTGATCATACATTCCCACCTGCACCTTGTGCTGTAAAGATTTCTCGGGTATGTACAGTACCTTTGTAAACAGAAGAACCTTGAGCTCAATGTATAATCTAATACGGAATGTCAAAACGATTATCCCTCAGTACAACAATAGGCCTAGTGTTCTATAGGTGGGGATTTTTATTCAAGAAAATGGTTAACAAAGAAAAAGAAGAATTTTACCAAGTATTCCAAGTATAATAAGCTAAAACTCAAAAAAAAAAACATACTTGCCAACTATCTTACCAACAGATCAGTAAACTAATGACATTTTCGATGAGTGAGCATTAGCATGATATTTGGGTGCTTATTTTGGATTTGCACAGTGGCCACATGGCATGTCAACCTCCTCAGATTAGTTATCAAACTACTAACGGAATCTAGAAATGAAGTGAGTCAATACATCTGCTGCTGTTTGGTTACGTGCCTAAGAAAACTTTTAAATACTTGGTTGGAATTCATAGTCGGCCCCTACACCTAGGGGCACCCATTGTTGCTATGGATTTGTTTTGTTTATGGGAAATAGCATGCAAACAACTGTTACCAAGTGGTAACAATGGGCGCCCCTAGGTGTAGGGGCCGACTATGAATTCCAACCTTAGTCCTATGTGGAGAGGATATTAAAATAAGCTTGGTAATTGCCACATGGCACATACGTATTGGCTTTGCTTATTGCATTCTAACTTAAACACAAGCTTATTTCACGTCCAGAACTTGCAAAGAGTGTGTTCTTTATAGTTTGAAATATGCAACCCACTTTTCTTTGTAGCTTTCATGGGAAATAGAAATCGCGAAGTCATGTGGTATGCTCAAGTTCTCAACTCAAGCCAACATATAGCAACCTTCCAGAAAACATGTTTCCTTTTTACTAGTACTGTACTTGTTCTGAAATTTTTACATACAGCAAAATCTTCTTGTTTTGTAAGAAGCTTTAATTGGAGTGATATAAAATATGCAATAGCGTACACAATGTTGTAAATATGTAATCTTGTACGTTCTTTTGGCTTCCACCTCGTAATTTGAAAGAAATTGAAAGACTACTTGATAAAACAAAGTAGCCTACTATACTTTTTTTTTTTTTTACTAATTCAAAACTTATAGATTTTGTTTCACAAAGATGCAAGATGGAAATCAGGACAATATAGAGAATCTTGAAATAGATTCTGGGTTACTTCGGAGGCAGGCATACGTACGACATACGTCAAGAAATGACATTACTACCGATCCGACCCCTATGCACATTTTATTTCAATGCAAATAAAACGGCAGGAATATTCAAGAGTTCTGCTCATCTCTAAATGTAAGGCCCGAATGCATAGTTCACACTCAAGCCTTCCTCAACTCAGCCTCTCCTCGGCCTCGCTTAGCCACCAATCACAGAGCCGTCCACATGGCAATGCGCCAATGCCGTTCCGTGATTGGTGGCTTGGTGAGGCTGAGGAGAGGCTGAGTTGAGGAGGGCTTGAGTGTGGACTATGCATTCGGGCCTAAGTTATATATTCCAATTGCCTGGCATAGGTTTACTGTTTAGTGTTTATAATAGGAATGCGGTTGGATTTAATAATTAATAAAAAAAATCATCAAGAATAATCAAGATTTAATAGTGGTGGTTTTAAATCATCACCATAGTCTTTTTCAAGTGAGAAATCAGCAGTTTTTTCTATCGCCAACAGCTGAAATGCACGTTTCATTCTCTTATATGACAGGGTGTCGATATTGAGTGGGTCATAATTTTATCGGGTGTGGGGTGGCCACGATCGCTAGGTCTCAAGTTCAGGCTGACCGATCGTTTTACAGTATGCGCTTGTGTTAGTCGACAAATGTAAAACTAGATGACGAAAGTAAAAACTTAAAAAATAAAAGGATCTATAGAAACATCGAAATTTTGGGGATGGGATTAAATCGTATCATTATAGTGATTTGAACTATTAAATCGATTCAAATCGATAATGATAATCGACTGCCTAGTTTATTTATAGGAGCATACATAATGTAGGCCTATAGTCTATTAAAATTAAAGGTTTATCGTTTTCTTTCACATTGCCACAGAATTTACGATGTCACAGTAAAATAAAATAAAAATAAATAAATAACATTGTGTATGAATACTTTTACCACATCGTGGAGTTGGAAAAGAGGATACCTACAGAGTTGAAAAACCCACAGAGATTTGAATACTCAATTTTCAAGTTATCTTCAATAAGAATGTAACTAAACTGTGTTCTTGAAGAATGTAAGACATCCCACTCATCCCAATGGTAATATTTATCGTTTCATTTTTATATGGCATCTTCAGCTACAGTGAATGTCGTTTAACAGGCTCAACTATGTTTTGGTCTGCAAAGACATTCTCTCAATCCTTAAAGAGATCTGCTCTCTATGGTAGAAGATGTAGATGTGGGTGCCATATGAAAATATTACTAGTCAGTTGTCACTAAAATTATGTGTAAGTAATTAAGACTACATGCTAGCCATTTCTAGTTTTCACAGATAACGTACCCCACGTTAAAACCAAGAATACATTTTAAAATGCCAGCAAATCTTGATGTTTGAAGCAAATGATGCCCTTTAATTTGTTTGCGTCTCTAGGATAGCACACCAACAAAATCGGAAACTGTTACGTAAGCATAGATGAATAAATAATAAGTTGACACAGCAGAGCAGTGGGTAGTTGATGCAGCCAATGTGACCCTACAACTTCTGTGCCTCCATTAATAAATTATTTCAGCCATGAAATAAATCCTGCTGTGATCGGTTTAAGAGGGTAAAAATACAGGCCACATTGTGTACAATGTCTTTGCCTTGAAAATATTATTTGAGCTACCGGTAATATATAAATTCTGGTGTGAAATGTGATCAGTTTTACATAAAACTACAGGCCAATTCACAAATATGGAATTATTATTACAGAGCTACGGGAAAAATTAATTAGTGGAAACTTTAGGCAAGGCTTATTAACGGATGGGCTTATAACACTGAATTTATCACAACTTAGTCTTAATCATGATTCATGATACTGTATATGTACTTCAGTTGAACACATTCCAAGCAGTTAAGATTGTTAGAAAATTATCTTATGTTCATAAAATGCATATGGACATAAGATAAACGGATGTCATGAAGCCTATACCTGAAACGTGGGAACTAATTAACTTACAAATTTAGATTGCCATCGGAAATTTCATGGGACTCCGAAATAAAATCAGGTAGCGTTCTCAAACCGACTTAGGGGAAGACTCTTTACTTTCATCTTTGTTTGAACATGCACTATCTACCTCTTTTGCAACTGAAAAGGTTTCTACCAGTGTCATCTTTACATCCCCATCTTCATCCACAATACCACTCTCATTCTCATCCACTTCTCCTAAAATGATCCCAGTGCCCTCTAAATCCACATCTTCCTCCTCTTTAATCTCAACTTTAAAACCAACTGCCCCATCCTTACCTGAACCTGGAAGTTTATCGTCACCTTCCCCTACACTATCACCTGAAACAAAAACATTAAAACATGAAAACATTGATAGTAACATTAAAATTAAATATGCAGAATCATTTACCATGATATATTTTATTTTCTCCCTTCGTTTAAATATTGATTTGGAAATTCCCCTCATAATTTACGCACGCAAATTTTGATAGAAAGGAGGTAAATTAGTTATTACCGTTATTACGGGTACTCTTGTGCTTTTCGGCAAACGAGAATGACTGAATGAGTCAAGTCAATGCTTAAACGGGATGGTGTGTGGTTGGTAGGAGGGAGGGGGAGGGGGAGGGGAGGGGAAGGGAGAGGGGGAGGACCATACCCCCCGCCGGGTGTTGTCCTCGAGAGTTCGGGCCTTCTTTCACTTCATCTCTATTTAGCGTACAAATTGTCCAGGCATTATAAAAACGGTAGCACAAGCAAAATGAAACACTGACTGACCTTCACTGAAATGGAAGGTTGGAAAGAGGGTTCTCAAGTGACAAGCCATTTTCTCTACAAAGCACGGTCTTTCTAATTTTATGCAACCTGTTGATTGAAATGTGAACCAACTTGCAGCGTTTTTGTTTTGGAAAGAAAAAAAGCCCGAGTCCGACCCGAATTTCGGGCTACCCGCACTTCCAATGACTGCAATGGACCGCACTGAGTGCGCCCTTAACAATTAGAACAACAATACAACAGATACACCAGTGCACATTCAGTGCAGCCCATTGGAAAACACAGTAGCTTTGTTTCTTTGTCCTGCACATTATCCTGGTGTAGGTTTGCGGTGTAAACAGGAACCACGCGACAATGCATGCTGTGCAAGCTACACTGCATAGATACTAAGGGTAGAGACCTGCGCGGGTCAGAAAAATGCTATCCACCAACGGCCCGCAACCGCAAAGTTAAAACTCAACCCGCATCCGCAACCCGCATTTTTTAAAAATGCTGATCCGCACCCGCAACCCGCTTTTTTGTCTATGTTTCTATATGTTCTACGTTGTTGTCGTTATTCCTTTTTAGAGGGTAAAGGGGGATTTATCAAACAATAAGTAAGCTAGTCTTGAATAGCAGTACAGTAAACCCTCGTTAATACGAACATCAAGGGACCCAAAAATCATCAGTTCGTAATATAAAAATTCGCAATATCGCAAAAACGTCGAAATTCAATAGTACCAGCCAAAATAAACGTGTCTACAAACAATCAATGTTTTCCAATGGATAGTAGCGCGCGGGTATGATGTTTTGTGCGCGCATAGTAGGCGGACTAAGCAGGCACGTTGCAGTGAGCAAGCCACGGTGCTTCGCCCCTCAACAGCTGTAAAGGTTTGCGCGCGCATCCGATCGCGCATGTGGGCGGTGGAGGGGGAAGGGAAAACCAAGCAGCAACAAAACAAGTAGCTGCCTGTGACGACGTACGCTCGGCGGACAAAAATCTTGATACCTGCGCCTACTCTGCGAGTTGAACTCTCGGACACATTATTTTGTTTGTGGGGTTTCAAAATTATTAGTTCGTATTAAACAACGAACATTATGCATTAGTACCACCCAGGTGATAAATAATTAGTTCGTATTACGTATTATGCGAAATTCGTTATATCCGTTTTATTTAACATTGAGTGTCCTATTTACGCGGGCTGGATCTTGCTTACTATTCGTATTATCTGAGAATTCGCACTAACCGAGTTCGTTTTACCGAGGGTTTACTGTAATTTATCGAATATTATCTTAGGTGTAAACAATTCAATCATGTTACATGGTAAGAAATTCCCGTAATTTTAATGGACTTGACATAAATCGTTGTTTTCATCGAAAAGTACAGTTCTCAACATAAGTACGAGAAACGTAAAATCAACAAATTCACGTTTAATTTTTAATTTGGACTTTAACCAACAACCCGCACCCGCCCCGCACCCGCAGCTGAAATTACTCTTTTTATCCGCAACCCGCCATGATTGAGCGGATATCCGCGGATATGCAGGTCTCTAACTAAGGGTGCTTACGTTTACTTGATCCGAGTTAACCGATCAGTTACTTTGCTTACGTAAACTTGATCCGGTCGTATCATCCTTGTTCTTTTACTTGACTTGATCACTCGTGAGATCACAAGATCTGTGATCTGTTTTGGTGCAGATCATTTGGGTAGATCAGTCTAAAAGCGCGGTAAAAACGATAATAGCTGCAGCTGACCTGACAGCTGACCCAAGGCATAGGCCTACCTAACCTCACTTGACGCTTTTGTGGAGCTAGGCCTAGGCTAGTCCTAGAGTAATGTAGAGGCTTATGTCACCCAATCAGGCAGGAAAATCGATTATAAAGTAAAGGCGCTTTCATAGCAACACGGCAACACGTTTTTTCCGGACCGGCAGATCACGTGAACCAATCAGAAACTTGCCGTGCCTGCCCTTATTGGTTCACCTGACTTGCCGGTCCGGAAAAAACGTGTTGCCGTGCTGCTATGAAAGTGCCTTAAGCCTATGTTGTAGAGGCCTACTCAAATTTGCCTATCCTCCTATCCGTATTTTCTCGTATTCGTGTTTTCATTCTATCATTGCAATTCCCGCGGTTCCCACCGCTTGTGCGTTCTTAAACCTCAAGTGATCAGATGAACTGATCACGTGAAATAGCTGATCTGGAGACACTGATCAGATGAAGTAAACGTAAGCACCCAAAGAAACGCATTTCTGCAAGAGGTGGAACACTTTCAAATTTAATGAAAATACATTTTTTTTTTTTAAACAAAAAAAAGTAGTAGTCCGGGTGTACAGTGTTGAGAACAGTGGCGTATCCAAGGGGGGGGTTATGGGGTTCAAACCCCCCCCATGCCCCCACAAAAAAAAAATACATGCGGAGAGAAGGAAGGAAAGGAGGAGGGACGAGGAAAGTACTATTTTGATTATTGTTTGATAACATACTCAACCGTTAAATCATAAGACTTTGGGCTCTTGGTCGTCAGGAAGAGCTGCCTAGGACCTATTGTCGGGAAGGAAGTTTGAGGAATGGGACAAGTTGGAGGAATATGTTTTAAAATGCTAATGGGTGCTAGGGGTCAGGGAGTTACTCTTCTCTCTCTTCTTACGATTGGCACTGCGTATAAGAAACTATATTGCTCCTAAATATATTGAATCTTCTTATACCCTAGGCCAAATACACCCCGGGCCCAGACGGGGGAAAACTACCATATTTACATGATTTCCATATCGTAGGGCGTATATTATCAAATTATATTTTATATTACTGCACATGGCTGGCTACAAACAGAAATTAACGCAAATCAGTGCTAAAACATTCGTCAGAAACGTGTAAAATGTACAGATATATTACCACAAAATACAACACTTCCAGTTACGATTTTTATTTTTGCAGTAATTTTGTTGTTCTGTGACTGGGTTTTTAATTTTCTTTGTAGTCATTCTTACATTCTCTTAAATCTATTCTATGACATTTTCTTATTCTGAAACGTGTTTCCAGGCGTTTAAAACGTCATAAATGAAGAAAAAAAATTTCGCCTTCGGCGAATTGGCCTCCGGCGGCTGGGGCTTTCACCCCAGACCCCTGCCTGCTTGGGATGTTCGACCCCCCCCATTGTCAATTCCTGGATACGCCACTGGTTGAGAACCACACTAAATCACATTTCATGTCTACATTATAATAAAAAATCATTGGTGAACGCTTATTTCATAGTAATTACGGTACGATATTTGAACTTGGCAGCAACTTTCTTGCATTTCAATTTTCAACGCTCCACCTGCTCGGGAGCTGGTGGAGCATATCCTGCATCGATGCAGCTACACCGGACAAAGAAACGACTAGCGGTGTAGCTGCATTGGGACAAAGAATAGCGATAGTGCTACACTCTTGCATACATGCAGAGAGTGCAGGACAAAGAAACAAAGCTCATGTTACTACTCTGCACTTTTTTGGATACTTTAAAAAAAAGATTTAAACAAAATTTTACCGAACAATATTAATAAGAACGAACCTATGCTATGGGGATGCGTACAACAAACGACTACACTGCAGCGCTTCGAGCGTTCCGGCCACTGAGCACTCCCTGCCGGAATGCATCGAAAATCCCTCTACAAGACAGTGCACCAATTATTATTGGAAACATATACATAGATTCCAAAGAAGTCAAATAATTTTTCAATTACTTGGAAATTCTTATTGTTGCAAGTTGTGTGTATCCAACAGTCAGTGACTGTTGGCCGGATCACTCGCAACTAGGGATGTGCGAGTACTCGAAAATTCGAGTCGAGTCGAGTAGTTGCCACTTGACTCGAGTGTTCGAGTATTTTTTACGAAAGTCGAGTCGAGTCGAGTAGTTGTCGACGGAGCCGCCGAATCCGAAAGGTTTAACTTTCTGCCAACAGGTAGCGCTACCAACAAATCGCGCAAGAATCGATTGTAAAATCGATATGTTTTAGGCCTTCTAGGCCTACGTGACGAGCATGCCGGCCCGGTCAGCTTATTTTTGCCGTCATAAACACGACTGTGTAACCATTTTGGATATTGATTTCAATTTATTTTAACGCAATATCCGAATGTAGAGGCTTATTTAAGTCGTTTTTCATGAATCTGTTCTTGATTACGTGCTGCGTAGTGAACTGTCAACAGGCGGCCGCTTCCATAGCACTCGCCCGCGTCTATCGCGATCTCGCTTCCACTCGCGCGTCCTGCGACTAGCGCTTTCTCTCTCTCTCACGGCGGCCGATAGCAGCCGACACGGCGAACTACTTCGTCGCGTCTCGCTCAGACCATTGTTCTCTCGCTCTTTCTCGTTCGGCCGCATCTGTTCCGTTCTCACTTGCCGAGTGCCGGCCTGAACCAAGGGATGGCTCGCGCAAAGTACGCGCGATCTGCAAATATTGGGGGGGGGGGGGGGGGGGGGGGGGGGGGGGGCGGCGCTTGAGTGTGCGGTATCCTTTGATACGGGTCAGTTTGGACTAAAAGTGGCCGTGGTCGAATATTTAAGCAAGCAGCAAGCAAGCATAGTTGAAAGTTCCCATTTAACATTATTTTTTTAATCAGTTATTTTAATTTAACTTGTTTCAAAAATTAACTGGTTAACCAATATTGTAGAAGTTAGTAGAAGAGTAGAGCCCTTCACTCATAAACGCTACCTATTATGGGTAGATCAAAGTAGGTGGCATACTGCAGTCTAATTTATGCAGTACTGTGTAAGAATGAAGATCTGCAAATTAATTTTCTAATGGGAAAAGGATGGATGGAGACTCGACTCGACTCGACTCGATACTCGCGAGTATTTAAAACTCGACTCGATACTCGACTCGAAGTCAAAAAGCACTACTCGCACATCCCTACTCGCAACGTTCTCTGTGCACTTGCTATGCCTCCCCATATGCCTATTATCTAGCCGGTTCTCCTTGTCTAAAACCAGCCCCCTCTCTTCATCCACATCTTGCTGTTCCCAAGAACACAATACATACAAACCAAGGTTATAATAGTATCTAGCCGGCCGGATCTCTTTCTCTAAAACCAGCCCCCTTTCTTTGTCCACATCTAATTTTTCCCAAAATGAAATATATACGAACCTATATTAGTATCTAGCCGGTTCTCCTTGTCTAAAACCAGCCCCCTCTCTTCATCCACATCTTGCTGTTCATCATCACTAACAGTCTGCCCCAACAGCGCTCCGTCTCTCAACCCTTGTCGCCAGCGGCCACGCTTCTCAATGGCCTCCAGCTCAGTTTGAACGTCAGCACGCTTCTTTTCAATCATTTCTGGAAATAATTCATAATCATCATAATAGGGCATAATAATGTAGGTCTCTGAAATAGACCCAAGTCTATGTTGTTATTCACATTCACTTTATTCACGATCATACCCGTCTTACTACCATTGTCACCACCTCACACACTTATATTTTTACCTAGCCTACTTCATTCGATCTAAATAGTAAATATAGATTTTATTGTACAAAACTGTACTGTACTGTATAAGTACTAGTTTTATTTTTAGAATAATTGTTCATTGCCGTCTTCTCTCAAGAGGGGTCGGTTATACCTTCACAATGTATGGGTTACATGAATAAAGATGAATAAACAAACAAACAAATAAATAAATAAATAAATAAATAAATAAATAAATAAATAAATAAATAAATAAATAAATAAATAAATAAATAAATAAATAAATAAATAAATAAATAAATAAATAAATAAATAAATAAATAAATAAATAAATACAGTGCCATTAACATTATTTGGGACTTTCCCTTCATACTCTAAACTAAGCACAAATAGATACCCTGTACAGGGTATCTAAACTACTATCTAAACTAGGTACTACTCTATCGGTCGGCCGGCTGGCCGCCCCCGTGCCCTACCCGCCTGCGAGCCTAAATTATTCAATTCACAGATGTGTAATGCTGGTTGCAGGCCACACAGGGGCCATGCGTTACCTGCCATAACTTGCACGCTACGTGACTTTTAGGCTTTGTAGATGCAATTTTGACCAATTTGGGGACTGGGAATCAAGTTTCCAGCACAAAAAAAAACACTGACCATTTTAACGAAATAATCATTATCTAGGGAAAAAAAGGTAAGGCCCCTTCGTCTTCGTTGTAATGACATTTGACTGTATTTCAAAATCGAAGGGTCCCAAAAACCCATTTCGAAATAAAAAATTCGAAATACAAAGAAATTCAAAAGCTCAAATTCAAAGGCTTACTTTGGTTATTATTTACTCTACTACAAGTACAAGCTAGCGAAGTATCTCAGGCGGTACATAGGCCTAGGTGTCACGCGAGTTTTAAGTGGAAATACCGTAATAATATGCGTAATTTATGCACCCCTGCTTCTAATGATGAACTTGTGCCAATTGATATGTGCTCTCAACGCAACGCGATCACAGAACAATAACTTGCCAGCTGCCGGCTGAGTCATCCCCGCCCGTTACCTGCTATTGTGCATTGGGGTTTTGTCGGCTGCATGGAATATGGATGGGGCGTGGGTGAGGGGTGTGGGAGGCATCGCTTGCAAGCCCGAAAGCAACACTTGGCAACCTGCACTGCCATCAAGGTCAAGTAGGCCGGCTTATGCTCGTTCGCCAGCCTTGAGTGAGGGGGTAGTGAATTTTGTATTATGTAAATTAAATAACATATAAAATGCGATGTTGACAGTCGGGGTCACAGTTGGGGTCAATGTTTTTGTTCGAAATATGACGTTTTTCGAATTTCTACCTGTTTTTGAAATATCGAGGTTTTACCGTATCAAGTCTTCACATTGTATTTAAAAAAGCAAGAAGTTAACAACTGTACAATACCAGAGTACACAGGGGAACCAGAGTACAAACAACAAAAGTTTACTTACTTGCTACAATTTTCTGGCTTGCAACCAATCTTTCTTCTGTTTTCATATTGTGCACTTTTGGAAGGTAGAATATATGCGGTTTAGATCGGGTCTGAATGAAGTTAAGAAGCCGTCGGTGTTGGGTTTCCCATTCGTCTTGCTGTAACATTCCAAGACACAGTGTGTATCAATGCTGTTGATAACAATGCAAACTCTAGCCTAGGCTTGCAGGTGCCGGTAATACTAGGGCATTTTTTATGGAATGATATGCATAATATAGATGCCTTCTTAGTAAATCTTGGGGGAAGGGTTGTCTCTGCCACACCGGGCTGGTGTCCCATCCGCAGACGAGAGTCTACTAACTAACTAACTAACTACTAATTCCGTCATCAGTGCTCCATCCAGCACTAGTGACTGAATTCGTCTAGGAAGTCATATGTCCCAAAAAAGATGTTCCTGGTTTGGACCTAGCCTTTGGACCATAATATCATCCACTACTCAACAATATTACCATCAACGTCATGTTTATCACCAGATTCACTAAACTTGGCGTTTTGTCAAAACCCCCATTTTCAATTCCACCAAAGGAACATCATTGCTTGTCTTGTAGATGTTGGGAAAATTGTGGCGTGTTTGAATCATGACGTCCAAGATTAGTAAAGTAGTAGCAGTACTGTTTTACCGACCTTGGATGACGTCAGAATTGAGGTCACGAATTTTAAAGCATCCAATGCAGTTTCGATGTCAACTGGGTAATATAATATTGAAGGTCGATCTCGAGAGCTACGTTGTTATGTCAGGGATGTTGACATATAGTAATGTTTCAAAATGGGAGAATAAATAAATAATCAAATTCAACACACGAAAATATAAATTGAAATATAGTGTACACCAAACTAGACAATGTAACTGTAGATATTAATCAGTACTAAAGAGTGAATAGGTAAGCTTAGAGCACAAACGACTGTTCCACAACATGTCCACAACATCGTGTCGCCCTAGCGTCAACTGTCACTCGCCGGCGAACCGGCCAGGCTCAGGCGCATGCATGCGTCAGAAGTTTCATCGCTCGCCGCGGAGCACCACTGAACGTAGGGCGCGCGCAGGAATGGCGCGCACAACAAAATTAATATAATATGCACAAAAGAGTGAACATACGTCGAAGGTTAATTTTAACAATTTGCACGGTGGCATATATTTTTAGTATTATTACGCCAATTAGATGGGAATAATCAAGGGTTAGCGACTTGGCGGCCAAGAGAAAACAAACTTTTTGAAAAAAGAAACTAAATTTAAGCCTAGAAAATCATCACGGACCACAGTTATGGGTGGGAACCACTGTAATACGAAATTTCGCAAAGCACCTCGTCCATTACCGTTATGAATCTGCCTAAACAAAGTGTATAATTATATGTGGTTTGAGGGTTTGAGTGTAGGCCTACTGATTTGATTTGTAACCAACTAAGAACTTTTAATTTTTACATAGGATCATCATTTCTGTTTGATTAATTCGTTTAACTGTGAGAACCGGGTTTTATTGTAATTAGATCTAGCATGAAGGCAAAGGCATAATAAAGTAGGGTAGGGTATTGGACAATCAGAAGAAGAGATTTTATAACTAACCTCACGTATTCTCAACATCTTCAATTCGATTTTCCTTATTTCCGCTTGTTTTTGTTTTCTTTCTTGGAAAAGGACAACTCGTTCTCGTTTGAGTTCTTCTTTCTCACGCTTTGCATTTTCTTCAAGCTTCTTTTCAACAATTGCTCTCTTCTCCTCCTAGAAATTCAATACAAGATTTAAGGAGTCACAGAAAATATTTAGTTCCCAGACCCTTTTAATTCTAAGACAGATAATAGTTATTTATTTATTATTAATTGACAACAGGACTCAAGTCCCACAAGTGCAATATAATATACTTAAACAATAGGTCTACAACAAAGCTATATAAACTAATAACTAAACTAGCTTGCTAACTGTATTTGGCACACTGCTAACCCAGCCAAAAAGATAAAATATTAACTATAGTAGGCCTACTCTTAGTGAACAATGTAGCCCTAGGTTGGCCAATAAAACACACTGTTTTTGTAACCAGAATTTTAAAGAAATTGGAGGGGTGGGGGGAAGAAGTGGTGGCAGTTAACAGTTTAAACTCATTAGTTTACAGGTTCAAACTAGGGTTGTGCGAACCAGTTTTTTTAAACTTCGAACCGAACCTCGAACCTGCATTAAAAAGGTTCGCGAACCTCGAACCGAACCGAACCTTTTTCAAAAGGTGTTTTTAGGTTAGTGTTTAGTTTTCTTCTAAAAACTCACTGTATTTTTTTTTTATGTTTCCGCATCAAATGCCGAATCAGGGTTGGCCTAGTCGTGGTTCCTGACGGTGTCTGAAAATTCCGCTTACAATGGTTGCATTCGCTTTGCGTAGGCTAGTTGCAAGCTTGGTAAAATGCGTCTTAAAAAGTGGGGTTGTACCCAGGCCTAGGCCTAGGCCTAGGTCATTGGGTTTGAAATATGGCTGTGGATATTCGTACGGTCAGCCGTAATAATAGTGCAAAATTATTCGTACGGTCAATGATTTGATTGGATGGAGGCGCGCCGTAACAATAGTGTAAAATTAATCGTACGGTCACTGAAAACTGTACGGCCAGGCGTAATAATATGGTAGGGCCTACCAGATTATCGTGCGGTCATGATTAAAATAGTGTATACAGAGATATTCATAAAGTCACTGATGTAAACGATGTACGTGATCATTGTTAAGAAGGTTGGACGGCGCAAGGCTTATTGGAGGTACGTTATCGTTAGCCTCTATAACACTCCATACATTACGAGACTAAAGTGGCCGTCACCTAAAGAGTTCATCCGAGTTCTGCGAAATGCCTTCCCCTCTTACCCCCACCAGTGCCCGCGCACGGACGAAGAGAGGCAGTGAAAGATCTACGTAAAATAGAATTACATTGTATTGAAAGATGTATTGAAAGATGGGTATTTGTAAGTTCGTTGACAGCTTTGGTTGACAGCTCGACGGTCTATTAGGCTATAGAGATTAGATCTTTCCACTGCCTCTCTTCGTCCGTGCGCGGGCACTGGTGGGGGTAAGAGGGGAAGGCATTTTGCAGAACGCGAATTAACTCTTTAGGTGACGGCCACTATAGACACGAGACGGATCACTCCACAACATAACCTGCGACGCGGTGATTAATCTTGACTATATTGGCCTATGCTAACTACCCGTCTGGGCACGGGGTAAACGATGCCCAGCATGTCCAGGATAGCTCTGACTGATGTATTAATATAGGCTGTGGATATTCGTACGGTCAGCCGTAATAATAGTGCAAAATTATTCGTACGGTCAATGATTTGATTGGATGGAGGCGCGCCGTAACAATAGTGTAAAATTAATCGTACGGTCACTGAAAACTGTACGGCCAGGCGTAATAATATGGTAGGGCCTACCAGATTATCGTGCGGTCATGATTAAAATAGTGTATACAGAGATATTCATAAAGTCACTGATGTAAACGATGTAGGCCTACGTGATCATTGTTAAGAAGGTTGGATATTCTAAGCTGTCACCATCGTAATAATTAGAGGCCATCTTTTCTTCAAGGACGTGAGCCCGAGCCATTGGGTTTGCAAACCCAATGCCCAAGCTGATCGGCTGCTATTGTGGTTCAAGGTAAACACTCTCCCTAACCTGTAATGCAAAAGCCCCTTATAGCGAGCTTAGGCGCTTTAGGGGCTGGTATCCATGCTGTAACATGTATTTGTTAAATATCAATATCAATAAAAACCTTCAACCTTTTGAACGTCTTGAACTAAAAGCCACGAATTTATCCAAGGATTCATACTGACAGTCGAACTGGTTTTAGGGTGTTTTCATATACTTACGTACGCCATATTGCCATATTTAACGTTATTTACATGTCAAGACGATGTATTTTATAAATGCCGATCAGCTGTTCGCAAGAAATACCGCAAAGGGAATTGAGTTTAGACCTATAGCAATTGGGTTTGAATTTCAAACCCAATGCCTATAGATGGCTCAAATATGGAAATTGTCATCATTTGGTCAAGGAGTGTATTTTTAATTTGAATACTTAACCGAACCATTCAAACTAAAAATACACCCCTGGATTTGGCTAATTGCTCAAAAAATTTACTCGGATTGCTAAAACGATCGCCTTCTTGCAACGCCATGATGCTACCTCTCTGGAAACTGGAAAGTAGTCGTCGAATGGCGCGACGCGGCGAGGCTGCACATCTGTTGTCGCAGTGATACCGACGCTCGCCGTTTAGCGCTTAATTCGCGAAATTAAAGATGGCGGCCCTGACCGTACGACTAGTGCAACATTATTTGTACGGCTGACCGTACGATTATCCACTCCGTTGAAATATAGGCCTATATTTCAAACCCAATGCCTAGGTCTTGCGAAGTACCTGGTACCGCTAGGCCTACGGCGCACGTTGCATCGGACCCAATCGGACCTAGGCCTAGGCCTAGGCTAGTCACAGTACTGGTAGGCCTATCAGTCTGGCTTGGGTCGTCCACTACCTCGCCCGCGTGATCATCATCATCATCGAACACCAGCACACGGCGTTTCATTTTGAAGAGCAAAAACTAAACACTGGTGGAATGAAAGTGAAACAAACTGTCAAACTCGCTAAAACATCATAAAACGCCTAAAGAAGTCACACAAATTCGCTAGTCATGACGCCATAATGACACACTCGCACTCGATCGTCGCTCGCAACTATATTTTCGACTCTCGATTATCGAATATCGATCGGTCGCGACTGTAGGCGTGGCCTCGGAAGGCGGGGTTTCGAGCGCGCGGGAATTTCGAAAGGTTCGGTTCGAGGTTCGACGCATAAAATAGTTGTTCGAACCGAACCGAACCGGGCTCAAGGTTCGGTTCGGTTCGAATTTCGTCCCGGTTCGCACATCCCTAGTTCAAACCCTTAGTGAAAAACTGCTTTTTCCCATCCTTCCCTTAGTTGTTACAATTTACAGACCTTGAAATTTTGAGACTATCTAGCCTACGAGGTAGTTGCTCATGAGTTGAGGGGAAAGCTCTGCTTGAACTTTAGAGAAATTTCGACCCTTGCAGAGCTATAAAATGGGTAGGTACTAGGTAGTGAGTACCTATGTCATTTTCAGATTAGAGTATACAAATTATCAACTGGGAATTACAAAACAATAAAAACAAAATTCCGGCTTCATTATTAATTCTTTCTTACGCTTCAAATTGTATAATTTCGAAAAACATCTTAATAACAAAAGTTGACATTTTGTCAATCACTTTTATTTTTATTTTTTTAGAGTTCATCTTAACAATAATTACTGCCAGAAACATTAATTTGAGAACCTAACCTAGTACGTATTGTGGGCAATGGGTAAAATAGGCCTACTGTATAGCAAAATTTGAAAATTTTCTAAAAGACACTTAAGGCTACAAAACTAAATTTTAAATGTCTATTAATATGTATGGTTTCTAGTATTACCACAATCACACCCCTAGACATTTTCAAAGCCTGTTTGGGCTTTGCGAGCAGGTTTATTTAAAGTGGAGCAAGATCGAGCAGCAACTAAAAAGTTTGCTTTAATTTCAATCAAGATTAAAAAAATATTTGTATTAAATTTATATCATACCTGCCCTTTAGAATTTGAAAATTCGTAAAATTCCCAAATAAGCTTATAAGGGGTATATGAAGTTGCGTAGCAAGACGGGGGGTTTTGGGGGCTTGCCCCCCCCAAGAAAATGGGGCCCCCAGATTTTTTTTAGAATATTGTTGCTATTAAGCCCACCTTGGAGGGTTTTGGGGACACTTTTATCACTCATTTTATAACTTCTAAAATGTACACTTATGTGCCATTTGAAATCCAGTGGTTTTTTGCCAGCCAAGCAATCCAGTGGATTGCAGTGGTTAATATAGGAGATTGTTGGCACTGCTTGCGAGAATCGTGCCAGTTGATAGTGGCAGACAATTAATATTACGTAGTAGTGGTGTCAAACGATATTTTTTTCAATATCGATATCGGCGCCATTTTGCCGATATCGTATCGCGATATCGATATTAAAAAATTGACATCGATATCGCGATATCGAATTTTTTTTCGGCGGCAATAAAACAATACATTAGAAATCGTAGTCAATTTAAAGTGTTTTCGCCGTGGCCAGCAGTATTTTCGCCGTGGCCAGCAGTACGCGTTCCTGCAGTTAGTGTCTTCACGTCTATACCCCCCCCCCCCCCCCCCCCCCCCCCTTACCCCGGGATATCACTATCAACTTGAATATTTTCCGCCCGTTGCCTGCAGTACGAGTTGCTGCACAGCGATAAAGGCTTGAATTCGCGTGATGACGTCTAGTCACGTGTCGGGCATCGGCTATTGACAGTCGTAAAAGTATCAAGCAATACTGAACAACAACATTCTTCTCGGAAAGAATTCGGGGTTCCAGGTACAAATAGTTGAATGGATCCAATGTCTGGATGCAAACAAAGGGAACCCGCCGGCCCGTGCGGCCATCTGTGTGGAGGGGGTAGATGTCCAGTTACAAACTGCAGCAACGCGTACTGCAAACCATGGGAGAAATACTTCAAGCTGACAATGATATCGCGGGCTGGGGGGGGGGGGGGGGGAGGGGGGTTGGTACTCAGTGACAAGCTGCAGCAACGCATACTGCAGCAATGCATACTGCAGACCATAGCGGAAATATTTTAATATTTTAAGTTGACCACGATATCGCGATATTTTCGATATGACACTACCATATCGATATCGAAATTAACGGCGATTTTCGTGCGATATCGATATCGTATCGAATTATCGATATCGTTTGACACCACTATTACGTAGTTGTAGGCCTACCTCATGTAGGTTCACCTCATTTTAAAATAATCAATTTTTAATTACATAAGGCCCATATACAACCTTGACGCAGCTGGAACTACTTGAGAGATTTGGCTGTTAGCGAGAGATGCCGATGTTGCTTGCTTAGCACTCTTTAAGAAATCATGACTGAAGTTTTGCTTATAGCACACCACATCATCACAGCTTTTGACCATTGACTTCTTTTTCCAAAGTTTTTTCTTTTAAGTTTTTTTTCAAAGTTTTTACAAAAAATTCGTAAAATTGACAAGCCAAGCGTAAAATCATATTTAGGAATGCAGTTTTTCGTAAATTTAAGAATAATTCATAAAAGTTGGCAGGTATGCTCTATATATATATATTTATACATTTAAATTATTAAGTTATTGAAACAAAATAATTAGTGATAGGCCTACATTTACAAACTGGAAATAAAATGTTATAGAACACAGAAGAATAGATTAGGCCTAACACCTTGTAGGCTATTGTAATGCAAAACACAGAAACAGTTTCGACTTCGATTGATTACAGAGCAGTAACAGTAGTGGCAGCGAGTTGAACCGTATGTTTATCCCGCTACCGGCAGACGGTTGTCAAGTCCATGCGTACCAGTCGCTCACGTGACATGTGACATGTGAGACTGGAGCGATGTTGATAGCAAAATGGCTGTTATTGTTATCGTCGCTGCATATTTCCCACGCGTACACACTGATGAATTTGACATCGTTATTACTTGTTATGCACGAAGCAGAGAATCGGTTGTAGGCTCAGTTGCTTTTCCAAAGTAGGCCCTAACTCCAACCGTGATCGAAAAATAGGCTTACAGTTACACCTACAAATTCTATGCAGACAGTGATGGTCTACGTATTTTTTAGTATTCCTAGGCCTAGGCAAGTGTGTTGAATGACATGCGAAAAATGGAAATAGAATGCAACAAATGTTGATGTAGGCTAGTCTGGAATTAATACAGGATTAATCATTGAGTGATTTGATTCTATTTATAAATAAATTGCAGTAAATTTGATTTATCATAAAATGGTATCTCAAACACAAGACTCGAATTTTCGAGATCGTCTGAGACCCGGTCGAGCGAGCATCAAGCAGAAATTCTTGCTCAAACTCAGCACCAAATATCGAGTCTCGCACAGCCCTATAGCTTGTCTAGGAATATGGTAGGCCTAATGAGAGAAGCACATTACAATGATTTAAACATCTTACTTTGTCTTTCATGCGCGTCTCTTCTTGGCGAAACTTTTGCAAGGTTCCGATGAGTGCACCAAACATACGGCGGTTTCTAGCTTTGCTTCGTTCATCCTTGTTTTGTGCAGCCATGGCCTCTTGGCGAGACGGGACTTCTCGGGGAGTGGCAAACACCCGGGAAGAAATCAGTGGCTATTTCAACAGAGAAATGTTGGCACACTAAAACTTAGCTCAGCTCTCATTAACTCAAATATGGAGTTACTTGAATATTTGCCCTTGCATAGTCGCCACACGGTAATTTTGGAAAAGCTCTTTTTTTAAATGCATAGCTTATCATTGTCAGCAAAAAAAAAATCCACATACAGTCCACAGTCCACACCGTTATTCTCCTCAGTCTAGGTGCAAGTAAATAGCCTACGCTATAAAATAAATACATTTTTATTTATTGTCAACCCATTCAGAACTGATTTATGGTTAGGAACACTATGTACCATGTGCATCGTGGCTATGATGGCCCAGTGGCGGCTCTGAGACAATTTTACTGGTGAGGCGTAAAATAAAAGCATTATACCTTTGAGTGAGTAATACAGGGTAGAGGCGCAATGCCATCGGTAGTTTGTCTACCGCCTTTTACTGCCCAATATGTACTTTAGTCGGGGAAGTAGGGGTTCGCCAAGCGACGCAATGACGGAGCCTGATTGGTCGGTTACTTCGCCGAAGATATGCAAAGACAGCCGAAAGCTCTGTCGTTGATGTATGCTTGGCAAACTCTACTACCCAACTAAAGTATGTTGGACGGTAAGACGCGGTAGACAAACTGCTGATGGCGCTGGGCCTCTACCCTATATTACTCACTCAACGGTTATAGGCCTACGTAATTAATTATAGAAAACTGGATTTCGTCATACTATATGTAGGCCTACATAGAAACATGAAATAATGTCCAATTCTTTGGTCACCATGACGCTCAGACTCACTTACATCACCCGGCGAGCCGCCACCGAATGGCCCAAGTCACTGTTGACGTGTACACCAGTGCCATATCGATAGATTAAAAAGATTAAAAATGAAAGAGAACTTCCAAAGTTAAAAAAGCCCATCTTAGACCAGGAATCGAACCCTGGACCTTCTACATGGGAGCTGTGGCCTCGATCGCAATTCAATTCAAAAGCTGCACTTTGCCTCATTCAGCTCGGACAATGGTACCAACAATAAGCCATTGATTGCCAGGCAGGCTAAAGAGCCTACATATGTAGTAGACAACTAGACGTACACACCTTGTTGGGGAGATCATCCTCATCCGCACTGTCGGCATCTCTCTTTGACTGGGGTGGTCCAGACAATCTGGAATAAAACCAGTTTACTATAGTATTTATAACATCCAAAACATACAATGTTCAACTTCTGGTGTACCTAACATGCAATATTAAAGTGCTGCAACCAGAGCAAAAGGATCCCTTGCCTAATAATATAAGATGAAAAAGGAAAACATGTAAAGCCCCAGTATTGTTTTGAAATCTCCCGAAATATTATGTGCATTAAAAGTAGGCCTACAGTTCTACAGTCATAGAAAGAAATAAGAATTTTAGAAATCGATTGAGAAGTTTACGAGTCATTCGTATTACAGGTTATACCTTGTGCATGGCACCACTACGAGCAACGTCACTTGGCATCAGGGTAGCGAAGCCGGCCGGCCTGGGGTTTCTACGGATGTTCCAATATTCGAATAGGGAGTGGTAAATATTCGATTCGAAATTCGAATAGGCCTACTTACTATTCAAAAATTCAAATTATTTGATCATGCAAAGTTTGAAAATAGTATTGAATAGTATTGAATTCATACAAAAAATATGGGGTTGGTGAGAAAATGTAAATGGCGACATAAAAGTCTAAGTCGATTGATGACTGCAATGATTGGTAAGACGTAAAATAAATGAAATCATTATTTAAACAATATTTAGTTTTTTACAGTTTGAACTCTTACTTTTAGCAGTTTCTCTATATTTTCATTCTCTACTTGTTTTAACTTTAAAAGCACTATCAGACTAATAGGCCCTACCTGCTGAACACTGTTCTTGGATCACTTGGTCTTCTCTTCAGTATCGGTGGTCCATCCTCTTCTTGTCTTGACCGGGGATCCCACGGTCCTCTAAAAACAGGAATGCATTAGGCTATAGTCTGTACAGCACTCCAACATTTTATAAAACACCACAATTATAATTTAACATTTACAAATGTAAAAGTTACATGCATGCTTAGATCTTATAGTCCTCCCAACGAATGTATTCTGATGCTTTCATCATAACCCCTGAGGCCTCGAAGTAAACTTCCGCGGACGGTTTACTGCCTGTGTTCATGCGCGCACTATTGCCGAATACTAAGATGGCACACGACAAAATTAGCAGCTTCTGCACTTAGTGATGAATTAATTCCCGGAATTTTTTTGGGGGGAATATTCCCCAGAGTCGGGAATTTTAGGGAATTTTTATGTTTAGGCTACAAGAATAAATGACTCTAAGTAAATGCTCCACGTAAAAACAATATGTGTCATAAACTGCTTGAAACGATTTCTATTTACGCTACCTATGATAGGTGGGGGGTAAGCTGACAGTAAATTTCTAATCTAAAAATATGAGTTAGTTTGTTTTATGACAGATGAGGGATTTAATGGCGTTTTCCAATGGTCGCACTGGAGCGCAATGAGTGCGCCTTCAACGATTAAAACAACAATGCACAACCATAGGCGTGCGCAGTGTCTAACATTAGACCCCGCACGAGGTGGCGCGGTACAACTGGGGTCTGGGCCGAAGCCCCAGCCGCCGGAAGCAATCTCGCCCACGGCGAATTTTTTTTTGGTTGATGCATTAACTTTTATGGCATAAAACGCGATTTTAGTACACGATGACGCATTCCAGTGTATGGGATCTTGTGGCCCGTATAGAGCCATGTTTCGTTTCATATGTTTCGTTCCGATGGCGGTCGAAGTTGACACATTAGGTCCGACCTGGGCCGTGCGCACGCCCATGTGCACAACCATATAATAAGAGCACCAGTGCGCACTGAGTGCAGCCCATTGGAAAACGTTATAAGTGTATAATATATTATCTGCGGTTTTACTAATGAAAGGGCCGCTTTCATTTAGGGACCTACTTAGCATTATATAAGCGGACATATTCAGCCATCAGGAGAAAATGTAACTAACAATCAAAACGAATGAGTTGTATGAAATAATAAGGTTGTACTGTATACACTGTCAGGGAAACACCAGCTTGCAAACCCCCCCCCCCCCCCAAGAATGCAAGCCCCAGCATGAGACCCCCCCCCCCCCCCCCCCTCTACCTACAACAGTATCGAGTGGGTTTATTGTAAGCCTAAGCCTACTACTTATGTATAATGATCTGGGATGAACACATTCATCTGGGAATTGATTTCATAAAAAAAAAAAACATAAATTCCCTAGTTTTGGGAATTTATATGGGGTCGGGGAATATTCCGGCCCGTACATCACTACCTGCACTGCAATCATGTAACTTTGATCGCTAACGTTGAAGGTCTACTTGATCTCCGCCTGGCGGAGATCAAGTAGACCTTGTTGTGTAGCCAATGAGAGTTCGAGAATTCGAAGAAGTTCACAGGAACTATCAAAATCCAGCAAACTGTGAGCAACATTGGCAGTCTTTTGTTTTTATTGAAAGCCTGTCAAAATGTACAAAAATTCACACTTTACTGAGTAGATCCATAGAGTAACTACTCGCAGCAAGTATTTATTCTAACATTCCACTGTGTTCTAGAGGTAGGTCTAAACTGTAAAGGTATAGTCTGTCCTACTTTAGTTTTATGAAATAAAGTCGTTTAAACACCGGGTTTTCTGCCATTTCTTGGTATCGAAAGCTGTGAATGCTGGGTTCCCGTGATCTATTTTCAATTATCACTTCTCTTCAAACAGACTTATTGGTTTTGTTACTACAAAGTACAAACTAATATTTGTATTTAATTTTTAAGAATATTCATCGTGTAATATTATTCATAGCAACTTACACAAATGAGAGAATTACCATTTATCAACATCGGACAAGTTGGCCAACTCACGAACTGAGAACAATCCGACGCAATCTTATATCAAGCACATGGAGGAATGACAAGTTAAGTTGCCATTCTGGACATGGCCTGTGATGAAAGCAATGAGAATAGTTTCGTTGGGAGGACTATATTATAATCGGTGGGGCACTTTTGCTTAGCACAAGCCTTTTTCTAAAAAATGTCTATTGGGATCAATACTAACTAGGCCTAGTAGGGTCAGACCCATAGGTCTATAGTCCTCCCAACAAAACTATTCTCATGCTTTCAACACAGGCCATGTCCAGAATGGCAACTTAACTTGCCATTCCTCCGTGTGCTTGATGGAAGATTGCGTCGGATTGTTCTCAGTTCGTGAGTTGGCCAACTTGTCCGATGTTGATAAATGGTAATTCTCTCATTTGTGTAAGTTGCTATTAAATAATATTACACGATGAATATTTTTAAAAATTAAATACAAATATAAGTTTGTAGTAACAAAACCAAAAAGTCATGTTTGAAGAGTAGTGATAATTGAAAATAGTTCACGGGAACCCAGCCATTCACAGCTTTCGATACCAAGAAATGGCGGAAACGCCGGTGTTTAAACGACTTTATTTCATAAAACTAAAGTAGGACGGACTATACCTTACAGTTTAGACCTACCTCTTGAACACAGTGGAATATTAGAATAAATACTTGCTGCGAGTAGTTACTCTATGGATCTACTCAGTAATGTGAATTTTTATACATTTTGACAGGCTTTCAATAAAAACTAAAGACTACCAATGTTGCTCACAGCTTGCTGGATTTTGATAGTTTCTGTGAACTTCTTCGAATTCTCGAACTCTCATTAGCTACACAACAAGGTCTACTTGATCTCCGTCTAGCGGAGGCTCATCGAACTCGGGAGTTCGACGAGCCTCCGCCAGGCGGAGATCAAGTAGACCTTGGCTACACAATAACGATTTCAACGTTAGCGATCAAAGTTACATGATTGCAGTGCAGGAGCTGCTAATTTCGTGGTGCGCCATCTTAGTATTCGGCAATAGTGCGCGCATGAACACAGGCAGTAAACCGCCCGCGGAAGTTTACTTCGAGGCCTCAGGGGTTATGACAAAAGCATGAGAATAGTTTCGTTGGGAGGACTATAGTAATGCTGCCACCACTATTAAAGAAATTCGTGATTTCTATTGTTACGTTGGCCCCAAACAACAAAAACAGGATAGCGTGAACGAGAACGGTGGGGTGGAGTGCGAATGTGAGTGCATGAATGAGATCAATAGCGTATGTTGACGTGGTGATGAGCTACGTGACGCAGTGCTCCATTATATGGGTTATATCTCCTGAATCAATAAACATATGTAGTTCTAGTTTATGAAATTAAGTTTTATCATAAAACGACTAATTGATGACTGGTGACGTAACAAAGTCCCAGAGCTGGGACAAATTCGCTAACAGTTACGAATTCACGCGCATAACATACAACACTTGTCTCGTTCTAGCTGCAAGACAAAAACTATGAGAAAAAATTTAGCTTACATGTAAGTGGTCATGTTAACGATTATTTCAAAATGATAGACCCAGTAGTTAACTTGTTATAATAATTCACGCATCATTCATAATATCTAAAAATGAGTAAAGTGTGTTTGCTTGTTCAGCTTCAATTGGCGAAAAACTAATGATCGGATTGGAACGAGTGGTCCTCAATAATTTAAACGTTTTATTCGCTCTATCCCCTGCCACGAGATTGAATAAAATGACCTTTGCAGTAAATTACCGAAAAGTTCCGAAACATTGGGTAAAATTACAATTTGTAGCTAGAAAAAACTATAATAGTAGCTAGACTAGTAACAAACTCAATGCTAGTACTGCAGTACACTCCGTAGTAAAATATTTGTTTCTTATCTTATAGGCTATACAAACACTTCTGTACACACTTTTAAACGAGGCGTAAAAAGTACAAACGTTTATTTAGTAGGGATGACATCGGGTACCCGGCTCCAAATAATACCCGGAGCCGTTTTTTGGGTCCGGGTAATTTTTTAGTCCATTTCTAGGCTATATTTACGCGCCAGTATTGTTGTGGTTGATTTTGATGGAGTCAGCAGGTACGGCGCGCGCCGACCCATCCCCCAACTTTCACAACACGTGCCTCGACGGAAACAGAACAGACGCGAACAGACCTGCATTCGTTACTGTTTGTTCTTTGTTTAACATTCTGGTGAACATTCTGGCTAACACTTGTTTTGTTACTTTAAATTATTTTACTTGAAATATCATGATTTATGTACGTGCTTCAGTTAAATGTTTTTTTTTACTCGATGTGATTACTGCAGGCGTATTCTGAGGGGCTATTCGAGCGGGCATGTCATTCGTCCCTCGTCTTCGCGCCCCTGTTTTATTTCTCTATGTTTGCTCCCCGCGGACTTCACAAGACCTAGCGACAACCTTCAAATCAAGCCTTCACATCGAAAAATACGTTTTCAGGATCCGGGTAATATGAGAGCTGGAACCGGTTCTGAAATTTATTACCCGATGTCATCCCTAGTTTAAAGCCACTCCCACGTTTAAACGTCCCATCCCTAATATCAACAGCCATTTTTAAGATTATTTCAAAAGTATAGACCCAGTAGTTTTTTATAACAATTCACGCATACTTGTATTTTGTATGTCTTGTATGTACTTGTGTTGTAAGTGTACAAGTCTTGTACAAATGAGCAACGTGTCTACGTTTTCTCAACTTAAATTGGAGAAAAGCTAATTATCGGATTTGAACAAGAGATCTTTAAGAATACGCACCAGTAAGGTGAGACAATAATTAAATAAACTTTCCAGACAGAAAGTGCTCTGAACGGAAATTCATAGCATGCACTAATATGCAGGGTGCGTAGTTTCATGGCCCAAACTGCTGCACCCTGTAAATTAGTGCATGTTATTAATTTTTCTTCTAGGCACTTTCTATCAAGAAAGTTTAGTTCATTATTGTCTTTGAGACAATAATGAACTAAACTTTCTTGATAGAAAGTGCCTAGAAGAAAAATTAATAACATGCACTAATTTACAGGGTGCAGCAGTTTGGGCCATGAAACTACGCACCCTGCATATTAGTGCATGCTATGAATTTCCGTTCAGAGCACTTTCTGTCTGGAAAGTTTATTTAATTATTGTCTCACCTTACTGGTGCGTATTCTTAAAGATCTCTTGTTCAAATCCGATAATTAGCTTTTCTCCAATTTAAGTTGAGAAAACGTAGACACGTTGCTCATTTGTACAAGACTTGTACACTTACAACACAAGTACATACAAGACATACAAAATACAAGTATGCGTGAATTGTTATAAAAAACTACTGGGTCTATACTTTTGAAATAATCTTAAAAATGGCTGTTGATATTAGGGATGGGACGTTTAAACGTGGGAGTGGCTTTAAACTAGGGATGACATCGGGTAATAAATTTCAGAACCGGTTCCAGCTCTCATATTACCCGGATCCTGAAAACGTATTTTTCGATGTGAAGGCTTGATTTGAAGGTTGTCGCTAGGTCTTGTGAAGTCCGCGGGGAGCAAACATAGAGAAATAAAACAGGGGCGCGAAGACGAGGGACGAATGACATGCCCGCTCGAATAGCCCCTCAGAATACGCCTGCAGTAATCACATCGAGTAAAAAAAAACATTTAACTGAAGCACGTACATAAATCATGATATTTCAAGTAAAATAATTTAAAGTAACAAAACAAGTGTTAGCCAGAATGTTCACCAGAATGTTAAACAAAGAACAAACAGTAACGAATGCAGGTCTGTTCGCGTCTGTTCTGTTTCCGTCGAGGCACGTGTTGTGAAAGTTGGGGGATGGGTCGGCGCGCGCCGTACCTGCTGACTCCATCAAAATCAACCACAACAATACTGGCGCGTAAATATAGCCTAGAAATGGACTAAAAAATTACCCGGACCCAAAAAACGGCTCCGGGTATTATTTGGAGCCGGGTACCCGATGTCATCCCTACTAAATAAACGTTTGTACTTTTTACGCCTCGTTTAAAAGTGTGTACAGAAGTGTTTGTATAGCCTATAAGATAAGAAACAAATATTTTACTACGGAGTGTACTGCAGTACTAGCATTGAGTTTGTTACTAGTCTAGCTACTATTATAGTTTTTTCTAGCTACAAATTGTAATTTTACCCAATGTTTCGGAACTTTTCGGTAATTTACTGCAAAGGTCATTTTATTCAATCTCGTGGCAGGGGATAGAGCGAATAAAACGTTTAAACGCGAGTTTTAAAAACCGTTAAACGGTTAGGTTCTAACATACATACATACATACATACGTATTTGCCCATCCCTAGTTGATATATGAACTAATAATGTTTTCCAATAGATTACACCCTTAAAATATTATAACAGCTAGGAGATAAGTGCGGATGTGTTGTGAATGGATCCGTCCAGACAGTAGCTCGTAACTCGGACTAAAAGGAATGTTTTCCTTCCTGGTGTCATATTTTGATAGTAGCCTACATAGGCTACATGCAGACATCGCCTGAAATATAATGATAAAAAAAAGAAATTGTGTAGAAAACGTGCACGCGAACGTGTCAGATTTGTAATGAGTGACAGCTGTAATTGTCTATATATACATGAATTACATTATGATTATACCTATAACAAAATGTACGTATTGCATGTACGTTTACCTTGATGGGGCATAAGCACGACCTCTTCCTCGAAATTCCTCAGTTTGGTTGACGGGTCTCTTCAGTCCCGGCCTGAAAGCAAAAAACCAGTACTGGTTAGGGCCTACTTTGTACTTACTAGGGCTGGGAGATAACGTTTAATTCTGTAAACATTTATTTTTCCAAAATGTTCGTGTTTAATCGTAACACTTCCAAATCTAAAAATGATCTAGATCAACATCTGTTTGCTACCTAGAGGTAAATACAGGAACCAAAAATGATTGAAATCGTTTACAGAATGACTGTTTCAAACCTATATATAAACCTGTTTTGACTCTTCAAGCCAGAAGTTTTGAAAAGTTTTCAAAACCAAAACTGCATAAAACGTAACTTAGCAAGGTGGCCCTGCATGTAAACATGCTAACAAAGGACACTTCGTTAAACAATTTACCGGTCTATTAAATTAGAAATATAACAATATTAAAACATTATTAAATGGGTAAAGAAATGTACACTTGACATTCGGAGTTTTATTAATAACATATTTTTGATGTTTTCCCTCCAAGAAATGTGAGTATGAACATGAAAGTGTAGTGCACAAGTTTTACCTACAATTTGAAGAAATGTTATTTATTTGAGATGCAACTCCAAAAATCAATTAAGCAGTAGGCTACACCTTCAAACTGTCTATGAAACCTATTGTTTAGGCCTACGTGAATGATGTCAGTAAGAGGCAATTTATAAAATGGTCATTTTCGAGGAAATAATATTTTACACAAAAGTTGCTAGAACTAAAACATTAGGCCTAGTAGACCTACTCCAGTTATGTGTGGTTACTACCTGGATAAGATATCTTGCCAAGAATTCGGTGAAAAGTGAGCTTAAACTAGTGAGTCGTTATATCGAATAATTACTGAGATAACCGGTCTGGCGCAGTTGGCTGAGGTCGATTAACGTTGGTCTAGTAAATCGCGGTCTCTCCTTTCCAGGTTCGAATCCTGGCTTGGTCATGGATGTCATGTGGCATTTTTCATCCTCATAATCACACACTCATCGTCTCGATTAGCCTCGTTGCAAAAATATGTGATGTAAAACCCCAAATATCATCATAACCGATCCCGCATATTTCAACCCGATCATCTTGTATTGCAAATTGTATTCACTGTATTCAGCATGACAACATCCAACACTTGCCTAGCATGTATATACTTGTGTAGTAGGCACATGAGTGCCAAACAAATGGCTAATAAATATATACTAGGCCTAGGCCTAGACGCGCAACAGAGCCTTTTCGAGTACAACTCGTCCAAATCAAAAAAGCGTAACCTAGGCCTACCGACTGCATGCTACGAGGGCCTAGGCTAGCTCAAACGTATGAAAGTTGACTCACAAAAATAAAAGGCCTAGGCCTAGGTCTAGGCCTGTCAAAGCACGTAGCCTAGGCTAGGGCTAGGCTTAGGCCTACCTTTAGATAAGATTAGGCTAGATTAGACTTCTCCAGGGATTGACCAAGAAGTCCATAGCCTAGGCCTAGGCCTTTGCGCTTTCTGGTTGCAGAGGGTATAAAGCAGGTATAAAGTTTCACTTGGCTAGCCAGTTACCAGTGACATGTCTTAATCCTAGGCCTAGGCCTAGGGCCTACCTAGGCCTAGCCTAGGCCCTACCATAGACCCTACCAGACCCTACCATGAAATATTTAAACAAAGGCCCAAGCCTAGGTCTAGATGTACATTATGTATGAACCGGCATGTAGGCCTAGGCCTACACCAACTGACTGAAAGAAAAGTTGGGGAGGGGGTGAACAGGGCAGAAAAATCATTAACCTAGGCCCTAGGCCTACATACCGCAACTGAGGGCCTCCTTCGCTCGGGTCTCTTCCGATCAATTTCTTTAAGTGATCATCAACTCCTTTTAGGTCATTCTTTGCCGTTTCTAGTTCCTCTTGTAGAGCATCGAATGACTTCAATATTTCCGTTGCCATAGCCTAAAACAGTATCTTCAACAAGCGGGCGAAATAGGCAGCTAGGCCTAGGCCTAATCGGTACTCGGTTGTGTTTATGCGTCGACATGGGCTGGGCTGAGAGGAAAGGGGGGTGGGCCTAAATGGCTGACCGGCAAGCTGGGGGCGGGACAAATACGTAGGGCGCTAAAATCGAAATCAAGTTTTAAAATAAATTGCTAGTCACGTGACCAACCACCAAAACCACACTCAAATCTAAAAAACGGAATATGTTACAGACATGAAAATTGTATTTAGATTCTCCTTTAAAAATGCCTGAACATGTTTTACTATGTTTCGAAAATCCAGTTAACAGTGGTGAAAAGAGGGGGTGATCATTTTATGTAGATACCTACCTATCTGAAAAGCAGAAGATGTCACAATCATATTATGTGAAAATTTGTAGATATAATATATAATTTTAGATTCTTTTTTAAAAATAAAGAAATACAGTACATAAATATGTACCATTTTGTGCCAGACAATAATTATACAAAATCCTGAAATCTACGTGAGCAAAGCCACGATGGGTAGTGGCGACGCTAGGATGTTGCATTAGGGGAGGCGGATCAGTGGCGATGTATTCCAGTTGGGGGCGCAAACGCTATCGCAATCTGGACGTGTAAAATACCCCCCCCCCCCCCCCCCCTACATCGTGTACCCTTGGATTTCGGATTGTTGTACTAAACTCGAAGAAAATGTGTTATTATGCTCGTTCTAGTACTCAGCATCAAACCGCAGGACGACTTGTTGCAAATTGATGACATTGACAATTGATTTTTCAATGGATAATATTGTCAAATCTCGAAGGCGATTGTTGCAAACGTAAGACACGGAAGGTGCGCTGGCAACCTGCGCTTGATGCAGGATAACAATGAATGAAGTCACGCAAAGTTAATAGTTAATAGTCACCGAATAATTGAACCAACTGAAGGAGTGTCATGAAAATGTTCGTTGCGTTCTTCGTTATGTCATCAGAACGTGGTCGGTTAGATTACTAGAATTGGGATTTTCATAAAATAATCAGTCCCTATTAGAGTAGGCCTATATCTTTACAGTATACACTTAAAATGTAAAGAAATAAAATATGTATCTGACAATTGAACGCGGTTTTGAATGCATAGCGATTGTTTAGTACTTAGTAGTACATCTAAATACTGGTTGGGGGGGGGGGGGGCGAATGCGATGCTCGGGGGGGCGACTGCCCCCCCTCGCCTCCCCTTAGCGTCACCCCTGACGATGGGTAACTGCTAGGCCTAGTATGCAAGGGGTTTTAGTGCACAAGGCGGCAAAACTTATTCTGGAACCCTTTAATAATTCAATAGTGTGTAACCAAATGTATTTTAAAGTTATTTTTAATTGACAATTGTAAATAAATAAATAAAAAAGTCAGATGAATATATTTTAGTTTACTGTAATTCTTTTAAATTTCTTTGACAACTTTATTTTACCATTTCAAAATATTTAGCAGTGTGTTCATAATAATCGATGTAACAGGTATGTACATTGATAAATATTACAGTATTACCAAAACCCATTTAAAAGCATTTTATGATTTCCGTGGTGTAAAATCTGGTTAAGAGAGCCCTTTACTTGGCGAGTGATGTCATCAACCTTGGATCAAGTGACCGACGTAGTATGACGCAGATGACCTAGTTGTCGAGTACACAACAAATAATCAAAACTTGAAACAAGTGAGGGTGTTTAATACTTAAATTCATTTTATTTAATTTCTTCACAAACAAATTAAAACATAACACTAGCCTACAAACAAGACAGTACACCTATTTCAATTCACCTTGTGCCAGATTCCGCCATTCACGGCGTAAAGCCGTATTTATTGTTTCTCCGCACCATTCTGGAGGGTGTCGAGTTGTTTTGATACTATATTCAATATTGTACAGGCGTTACATTTAAGTACTCATAGTGTTGACCGGTCGAACACGGTCCGAGTTTGTCAAACAAATTTTTAAGTGTCTACTCTTCCACATAATGAGACTAAAAAGTAAAAAATGTGAAGGTAGCAACATATTTTGTGGATTGTGCCTTTAAAGTGTCCCCACAACAACCTCACGAGACACCTCTAGCTCCTTAGAAGTCTCCAAACTGTACCCACTCCAGTACCACGCCTGTATACCAGAGGCCGGTGGTATTGGGGTAGGCATAGTTGAAGACTGGGCCAAAGGTCATTTTATTTCATTTCTTCACTAACAAATTAAAACAAAACACTAGTACAAAGAAAAAGACAGTAGGCCTACACCTATTTCAATTCAACTTGTGGCTTGTAGCTATAATGAGATTAGATGCCACAAAATCCTTGAATTACTTTAAAACGCGGATATCTTTTTGTAGTGTACATAATAATAATCTCTATGAATACGTCCGACATTAATTTGCTATATTTTTTATGTATCTGGTGTTACATAGCAGGCCCACGTTCTACAATCAGAGATGGCTATACTTTCTAGATCAGCAAGGCGGTGACGCTATCCGCCAACATTGGAAATATAAATAAAATGTTACTATGAATGTCACATTGTTGAGATGTTATTGTGTACTTAACAAATCCAGAAGAACCATACATTTTCTGGTAGCCTATGCAAGCTGGCATCTGTATAAATTAACTTGAATTATCGGGGTTTTAATGTATCACAATTAAGGTAGAGGTAAGGAATTAGATAAGTACAAAAAAAAAGTCAGACTAAGTCAAAACAGTGGTCAGCTTTATAATAACAATTGCTACAACTGCTTGCTGCAATAACAATTTGTTTGGGAGTACAAAATTATCATAGGCCTAGGTAAAACTAAGGACAGAAGGGTTTCCAATATAAGAGTGAAACCAAGTTTTTAACATGAACAAGTATAATGGGTGACAGCTAATACATGGCACACATGTCACCGTTTCCTACCCCTCGTTATGGCAAGCCAAGCAATCTGCTGATATTGGACCAAGATCACTCCTGTGTAAGATTTGCAAACTTATCACATTTAAAAAATGTTATAATCGACTTAAACCTTAAAGTCACTTATCCATAAAAAAGACTCTTGGTAACATCCTTTCAAGAATCTCAATTTACCTTATTTTGTTATACAACTAAAGCTTAATTTTTTTAGCGGATAAAGTCTCTATTTTCCGCTTTTTGTTTCCTTGAGTTTTGGTCTTGATGTGAGAAGTCACTTCATCTTGAAGTTGTGTAAAGAAAGCAGTGGACGAGCGTATGGACTTGCCGCTGGCACTTTCTTTCATCTGAGTAACATTTTTATCCTTGGTCACCTTCTCCAACAATTTAGCCGTTTTTTCTTTGCTGTATTTGTTACCAAGCCCTGGTCGTATCTTTTCCACCTCCTTGTCTCTCTTTTCCTTTTCTTTCTGGCGGTCTCGCTGCATCATTTTCTTGTGGCGGCGTTCCCTCTTCTTGTCAGTGGTTGTGCGTTCATCTTTGCCCATCACATCGCCTTTTGGTTTTGCTATGTGAAAGGAAAAGATAACTTAGTTTCACACATACATTATACAGACAATAAGGCTAGAACAAAATAATTGGCAATTTTATTATTTACTAAAGGATGTTACTGTAGGCCTATATGGTAAGATTGTAGTATTGTGGCTGGCTAGAGATATGCACAAAAATTGTGATAGCAAAATTCACATTTTTTTAATTGCAGTTATCCCTTCAAATTTAGTTTGCACAGAATCACCTGGGCCCACATTCCAGTATGTTAGCTGCAACCAGTTGCAACTTGCGCCCAGATCACGGGTTAGGAGGCGCAACTTTACAACTGGTTACAACTTACAAGTACAACTATCTAAAACTGTTCTGGAATGAGAGCCTTGAATTGTGATTGAATGGGACCAATTTCAATTTGTAAATTGTTGCAATATTATAGCTGAAACCTAAACTAGCAGCCAAATTAATAGTTAGGCTAGCCTATGTCTTTAAACATGAATTATCTCGAAAAATTGACTACTAGGTAAAAGATAAATTCAGCTCAAAATCAAAACAATGTAGGCCTAAAACAAAACAATGTAAGCAAAATTCCATTTTTTTACCTTGTGAGATACAGATATATTTTTTAACCACCGCTTTATTATCTCAAGTAAAATTTTTACAATGAAATGTAGCGATTTATTCATCACACAAAATTCTCCCTATGTGGATGCAGTGTTTTTCTTATAAATCTATTGTTTGTAAATTATTCTGAAATTTGAATAATCAATCGTTGGGACTTCACTCCAAATGAAAAAAATTGAAGTTGTGTATCAAATCAAGCAACTTGTTTTTTTTTTTGGTACTCTTCCAGGAGCGAATTGGTGGTATTTTAAATAAATGAAAATATAATTTTCTGTTTTAATTCATGAAATTTCAAACTATAAAAAGTTTTGCACATCTCTATGGCAATAAAATTGCAATTGGATGTAGGGTTTTTGAAAAACAAACTGATATTTTTATTTACTAAGTTTAGCCTAGCCTAGCCAGTCTAGCTCTTACCTTAGTAATAAATCTTAGTAACCTAAGAAATAAAAAAGAATGCTACTAACTACTGTAATAAAAAAGGACTCACAAAACCAAATTGCATTGCAAATTGCAATTTTCTATCATTGCACCGAATAGTTAGTTAGCAAATAGTTATGGTTAGCTGGGGCTTAAAGGGGTTCTCACCCGCTAGATTTATTTTTTACCATATGATCTACTCCACCACACCAATCGATAATGAACCATTACACATCGTCAGTTGAAACCTGTGAATTGTTATTAATTAATGAAATTTCTGGTTAACTGCCGCGGCGACTGTTGGTGTCAGCCGGCTTTTGGTGCGAGTGTACTCCATTCGACACCGCTTAGCAGGCCGCGTTCATTGTGCATGCGTTGACTATTTCCCCTCCATACTACTCTCTCTCTCTCTCTCTCTCTCTCTTTTTTTGAGTTAATCCAATACACAAACTGTCGGTACGCTAAATGCCGCCATAAATTGTTTGGTACTGGTTCGATAGAATACGATTTCTTTTTACTTCTTTCAGTTGCAATTAGTATGAAATCAAAATTAAGTTATCAAATATTTGGTGGTCCGTAATGCACACGTTGTCGTCTAACATACTTCTCACAGCCGGTATTTTCGCACAACAAATACATTCGGCGACTGTGGGCATAACTGAACATTCGTCACATTTGCACCAATTTTCCTTATTGTTCCTATCGCCATCGCTAATACTTTCAATAGACTCTTTGGCTTTCTCTATTTCTGCCAATTCTTCTGCAGAATATTCGGGCTCAAACTGGTACACAGCAGTAGCCATCGAGAAATATGATACGCAAAGTGTTACAATTACGAGACGATGCAATGCAAACCCGTGACCCTGACTGACTGACTACACACGTGCTGCCTGCCCCTCCTCCTTCCCTTCCCCTCCTCCGTCTAACGCGTGACTCGAAGTGCGGATGTGCACAACAACGCTCAAAACGAAATGGAGCACCCGATTACACATCTTTATTTTGTACCTGAACGGAAGCTCCGATTACAAAACCAAAATATACGAAATACGCAGAAAAGAAAGACGCAGCGAAAAGTATAACATCATTTTTTTTTTGGAGCAGAATCCTCCAAGGTCCCAAGGCATACAGGTCGTCCCAATGCTATTTCTTATGGGAGATTTTCGCCGATGGGACCTAGCTCGAAAATCACTAACTTTGATATTTTTTTCCCGGGTTATGGTGAACCCGATTTTTTGTCTTTAAGTCGCTAATTTCATAGCTAATTAGCCTTAGTTAAACATATTTTTTTGGTGTAGCGGGTGAGAACCCCTTTAAGGGCACACAACGTCACGATTACTAGTGCTTGCACCAAATAGAAATAGTAATTTACCAAATATTAACATTTTTCTTAGGGCCGGTATTTCAATGTCCAGTTAAAATCTACTTCTCAGTTAAATTGTTTTCACTATGACAACGGCCAATAGAAATACACCAAACTTGGCTTACCTGACAGTTAAATTTACTTGACACTTTAACTGGACATTGAAATACCGGCCCTTACTCGAACATTCAAATTGGAAACGGTTATGAAATCGATGGTAGCACTTGTAGGCCAACATTAATACAATCCTTAGCAAAAGAAGTTAAGAAACAAGATGAAGAAAGTTACCATAATGCAAATTATGACAGCAACATAAGATAAACAAACCTTTGACTTCTTCTGGGGCTAGAAGGGTTGCAGTGGTAGTGCCGACAGGGGCAACTTCCTCCATGGCGATAGCAGGTACATTGCTAATAACCTTAATTTCTGGAAGGACTGGCTTTGGAGTATAATGAAAATTGGAAAGAGCATCTAACTTAGCAAACAATGTACCCATCATTACTCTAATAACTCGATGTGCCTCAGGATCTTCCTCTTTGTCGTCATTGTCTGGCTCCAGAGCACTTTTCTGCTTCAAGTAATCCTCTTCATAGATTTGGGCAAGGCTCAGTTTACTTTTTTCTTGATTAAGGACCAGTTTCTTCTTGTACTCTTGGGGAGTATCGACCGGCTTTACTTTTCTCTCAACATCATCCCATGCTTTGTCTTTAATTCGCTGCATTATTAAGTCCTCTAGCTTCAGTGTTGTTTGTTCTGTGATAATAGGAGCTGGCCTTGTGGTTAAGTCAAACTCAACCACCTCCTCAAGCAGAGAGTTTTGAGGCCGGGAATTTGCAGAGATTTCTCCCTTCAATTGCCAAGGTTTCTCGCCCAACGCCTCTGCTTCCAATGCACTTATGCGAGACTTCAGACGATCCTGACGCGTTTCAAAATTGGTTTTAGATTCCCGATTCTTGACATTCTCGTTGCCTTCCAAATCTTCTGCCTCATTATCTAAAAGGTTAAATCTTACTTGCTTAGAACTAGAATCAACGTTTTGTTTCTGATTTGGTTCATCATTATCACTTATTTCACTATTTAGTGTATCTTCCTCATTCCACGTTTGATCCGCTTCTCCATCTTCTGGGGCATCATAGAATTCGTTGTAACGTTCTCCTTCTTTTTCTTCTTCTGATACACCATCATCTTCACCAAACCAATCTATCGAATCATCATCTGTATCGCTGTCACTGTCATCTCTATCTTTATTTCTTGGCCGTGGAATTTCTAATTTGGTATCCAGTTTGTCAAAATCTTGCAATTTGAAGAACTGGTCATCCACAATAGATGGTTTTCCTCTCTTTTTCTTTTGAGGTTTACCGATTTCCTGTGTCTTTTCTCTAGCTGAATCACTATTATCGTCTTGTGTTTCTGACTTGTTATCCACGTCATTGTTATCACCAATATTGTTAAAACTATCTTCTTCTTCATTGTCACCTGTCGAGTGTTCAGATTCCTCATTACTTTTGTCTTCACCTTTAAAGCGCACAGGGAAGTGCAACCTTTCCTTCCGTGCAACTAAATGAGCTACATCTGACATGAACGACGTGCACTTCCCATTATTTTGTAACTCCAACTCCTGCCAGATTTGTTCATCATCAAAGTCTTGTATTATTAGTTCCGGAAGAGCATCTGTTTGTGACTCCCCATCTTCTGCTGACTTTGTAAAGTCATATAGTTTCTTAACCAAACATTTTATGTCTGTTACCAAATTATTTTGAATTCTGAAAAATAAAATAAATTCACATATATTAGACATGTAGGCCTGCTGATACTAGGTACATTGTACATGGTAGGGCCTACTATTGTACATAGATAGATAGTGAGAAATGAGGAAGGACTAGAATCAGCAAATGATAAGTGGAGTTTATGGAACCAAGGGGTCATTTGGTTGGACATATTTTGAGACATAAGGAATACTAAAGAATATAATTGAAATTTGTAGGCTTTCATGACCCGAGTCACTATTATCTCTTGGCTGTTGGGATACGCGCCACCGATTGTCACAAATACAAAACCTGACGTTTCAGACTAATTGTTAAAGTCAATCTTTAGAGTAATACTTGAAGAGGCAGTCATTGAGAGAACCTACTCGATCCAGCTCTTCGCGGCGACTGGCACCCTGCACTGCCGTGTAATTCCTGATGTGTATCTCAAGTGTGCGTAGACAAGTTCGATCTCGAAACTTCCGAGGGTTTGGCCCACATCAGCTTCAGGCATTCTAATGTAAGCTTCCAGGCTCGACTCAGATTCAATCCGTCCTCCCCAGTATTTGAAAGTAGCAGCCGCAAAGCTAATTGCGACTATACTATTGACATTTGTTCCTATTGTACAAAACTTAATCGCTAGGTTCGCGACTATGCTCCTGTTGCCCTTGCCCATAGGCTTCTTGCACGACAGCAGGACAATTACCGATGGGCAGGAAGAAAGGGGAAGGGGGAAGGGGGGAAGAAGGAAAGGAAGAAAGAAGAAGGGGGAGTGCCACTGGTGAGGCGCATCACAGCAGAAGAGCTTCAAGAATACAATAATAGAATTGGACTGGTGGACAAGCCACACGTTATCAACGAAATAACGTGCTCATGAGAGAAAAGTTTTAAACATGGAGACTTCTACCAGTTCAAGTTTTTGACATCACCTGCAACTGCAAGAAGCCTGATGTCCATTGTGATGGGTCCATTTGTTTCAATTTGAAGCAAAAATAGAGCATCTCCTGAACGCAGTAGTTTTACTCAAACAATTTCATTCACCTTTTTAGAAAAATTGTTCCTTGAAACGATTGCACTCACAATTCGTTGAACCATCATAACCTCACTTTCATAATACGGGATTGTTGAGGCAAATTATTTGGTCACTGTACAAGAACTTGTAAAAAAATATTAGTTTATATAGCAAGCAAGTGAATCCTGTATTTTGAAATGATATCTATGCTAGGTAGGCCTAGGCCTAGCGGCAGGTAGTAGGCCTAGGCCTACAAACAAACAGCACGTGTGAGTTTGACAGCAAGGCAATGTAGGCCTAAGGTCTAGGTAGGCATACAACCATCATTATCATTTCCATAAATGCAAACTCAAATTGATGTTCAGTAATTTAAAATAATTCCACAAATAGAATATTAATATAAACATACCCTAGATAATTTTCCGGTTTCTTCGTGAAGGATTCGAACTTTTCTAAAACTTCTGCACAAATGTTCGTATTGAACGTCGCCATCATATGATTTGATTTGTGCACAGCCTTCTCAAACTCAAACGAGACCACCGAGACTTTGACCGAGACGTTCGACCACAGTATAAAGAGGATACAGTAGCAAAACTTGGGAGAGATTCCATCGGCAAACTCCTGCGCGCGCAGCTACGGTCGCCCTGGCGGCGAGTTATCCGAGTTAGCTCATATTGTGGGCGAGGAGAGCGGCGAGGGGTGGCGAGGAGGTATCCCTCTCCCCCTCCCCCCAGGTCTCGTCCATGGTCTCGTTGAGTTTGGTCTAACCCACCGCTACGAACGCCACCCGCTTCCGTGCCGCAAGTCGTCTTCTGTGCCAGGCATGGCACTTTCGCTACTGTATCCTCCTTATACTGTGGTTCGACCCAAGCTCGACCCATGTTCAAGGTTCAACCTGACTTTCGAGAAGGCTGTGATTGATCAACAACAAACAAAAGTCAAGCACGTCAAGTAGGCTAGTTTTTATTATAAACCTGCTAGGCCTACCTAGCAATTAAAAATAATCGGTTGTGTTACCTTGTACATTTGCTACGGTAAGCCTAATTAATCACAAATATAGATCGAAAAGTATAAACGAAGAAATTTTTTCATTGCCTCAATCAGATCTTTTTATACTGTGGGCTTGACGGATTCTCCACGTAAGTTGGAACAACTAGGCCCTAGGCCTATTACTAGGTTACCACTAAGCCTAGGCCTAGGACCACCCTAGATCTGTAGTAGGCCCTACTCAAAGATAAACGGCTCTAGGCTCTAGGCTCTTCCTCCTCCTAAGCACCCTCCTCACCACTTTCTTTTGTACCTCGTACATCCTTCCCCTTAATGTCGTTTGTTCACACATCTTTTGCTGCAATCATCGCTAAGTAGCTAGGCCTAGTCTGTGTCTAGCCCTACGCCCACCCTAGGACCAGAGTGAGGCCTTAGGGTTATAGGTTCGACCCAAGTTCGACCAGACCAGAGGACCAGAGTGAGGCCTAGGGTTAGGCCTATAGGTAGGGTAGGGCTCTGCTAGAAGTTCTGATCTCGTTAGCAATTGAGAGCTTGTCATTGCTTTAGCTTGCTTTCTTCTTCTTTTTCCCATCCCTTCATTCCACACCTCAATCAGAATTGTTTGTCTGTTCACCTTACTACACAACCAAGTTACGGTACCCTCCCACCAGCAGACACTCAAGGTCTTGATACGAGGATGACCCTTAGCTTGTTGTTTTTCCTCTTGTGGTTGCCTAACAATTCTACCATCATCAGTCGTTGTTTTCCAACCCTTCTGGTATTGATAACTCCTTGTGAAACCTTTCATTTATCCTCCCCTATCGGATCTGCCATTAGCCCATTCCATTCTGGAACTGTGCACGCCGCGGGTCCCAAGCACGTCCCAGGTTTCTAGTATGGTTCTCTCTCTCAAAGTAGCTACCGAGCAATAGTTGGCAATTCATAGTGTTATCTAGCTCCCTCCGCATACCCTCCATGAGCTCTTACAATTCCCTACATCTTGTGCTTCTTTTCTCATATTTTCCTACCCAATCCTTCTACCTCCTGTTACAGGTCTGCACGGGCCTAAATATAGAAGCCCGGCCCGAGCCCGTACTGAGAAAGCTAATCAAAGCCCAGGTCCAGCCCAGGCCCGCCTGAAGTGTAGGCCTAGATTGGCCCGTAAAAGCCCGTTCAACTGTTAAAGCAGAAAGTTGATTTTTGTAGTATTTGGCAAGGAATACGAACGACAGGGTGAGAATGAAAAGGAAATTTGATAAAACGAAATTAGTAACCCCTATTGCCAGTGAAAGTAAGTAACAAAAGAAGAATTATAACAACAATTTTGGAACCGGAAGTTTACACTATTTCGGGAAATTAATAGTTTGCTGTAACTTTCGGGAATTTTGGTTTCAAAAGAACCAGAACAATAATTTTCTTTCATTGCAACAGCAATTGCAAAAATTAAAAATCCCTCCTCGTTCAGTGATATGTAGGCCCAGACCTGGCCTGGGAGTGGGACCATCTAATAAACATATCAAGGCTCGGGGGCCCGTACCTGTGCAGACCTCTACCTCCTGTTAGTATAGCTTTAGGCTTAGGGCCTATACGTATCAAATTACTAGGCCTACGTAATTATTTTCTGTTAATTTGGCAAAATAAATGTTGATTAATTACAACGCCACCTATGCTGCAGAAGTTTACAAAGTGCCATGGAGTGAGAAATACTTAGAAATAACACATGTTACAATTGGGCCCTACTCTTCTCAGAGGCCTACTCAACCTCAGAGATTCATACTAGTTGTATGAATTATGTTAAAAATAAAATATATGCAAATATTCTCTCCATCTAGGAATTTTCATATCCAATACGGATGAATATAGAAGGAGAAAGATCTCTCACCGATAACTCGGCACTACATCCGACACCCAATGCTTCAAATGCCATCGACTTGGAGATCCCAACCAACCAACACACAGACCAGAAGATTGTGTCCTTGCTTTCTCTTTTACAAAAAGACATCATAGCAGCTGATTTTAGATGGAGCCTGTTTCTGTCTGCCATATCTCATTACCGCTGGGACTCTTGCCTCAAACCCTTCCCGGCAGATTATATCAAAGCAAATGGATACAAAGATAAAGACAGTTTGGTAAGTAGGCCTCCCCCTACATTAATTTTGTTAAGTAAGCCCTACAACTACTCCAGTGCTACCAGTGATGGACTGGTAGGTATGGAACTAAGCACATCTATACGGACTAAATTAGTCTAAATTAGTAGGGTATAGTGTAGGCCTACACTTGGAGAGGCCAAATGGCTGAGTAAATTGGAACTTGGAACAAGATAACACTAGAACATGTTTTATCTTGTTCTGAGTTCCAAGTAGTAGGGTATAGCCTCTGCCTATCTATGCACAAAATATCTACACTAAAGTAAAAGATTGAGATAACATATAGACACCTTTCATGACACATATTTCTCAATTTGTTTAGATGAGAGTTGTCGAGAGTTTATCTAGTATGGAACTACTGAAAAGCTACCTGCAAGAGCCTGACATTTACCTTCTAAAAATCAAGCTGATAGACTTGGCATATTGGGTGCTCATTGAGTCTAAAGAAATGCAGATTCAAACAGTGCCAAAAAACTTACATGACACAGTGTTGGCCCTTGTCCCGTGTGAAGCAGAAGCGCCTCGTCCGAACTGGTTGTTCGAAGTGACCAGTAAAAACGATAAGACCTGGCAACGTATGGCAGAGGGCCACAAAACCATGTTCGCCTATCACGGAAGTCGCCTCGAAAACTTCTACTCAATATTGCACCACGGTCTTCAGCAGCACATGAACAAAGTATGAGTTTGCAGTTCAGTTCAGTTCAGTTCAGTGAACTTGCATATATGAGCTAAGTATCTAGAGTCTGATCAAGCTCAAATTTGAAATACCTACTTACGTGTCAATGTGCATTGAACACCTTTAGTTTTGTGGTTAAGAAGTCTCTTAGTTACAACAGAGTTACACAAAATATACTGAGTCAGTCTTTTCCTATGCCATCCATTGGAACACTGCCTTACTCATAGATGAGTTTGGCTGAAATTATTACTGCCCAGGACTTCTACACTTCACTCCCCTAATACTGTTATTTCAAACTCTGGAATCTGGAGTACCAGAGAGTTTTTTCCACAATTCAAAAATTAATTCCTTCAGTAAGGGTCTATGGCTTGGTATGAAAATACAGCAAACTGCAAAGGAACAGTGTAATATGTTGCCTGAAAATCCGCAGATCTCACTAACTAACTATCTTGTTAACTTAGTTTATAAGTTTCTTTTAGTCAAAGCTGAAGCACAATTGACATTCAAAACAATCACAATTTCCAGGCAGCAAGTCCTCCCTCGTTCCTCACGGACCCACAAGGTTTTAGTGCCACCTGAGACCGGATCCACAAAGACATGTTAATTATTTGGGGTTATATCTTTTTTTTTTTTTCCTTCTTGTGCCAAGATGGCTTTTTCAGCCATTCTTTTGTCTTACTATCCAATATAAAACTGCTTCCTTTAACCTTCCTTCTGTTTAACCAACATTTTTAACCCCTAGCTACTAGTCTAGCCTAGCTTACATTTAAAGTAATTCATGTGCAAAAATTTCAAACCAATAACCATAGAACTGTTACTGCGTGTACGAGTTTGGCAATCAAGATATGGTCAAGTATGAGTTTCATGCCTTTGTAATCTGTACCTCTAATTATTTTCAGACCAGCCTGTTTGGACAGGGTGTATACTTGTCAAGTGAACTTTCCGTCAGCCTTCCGTATAGCCCGATGGGCCTGGGTTGGTGCACGAGCGCAGTCGGCAATCACCTCAGCATCGTTGCTATGTGTGAAATGCTTGATCACCCAGATGTCAAGTGTCAAAATAAAGGTACTAGTATACCAACTATATATAGTGAAGCTGAACCAAACCAACATACAAACTAAAATATCAACGTATGTAGGAGATGTTGCTCACCCCTATTCCGACCTATCCAACATAGAAACCCAAAATAAAAATATATTTAGAAGATGTTGCGTATTCACCAAGCTATTCCAGTGTAGAGGTAGCTGGGCACTATTAAGTTTTAAGTTTACTTATTGCTCTTTACCTTCCTTTACCTATGCTATATCATGCCTTTCAATTTCAAGTATTTTTTGACTTAAGTTCAATTATTATGTTATCCTCTACAATTCCTTTCACCTAATATGTTTCTGTCTCGATTTTGATCACGTTTACCACTAGGGCTGAGTCGTGTAAACGCCCAAGGGCAAGCGAAAATATTTGTGTACAAATACTCAATCTTTAACCATGTCATACCCCGCCTGAACAATCCCCCTCCCCGGCCACCCCCAACCAAAACCCAAACCTCGCAGATTTTTCCGATGTCACAGCTCTTCTACGAGCCAACACAAATAGGTAATAGGATCCTGGATATACACGTTATGATGTGGCATTACGGTTTTGCTAGAGACTATTCTGCTATTGGGGGTGGGGCTGCCACCTAATGCTATTTTCTACTGGTGCACTTCCTGACGACTCTGGTGCAGTGCGATGGCAAGTGGAACATGACAACAATGTGGCCGCCATATAAGCATATAATTGGCCTGAAAGCAACCCGTGCTGCATTCAGTGTGAAAAATAGTCAAGTGGAAGACATCTTTGTTGCACCAGCGTGCACTCAAAGTTTCAGTGAAACATTTATGATAGGGTTGCCGTTGATAATCGAAATATCGATCGATAATCGATTCAAGTCATATGATATGATAATCGATTCAAGTATTATGATATGATTTGATTATCGATTTGAATAATATCATCGATGTTTAAAACTGGCGCGCTGCTGTTAAAATCGTGATTGGGCGGTTCGTAGCGGTGCGCGGAGCTGACGATAGAATGCGCGCTCGCTAGGTCGGTAAAATAGTAAATACTACTTTACCGACACGGGGGGAGCGCGTTCTCTAGGGGTTACGAGCAACTATTCATCCACGCATGCCCAACGCATTCCACGGCAGTGAGTGAAACGTGAGCCAGTTTGTCACGCACACGCCGTGAGTCGTAAACTCCTCTCGTAAAGTTGTAAGCCGGTCTGTATTGTTGATGCCATTATTGCGCTGTTGGGGGGGGGGGGGGCGTAGAGCGATAGCTGTCCTATATAATGGCAGCTGGGATAGCACTATCTCTCTCGCCCCCTTACGGAATGTGTTTATACCTGACTCAACCCTCGCAAGGCACGTCCGCGTACAATCGGTACGTGAAAAAAGTGGCACCCCTATGACCAACCAAGCAATTGCATTACCTTATAGTAAAAAGTGCGTGGATTAATAGTCCGTGATTTTAACACATTTCTATCCTTAAATACTCCTTTTTGTTTTTTTTGTTTTTTTGGGATTGTTTTCAGTTTGATTTCATTATTTTGGCATTTGATTTGATAATCGATTGAGGTCTACAATATCGATATATTTTGATATGATTATCGATTCCGCTCCGCCGATTATCGATGCCGATTTTCACATCGAACGGCAACCCTAATTTATGACGATCTTATATGAAATACTATGTCCCCATAAATATGAATCCTCTTCTTCTTTCAACCATTCTCTGAACTTAACCATTTTATTCCATTACTTTTACAATTCTCTTAGTTGCCCAGTCAAGTTTTGCTGTACGCTATATGCTCCATTTTCAGAAGGGCTCTTAGTCTTAACTTGTTTCATATTCCACAAGTATACCGATAAATATTTAATCTTATTTTCAGAGTTGGGCAAGTCCAGAGCTATGACAAACGACAGCGTCGGAGGGGAAGTTCCAAACAAGTACTATGTAGTACAAAACAGCGATCTCGTCCGAGTTCGGTACCTTCTCATCTACAGCAGGAAGCAGCAACCTCCAGTGGTGTAAGCATCATTTTGTATTGTTACTCACATACCTAGTATCTACATGCAGGCCGGCTTTTTCTATGTCCTTATCATATGCCCAGATTTGGCTCATCAGCCCAGGTACTAAATGCCCAGCAACTTGAATCTGCCCCGGCCAAAGCCAAACACATGGCAAGCCAACAGTGTGTTCGGAAATTCAACCAGCAGTTGGAAACCAGCAACCTGGTTGACTATGGTTTTAAGCCTAAAACAACTAGACTTTACAAACTCTGCAGTCAGCTGTTAGAATTAGAATTGGAATTAACCACTTCTTGGATGTTAATGGGCCCAACTGTCGTGTACGACGTAATTTGAAGATGAAGTTCGATTGAAGTTCATTATTTTGATCAAACACGAACTCGAACCGAACCGAGCTTCTAAAAAAGTTTGGTTCGGGTTCAGAATTTCGAACGTTCGCCCGCACCTAATACATATTCATAAATTCTCAAGCATCTGGAGCCAACTCCCAAATTTATTACATGATGTCATCCCTCCCTAATATAATGTCATGATTTTTTCAGGCAATCCTCATCGCTTGTAATTAATTGGCTAAAAGGCCACAAACTGCTGGCATTTGTCGTGGGCTATTTTGCATTCCTGGCAGCTCTTGGTCTCACGAACAATAACCAAGTGCAACGTATGTACAGAAAGATGCTGAAGCAAATGGGACTCCAGTGAACATCAAAGGGTATATATTATACCATTGACTTTTGTAGGATTCATTGTAAGTCTTACCAGTATTTTGGTTCACAAAGACAAGCTAATGTTTCTTGCATTTAATTGAAGTACACAAGACTGACATCTGTGTGGTCAGTGGCCAGAAAGAAAATTTATAGTTTTTGTTTAATCTATATTATGAATAATAAGTTAACATATTAGTAGTAGTGTATGTAGCATATTTTTTCAAACAATCAGGTAATATTTGGCAATTTTTATCTTGCATAGGATTACAAGATGATTTGTTAAGTAATGATGGTTAACCTTAAATAAGACATCTATAAATTGAATAATTTTGAATTTCACATTTTATGTAGCCTAGATGCAACTTTTTAATGTTTGTATATATGATGAAATCAATGAAGGAACTACTGTAGTTTTTAACATGGTACTACATATATCCTTAGTTCAATTAAGTTTTAGTTTTGGTCTACTTAGGTTACAGAAAAATATGGTAGACTAGACTAGACTATGGTAGACACACTAATGTGTCAGCTTTCAGTGTTTTATTTGGAATTTCCGTACGTTGTTCATCTTATTTTTAAACAGTGATAGAGGTGGAAGCCAACTTAATTGAGTATTTCAAACTTAAAGGCTGAAATCCATTGATACTAGCCACCATGTTGAAAACAGATTTGTTGGTTCAAGTACATGTACACTTTCATTTGTGGCTTAGAGTCCTCTTGAGTGTGGCTGATTGTCCACAGTGTCTTACTACCCAACGAACGTATGCTAAGTTAGTTGGTTGGAAACGATCACCAGGATGTAGCATCGATAACAGTGCCTATGTTCTGCTCTGGTGTGTACCTATACAATGTCATTGGGCATGCTCGGCGGACTTGGACTTGCTTGTCTGAAAAGGCAAAGTATTGTTTAATTTATTTTACATTCTTTTCTCAGTTCATAGAGGTGTAATTATCAGGGCTGCCCAACGATATCGATAATTCGATACGATATTGATAATAGAAAAATAATTCGATATCGATATAGAATTATTATATCGTACATATCGCGATATCGAACTTGCGCCTTATAAGCTAATTGTTAAGAAAGAAAACGATTACATCACGTTACGCCAGTCACAATATCGCTGTTTTGTGCGGATATTTTAAATTTTGAATAGTATACACACAAATTGACACACATTATAAGACATTTCAAAGATCAAACATTTATTTACGTATTACGGTAATGTTGTTTATAATAAGTGGCCTCTGGCTGGTCTGGAAATCCTAGAAACACACGAAAAAAGTTTCGATATCGCCGATATCGATTTGTTTCTTGATAAGCGCGATATCGCGACACGATATCGATAATTCTTCCCGCGATATCGATATGATATTTTTTATCGTTGGGCAGCCCTAGTAATTATCCATATTGCAATTGATGGACTTGCCAATGACTGCTCATACACATTCAACTTAATTGCTCTAAAGCCCCATTCAGAATTCACTTAGACTTAGACTTAAACTTACAACGTGAAGTATGGCTTATTGGAAGGCTGTGATTGCGTTCATAATTCCTTGACGTAAACTTAACGCCGTAGACTTGGTCGGAAAGTTTGGAAACATCAAATAATTTACTAAGTTTCAAGGTCAACTTAGGAAATTGACCAATCATATAATTCTTTGACTCACGCTACAATTATACATCATGGCGGCAACTACAGAGTTCGACGAGAACTTATTAAACTATTATTTTCAATGCGAGGCCTTGTACAACAAGGCTGATCCCCGTTATAAGGACAAGGTTTATAAGCAAAATCTCTGGCTTGCAATTGCTGAGCCCATGGGGACAACTGGTACGTATGAATCTTAAATTGTTATTACCTGTAATTGTTACCTTAACCCTACTTTTTGTAAATGTCTTATTAATTTGGTTGTTGGAAGCAGCAGCTTCCTCTATCGAAGGCATTGTAAGATTAATTCTAGCTAGGCCATCTGATTAACACCACTTGGTCAAAACAAATGTAGGCCTAGATGACAGAAAATATTTTATGACAGCCCGCGCAATTGGAACAGGCTAGATGGATTTTGATTGGCTGTTAATGACTCACGCTGCCGCCTTCATACGTTTTGTTTGCCATCCGTCTAGGTGGCGGTGAATGAAATGTGAACGAAGGGACCTCGACGTACGTAAGTAGTAAGTTTTAAGTTATAAGTCAAGTGAATTCTGAATGGGGCTTTAGTGATACCTTACTTAGGTAAGCTAGGTATTGGATGTTAACTTCATACGTACTTGAGTTCTCATTTCACTATGTGTTTTTCTTTTATATCTTTTTCATTATAATTCTGGCTTCAAGGCAGTGTTTCTCAACCTTTTATCAACCTCGGACCGCTAAAGACTAAAACTCTGTGACCCAGCGATAATAATTGCAATTGTTTTTTAGTTTAAATGAGAAAGTAATTTTGAAGGCCTCTTTGATTTGTTTGACATTTCAAATTAACACACTCAATGTGTCGTTGCAGTCTGATGTTTTGCTTGGATTTGATGCTCTTCCTCAGCTTTACCAAGCAAATGAAAATGGAAATAACTGCAAAAAATAAGCCTAGACCTAACCTCAAAAATACAGGAAAATAAGATTCAAGACAGTGTGGGTGGTACTGGTGTAGTTATGTTACTAATCATGAACAGGACCATGGCGCATGGCCAGCCAAAGATGTCAAATGCAACAAATGTGGTATCAAGGGACACTACGCCACATTTTTAACTATAGGCCTACTTATATATTCACCATTGGTATCTTCTTTAGTTTTGTAGGAGACGACAGGTCATTGCAGCCACCTCTGGCTGTTGTCATGGTCTGTGCTGGGAACAGAGGTTGTGAGAAATGCATCGAACTCTGGCAAATTATTTTCATTTTCAAATTAGTGTAACTTATTAGGAATGGATGGGATAAAGATTGACTCAGTGGATAAAGGGACAACGTGTATGGTAATACCTGTGCCAATTACAAATATAAAACTGTTGAGAAACACTGTTTTAGGGAATACAAGTGTACACAATCAATACAAATGTAATGCATAACACTCATCTAGATATTTATTACTTAGGTACCAAAGAGAAGTTCAACTTCAACAACTATGTTCATATTTTTCTATAGTGGGCTTGATAGTAAAGGAGGGAATTTGAAAGCCAAATATTGTGTACGTAGCATACTCCTAGTCAAAGTACATGCTATTTATGTCTGCGATATATTATTGTTACATACAGGTTCTAGTTTTAAGAGTACTAATGTTACATTTTAGGGGTGGTTCTTGACTTGTAAATTTTCAAGTGTGCTACAGGTCTAGTTTCTGAAACATATTTATTAGTTCCAAATTGATCAACGTACTAATTACGTATGCTTTATTACTTTTCTTAATTTAGCTCAACCAAGATCAATATTGTGGTACTACTACTACTACTACTACTACTACTACTACTACTACACTGTACAGTACTAGGTGTATTTAGTTTTCAGAGTCTTAATTTATAACTCTAGCATTGACCTTAAATTTGTATTGTATTTCATTATTCACCTACTGTATTACAAAGAGCTGCCGAAAGCCCTTATCTCACCTTGGTGGCACTGCACATCACACCTATACTATTATAACCATTCAATTTCATGGTAAGAATTGTCTTTGATTCAGCGTGATTAGACATCTGGTGGCTAGGTAAATATCGCTGCACGGAAACCAGTGCGTCTACAAGGACGTCAAGTATGCACAATCCTCGTGTAATCCGAGCGGAGCGGACAGATAAGAAATGTAGCCAGCTCGCGTTACGAATGGCTCGACTCTCAAAACCCAATCAGTGGATCACTTGCAGCTGTGCATTTCTTTGTCGTATTATATTAGTTAGTATGTTACTATTATTTTATTTTATTGAATATTTTATTTTTATTTATATTACATTGCATTGCATAGGCCTACTTGTGAAACAGTGCATACACCTATACGTAAATGTTTTCATATATCTCAAAAACTGTCGATACTAAACATAGTGAGATATTTTTAATGCAACATTCTAGTATTGTGTATCGACCATGTGACCTTCATACTAATCAGGTGTGTTGTACAGTAGGAAATTTCTAAACACGTAATGCATTTTCGTTCACAGATTAAACTAATAACTTGACCAAACGAACTGCGAGTGTTACCGAGTGGTTCATTACATTCATGTTGTGAATGTGTGTGTGCATGTGCTTTGGCACATTTCAACTTTTATCTTCGTCGCTTGTATGTTTCTCCAATTCCCAACGTCATATGTGTTTTCTCTATTAGAAAATTTCTGTATTCATTATTAGAGTACAAGTGCGTTAAAAAGTGCATAGGTCTCCCAAAATACGGCAAGTTATCAAGTATATCACAAATAGCGGGGGATGTTTACAATCCTTCAGATGTGAGTGCGTCATACTCATACGGTCGTGTGATGAAGGTTCTCTAATCTCTAATTTTATAGTGGCTTTCGTCCACTGTTATCTCATAATTTATTATTATTACTAGGAAAACGCTCTGTTTGACGCGTTGATAAGCGAGCGCGTCCACATCTACGAACTTTCTGGCGAAAAGATTTCAATGCTTATACAAACAACAATTAACAACAATTCAAGAATGTGCATTGCAAAATTTTTTCTAATTTCCATAGCTATTATACTTCCCGACATTGTTGGATGCAGTGCAATGTGCGTTGCTAAGAATTTTCGCTGTCATGTTTTTGCCGCGGTCCGCCACCATTACTAACAGTTATTGACAGCAATAGAAATGTAATTGCTGCCTTTAATATGTATCAAATCGCGTTTACATTAGTATATTCGTGACCGGACAAAAATTTACTATAAGATAGCCACCTCACATTTTGTTGTTACTGTGTTTCAGAAATATATTTTTGAGTAACTTTTGTGTAACTTTGCCAATATTTATCAGATCGCCATAACATGAACATATTCGTGATCAGAAAAAGCTTTAAAAAATATGGCTATATCACATTTTGCCGCCATTTTGTTTCAGAAAAATATTTTGCAGTAACTATGGCGTAACTTTGTAACTTTTCGAACGATTTTGCCTCATAACTATACACCTTCAATCCACATCGAGGCTTGTAGATGTTTCAAATTTCAAGTTGATCGGACTTTCCGTTCGACCGCTATCGACGGACATAAAAACAAACAAAAAAAACAAAAAAAAAAACAGAACGAAGTGCCATAAGAGTCTCGTGGAGACGCTCGCTTAATTATTATTTCTATTTGTATTATTATTAATTATTATTATTAATATTGACTGATCTACTTATGATTGATTATTGCTTATACACTACATGCATTTATGGAACAGGCTAGGCAACTTTTCACATTTTGGAAACCGAAGGAGTGAATGTTTTTGTCTACAGATTCTTGACTGTTAATACATTTATACATCCTATGCATGCAGTTACTATTATGTCTATGACGTAATCACCTTAATTCCTTAAATGAACTTTTCACTGAAGTTTTCTTTAAAAATGTACTTCCTACACAACTGGAATTTGATAGTGAATATGTTTTTATTGTATTTCTTTCCAATAGAAGCTGCCAGCTATATATTTAGGACCCTCTTTCATCTCATTGTTTTTTCTTGACAACACTTTTTAAGATATAGGGACAAGGAGAACTCGTTCATTTCATTCATTCATTCATTAACCATAATTACCAAGTTTCAAAACTCATATCAGTTTCAAGATAAATTAAAGTTTACTTTCAATATTATGTATTATTTTTTTTTTATTAATTTTTATTTTCTAGATGGATGTGGAGAGCCACCTCTCAACCCGACACAGTTGGAACTGAGTTGAAGATTATTATTATTTTTGTTACTGTATTTTACTTTTTCCCCCAAGTTTTCATTTTTTAACAAAATCGACACGCATTTATGTTAAGTGTATCATTTCCATACCAAACATGTTTTTAAACTTTTTTTATTGTTTACTTTCTCAATTATACAAACACCTTTGCAACCCGGTAAAATTGTACAAACAAACGGAATGTATTAAAAAAAATCAAAAACGGTCAGAAATTTTTTGAAACAATTACCATGTAATATCAAGATGTTGATGTAGGCCACTGTGTGTACAAACTTTCTGGTTGGTCGGTTCATAGTTGTTTTACAGTATTTTTATGTTTTGTATTATATGGGGTCCCGTTAAACCTAATTTCCATAAACTTTCCCCTTGCGGATTTGAGTGGATTTTGGATATGTTATCGTTATCGAGCTCATTTTTCCGAAGAAAATGATAGCATTTTAACCAACAGTTGCCATTTGTTTTGGGTCAAACTCAATTTTCCCTAGATCATTGTGCTACAATTTAAATACGCATTTTCATTTTTAAGGTCACATGCTACGTGTTATGCCTTAGCAGTTATTTATGTGCAAGAAAACTGGCCTGTAATAGTAGAATACATATGTTGGTTCCACATGACATCTCATATACGAAGTGCAATAATGGCTGCTTGGGTTGGCATCTGGGCCTGGTGAAGACTAGGGCAACGGTAGCGCTGATTGTAGTGTATTGTAATTTGTTGACGGTCATTTAAGCCACTAAACGAGCCCATGCCATATTATGTTCCTCTGTCAAGTGTTCCATTGAACAACAAATATGTAGGGATGCTTGTTTAAGAGCTAGGCCAGTTGACCAGAGAAAGTATTTGGGTAATTTGTGATGGCCTATTTTTCTTCACGTGAGATGTCGTGTAGATTCCATTTTATCAGTCTTTTGTTTCAGGATAAATTTTCAATGTGTTCAACTAGATCACTGGATTCTCATAGTAACTCTGCCTGTCTTAAAATGCGACATAAGGACCTATGTCATAATATGACCTTGTTATTGATTGCAACTTAATACGTAATGACAAAGTAAGAGGTTTTCATTTTTTGTCTGTAATAACAAATATTTGTTTGTTCTTCATGAATACATTACTGAATTTGTAATCTAATGTTTAGAGGACAAGCTGTAGTGTGTAATTAGTTTATTATGTGATATGAAGATCTAAAATGTAGGCTATATAACTATTTATCAGCTTTCTTGTTTCCACCATACAAATAAATAGTTATTGTATCAGCTGTACATAAGATTGGGATTATATCTACTAAATTTATACCAATAACGGCTCAAGTGAAGTTTTGGAATTTAATTGAGGTTATAAATAAAAACAAATAATATGTAGAAAAGCTTTAAAACAAATGTTAAACAAGGAAAATAGAAATATGAATGGTCTGTCTACTCTCAGTACGTAATAAATGCTTTACAACATATAATTGGTAAGTTGTAATAATTATAAATGTATCATTTTTTAGTTTTATTACACATTGTTTATGGAGAAATAAAGTTATCTAAACTTATACAGCAATACTTTTAATTCATGTGTTTGTCATTTTTGCTATTTTGCAGTTCAAATATTGTGAATCTTTCCTTCTGCCTCTTACAGTTAACATTTCCTTTCAACTCCCTCATCGCAATATACATAGTAGGCTACCATATTTTTTTTTTTTTAGTATTACCCAAAGACAGAATTTGAAAGTGGAGACCAAGTTAAAAGAAGAGTTGGTAGACCGAGAGAGAGGTGGCAAGATCAAATAAGAAATGATGTAGAAGATAGAGGTGGAAGTTGGCAAGAAGTGCAAGCAAAAAGACTGTGGGAAGACAGAAGTGGATGGCTCGAGCTGGTGAGAAGAAAAGAGTGAATTTGAAGAGGACATGACAGGCCTGCCAAGCCGGTGTTAGGAGCTCTTGAAGTGCCCTAGAATCCTGGTGGCTATAGCCATAGCCACCCCCTGACCTAACTTAAGTTGGAAACAGGAGCCAGAGATATATATATATATCTAATTAAGACTCTGGGAAGACAGAAGTGGATGGCGTGAGCTGGTGGAGAGAAAAGAGAGTGAATTTGAAGAGGACATGACAGGCCTGGCAAGCCGGTGCTAGGAGCTCTTGAAGTGCCCTAGAATCCTGGTGGCTATAGCCATAGCCACCCCCTGACAACTTAAGTTGGAAACAGGAGCCAGAGATATATATAATTTAGGCCCTGCTCTTCTATTTAACAACCCTTTTTTGACTCTTGTCACAACGAAAGCATTTTGAGCAAAACAAGTCAACAGTCAAGGTGCTGAATCTGTAGCAACAGTGGTGCATGTATTTTTTATTTTTTTTATCGGAATTTCCAAAAGAATAACCTAAGCAATCAGCCCAGTAGAGGGCTGACAACTAAAATCCCAATCTTGAGCACTGCAACTTAATATTTGGTTTTGCACATTTATTTAAACCACTTCAATTCAAAATTTGTATGATTATTAATTTTTCACTTTCAAACTGCGAACTAAGGACGAAATTATTTACCAAGTAGGCCTACCAAAGTGCAAATTAATTTGTAAATTGTAATGAAATGGAATTGAATGTATTTTCAAATGTTTGTAAAACACATTTTATACAGTAGGCGTACACTCCCCTGTGCATTTGACATCTACCTTGCAAATGCCATTTGTCAGACAGTCGCCTTTTGAGAGAAATCTCGAGTTACAATCAATTTCTCTAGGACACCTTTCCGTGGGATAAGAAGTTTTTGGGAAGGAATGTTTGAAGGATGTTTTCGCTCTCAACGTCGTATCATGAGGTATCACTGTGGAAAGTACACACTGGTCGTATCACTGAGGAAACCCTCAGTATGATTTTAGACACCTTAAGTGCTGTTGGTTTTTTAACATTTTTTAAATTTTTAAACAGAGCTCAGAGCTGTACACAATTGATAAAAATACCAAACAACAAATTTACAAGTGTTGACAAAGCGTGTTGTGGTTGTGGCTATAAGACGAACTAAAGAGCAGTTCCGCAAGACAGGCGAACGTGCAATTTGCTGCTCTCGTTCAGCCCGATCATTTGCCCAATGACGTACAACGGTCGGCCTGGTCGACCTTATGGAATGGTTATTTCTGGTCTCTGAGCGCATAACAATTTACTTTACATGCTGTCGGAAATGTAACTCGCAGTATCTTTTGATACACACAAAAGTTATGAAAACAAATAGGGAAGTCTCATCAAAAATAAATATTCCTCAAAGTACCTAAAAATGGAAGATCATTATCTAAAAATACGGGCGGTATAATTTTTATATCTGAGAAGCGTATATTTCCAATTCTATTAGCATTTTAAGTTTGAAATTTGGAACTTCCCGTTCCATAATTGAAAAACGGCTCTTGACGTCGTATGTCATGTAAACAACTGCCTCCTTGAAGTATTCTTAATAATAGCAACGATATTAAGTTGGATATTTTACAATATCTAGGATGCAGTGACTTCACAACAATGCCTTTTATATACCACTGTTTTCTTCAGAAAATGCATTTTGATACAGTATTTACCAAAACGTGTTTAAAATAATGCAATTATTTAACATATTGTTGTTAATTAATGTTGAGCAGTGTTCATTTACTAACTAAAAATAAACGTTGGTTCAGTTAAAGTCTTATGAGAGCAATAATCTACTAAAGGGTGGGATTTCAGTACTATTTGTATGATATACAATAGGGAAGTCTCATCAAAGATAAATATTCCTCAAAGTACCTAAAAATGGAAGATCATTATCTAAAAGTACGGGCGGTATAATTTTTATATCTGAGAAGCGTATATTTCCAATTCTATTAGCATTTTAAGTTTGATGTCATGTAAACAACTGCCTCCTTGAAGTATTCTAAATAATATCAACGCAAGGTCCACTAGATCGCTTGTAACTCCGCTAGGAGTAAATCCAGTAGACCTTGATATCAACGATATTAAGTTGCACATTTAACAATATCTAGGATGCAGTGACTTAACAACAATGTCTTTTATACCACTTTTTTCTTCAGAAAATACATTTTGATACAGTATTTACCAAAACGTGTTTAAAATAATGCAATTATTTAACATATTGTTGTTAATTAATGTTGAGAAGTGTTCATTTACTAACTATAAATAAACGTTGGTTCAGTTAGAGTATTATGAGAGCAATAATCTACTAAAGGGTGGGATTTCAGTACTATTTGTATGATATAAAATTACTGTTTACTGACATATGACGTCAGAACCTTGAAATCACGAGCAAGATGGCGCAGGTCCGTTTCTGAGCGTGTTTTGACAGCAATATCTTTGACTTGCTGTTAAAGCGATGTTAATGCACCTTTCGAGCCGAAACCAATTAATTCCCGTTTATTTTAACTTGAGGTAACCAGTAAGCAAATAAAAAAAATGCGTGAGACTTCCCTATTATTGTTTACTGACATATGACGTCAGAATCTTTTAATCACGAGCAAGATGGCGCAGGTTCGTTTATGAGCGTGTTTTGACAGCAATATCTTTGACTTGCTGTTAAAGCGAAGAATTAATGCACCTTTCGAGCCGAAACCAATTAGTTCCTGTTTATTTTAACTTGAGGTAACCAAAAAGCAAATTAAAAAAATGCGTATGACTTCCCTATTGAAAAACGGCTTTTGACGTCATATGTCATGTAAACAACTGCCTCCTTGAAGTATTCTTAGTAATATCAACGATATTAAGTTGGATATTTTACAATATCTAGGATGCAGTGACTTTACAACAATGTCTTTTATACCACTGTTTTCTTCAGAAAATACATTTTGATACAGTATTTACCAAAACGTGTTTAAAATAATGCAATTATTTAACATATTGTTCTTAATTAATGTTGAGCAGTGTTCATTTATTAACTAGAAATAAGCGTTGGTTCAGTTAAAGTCTTATGAGATCAATAATCTACTAAAGGGTGGGATTTCAGTACTATTTGTATGATATAAAATTATTGTTTACTGAGATATGACGTCAGAACGTTCTAATCACGAGCAAGATGGCGCAGGTCCGTTTCTGAGCGTGTTTTGACAGCAATATCTTTGACTTGCTGTTAAAGCGATGTTAATGCACCTTTCGAGCCGAAACCAATTAGTTCCCGTTTATTTTAACTTGAGGTAAAGGATGGTCCACACAGATTTTTTAAGCATAAGATTTAAGGTTTAACGCGTAGTCGTAAAGTTGGATCATAGGAAACACGTACTGGCGTTCACACAAAGTTTTAGTTTTAAGACGTTGTTTTTAGTTTTAAACGTTGTTTTCATTGTTGAAACCTTATGCATTATGTCTTAAAAATCTGTGTGGACCAGCCCTAACCAGTAAGCAAATAAAAAAAATGTTTGAGCCTTCCCTATTACCGGTACATCACAAAATGTGACAATATCAGTTGGTTTGGCGGGTTTATATAACTTACTAGTGATTAAGGATTAGCGACTTTCATAAAACTGACTAGCCGAAACAGGCTACTCTCATTGGCCGTCAGTGGGAATACTGCGTGCTGATTGGCCGTGACTAAGGACTTGACCAAGGAGTTATATTTCCAACTTCTTACTCAAGTCAAGACAAACCTTAGTCACAGCCAATCGGAGAGCAGTATTCTCAATCGTAGCCAATGAAAGAAGCTCGTACCCAGCCCAAATTTAAATGAGTATTGAGTACGACCCATAGCGCTTACGGCCAATTTAGATATAGGAACGGGAGACGCGAGAGAACCAAACACAGGTTCCCGTTTTATTTCGCGCTTGTTTTGAAAATTACTGGTAACGTCATGTTTTTATCGTTCTATTTACTCTGAAATTCCCAACCCAAGACCCAAGATAACCTCAACCTGGCTCTACGATTGCGTGACGTCATTCCGCGACGGTAGAAGTCGACCCTGGCGCTACTCTTGCCGCGCGGCAGCACCGAGACTGAACACACTGTGATTGGGTCACCGCGCATCAGCTTGCCGCGCGGCAAGTGACATGACATGACATCCACATGAAGCTTGTGGATGGTCCAAAATTCAACTGATCAGACTCTCCGTTCGACCGCTATCGCGAGACATAAAAACTAACACTTAACAAAAATATAAAGCGAGCGCTATAAAAGTCGAATTGAAACGCTCGCTACAAAATTGTGAAAACTATGGGAAACGCTCTGTGTGACGCGTTGATCGAGCATCGTTCACCTGCTCACATGTTCAAAGTTACCACGATGTGCATCGATCAAGCAGTCCAAGGTCTACTTGATCTCCGCTTAGCGGAGGCTCGGGAATTCGACGAGCCTCCGCTAGGCGGAGATCAAGGTCCGTCGATCCCCTGGCGGAGGTTTGGTAAACCTCCCCCGCCAGGGGATTTACGGACCTTGGGCGGAGATGGGCGGAGATCAAGTTTAGTAGACTTTGTATTATTTCAAGGTCTCCGCTTACTTCTGGCTTCTGGTTATCTGAAATTTGAAAAATATCGCGAATAAAACAAAGTGTACTGGTAGAGATTATGGACCAAGATCGCGGTCCAAGACTAGTGTAGAGAAATATTCACCTTATGTAATTTATAACATGGTTTTATTGCCTTTGCATGATACCGTACCAACATTTTCATTTTCCATTTCTATTTCAAAGAGTTTACTAGATTACTATTATTACGCTCAGACCACCTTAGACGGTTATTATTGGTACCTAAGTACTTGTAAATTGTTGGGATTTAATTATGTGTAGATTTCCTTCAGTAACCTATCTTGTATTCTTTTGCTGTCAGGGCACGGCATTCTCTTGCTAAAATTTAGTGTTAAGACGGGGAGGGAAGGGAGTATCACGCACATATATTTTTTCCGATCTCCTCTCAAAAGCATCCTGATAACTGAAATTCGCGGGCTTCAGACAGACACTCCAGCAACAGGTTCGTGGCCATTCGCATCCACCACTGTGACGTCATCATCCCGGCAATCAATAGCGTGAGCGTGAGCAGCATTAATACAGCAGTTATTGTCGTGGTCTTACTTTGATAATAAAACTTGGCTATTATCTTATCATAACCCTTACAATCCCTATCGTTTCCGTTACAGGGCGATACCACGTACAGTGAACATTTTATTCAAACTCGGGCTTAGAATCTGGCGGAAACTATCCACGTCGTTTACTATTAATGTATCGTTATCTTGTAACCAGCGTTGGTGCAACCGACCTCAACTGAGTGCTTTCACCGACAGAGGCAGGCAGGAGCCCGAGCGAACCCAGTCGGACGCGACCATCCGCCTAGTAAAGACGTCATCAGCATCGATCCTAGCCATGGCCGACTACCATCTGTTAGCTTTCTTCCTTTTAACTGTTGCTTCGTTGCTGCTGTCATGTGTAGCCTACACAGAGAACAAATATTCACTGATGATGCCGAATGTACAGCCGAACAGGGTGAGTTACAAAATCAGTTAACCATAGTTGTGTTTGAAGGTGAGATCTAACATAAACTGACTCTGGACTGGTCCTTTTCCTGCTTTTTTGAGCATAGACCTTGACAGCTTATTTGGCGCGCGTAAACACTAGTTTAAATCATAAACCTGTTACGATGTTTTGCAAGTAATAAACGTACTAGTAAATTCTGTAGGGCTTAGTTATCAGTTACAGTTTGTTCCCGACTAATTAAGTCTTTAGTCTCCATACGTCAAGATATCACACTTGTTTTTTTTGTGTAGCTATTCCGTTTTATAGTTAACTCGCGGCGAGAACAATCTTCACGTCTATGAATCTGCTCTACTGCGATATTTAGAGCGTAGATTTACCTACCTACCATTAACATGCAATTAATTTAAAAAATAGTTTGAGTTTGACGGTATGTCCTTCATTACATCTATTATTCATCTATTATATCAGTTATGTAAATTAATGTAATTACGACTTGCAATCAATCATACTGAATTGATAATAGTTTATATATTAATAATTACAATATGCCTATTTGGAAATTACCCATCCAAATTCAAATAATTTCAAAGAGTATGTAACGTATGTGTGTATAATATTGTACTCTTGTGAACAACGTACCAACATTTCTACAGTATAATATGGAACATTAATATTACATTGATTAGCCGTAGCGTATGTTGCAGTGGTACGTGGTACCCATATGCCGGTGACCATAAGGGGTATGACCTCTTTCCAGCTATTTGTTGTTTGTTTCATCTCCTAAGCTAAGGCTCTATAAACTAAAACTGACAGGTCCCTCATTCTGCTTACGGGTGGGGTATCACGGTGCGATCAGTTTGGCACGGTCGTGTGGAAATGTTCAAGCAGTCACTCACTGGGAAAAAATAAATTTGCAATATATTTCACGTTCTATTTTAAATATATAATAATTGGCATTATTTTAGGTTTAATACTTGAAACACAGAACGTTCCGTGTTCGTTTCCTGGTTAGGGCAAAATTTACATTTTTTTCTTCTGGTACCTATCTTAAATTTATTCAAATGAGATGGATAAGTTTAGGAGTCATTATAGCAACGATTAACACAAATTTACGTGCAAATTTAATAACTGTTTATTATTTATGCCCGGGTAATGTCACCACTGGTAATCAATTTATGACACAATCCAATCATATTGGTGTATAGTCCAGAGCAAAGAATACAACTACCTTTATCATAGATGCACACAATAGTTGTTTCAATGTTTCAGTTTATCGTGCATGCAAAGCTCCGTCGAACAATCATTTCGTACACTATTTCCCCGTAAATATAGTTAAATTTTGTTTCGCGAAACGGCACGTCTTGGTTCTGTAAACGTTATAGGGTCTTAAAATGTTTCCATTGATATGGCAATAGTTGCCAAACAATCAGCCTATTGTTTGTTGCTTGCTTACGTTTTCTTATCGAAGTCGTACTTATAACCCTTTCCAAAGAAAGAGAAAAGGAAGTGATAAAATTGCAAGTGGAAAAATAAAAAAAATATCCTAGGCATCAAGGAGCAATAACTGGTAACGACCTCAGGGGCTACATTATAATAATTGGTGTGGGACCGTAGTGTGACCCACCATGGCATACGTGCTTCAGTCCCGCGACCAGATGTTCTTCACCCCGCTACATAGTGTCGGTATCCTATGAATGGCGACTGAGGCGTCGCGGCGCAGGTGCCGGCGTTACAAATCGATTCCCTAAATCCGACGCCCACGCGTCTTTCGCCTGACGTCACTGTTACAAATTGTGGTTTCCATGGCAAACGCATGCATGGCCTATCTTTTTGCGGAGACTTTTGACTCCCATCTGTCACGTTCTACAAACACCACCTTGTTGCGATGCACGTCTGACGTACACCCCGACTATCGCCATCGCCATGCGGGAGAAAGGGGGGGAGGGGAATATCTCGCGCAACTTGACATCCAATTCTTTGAATCTCTTCACGAGTCGAAAACCCCATCTTCCGCGACATTGAAGTGTCAGAATTTACCAAATTCTTCCTTCAACGGATGTCCTCAAGCCTCGAACCCCGGTCTACATGTGAAAAAGGCGCGAGTGTGCCGCAACTCTTCAACGCAGGCGACATCTCAGCTAGAACTCATAGATCCACCTCATTGATGGTTGACTCTAATCAGTCATCAATCAACCATTGCGTGTCGGTCGCGTACCATACAAGACTTCTGCTGCTCCGACCTCAGTGTCAGCTTTGTTATACCAATATGCCGCGCACGTCTCGTAACAGCCATAGTTGTACAATGTACATATAACAATAACAAACAATCGAGAAACATTACACCTCCAAGGTTTTTAACACTGGTAGGCCTCCTTTAAGGGGATGCGAAGTTAACATGCACAAGCCCCCCCCCCCATCAAGAAGTAGTATTGCAGTTTTCAGGTGTCTCCGAAGTTGATATCGTCAAGTCAAAACTGATAACACAGAGAATTCATATGCAAACACACAGAGCGGAAATGTGACCCGAAACACATAATCATATTGGGAACAGATTATTTTCTTCTGGGTTATTTCGTCGTGTCGGTATAGAGTTTTCACTCGACGTTTCGACCAGTCTTGAGAAAGCCACCAACATGGGTGGCGAAACGTCGAGTGAAAACTCTATACCGACACGACGAAATAACCCAGAAGAAGAAAATAATCTGTTCCCTTCTACGGGTCGTGAAATCTTCAAAACAAAATGTAAAACATATCAAAATGTATTATCAAGGTATTTTTGTTTGTATGATTTATGTAGTTTTGATTTTCCCCAGTCTATCCAAAAAGAGACAAAGATAATTCCTACAAGAAATATTAGTGAGATATTTTTACAGCGTTGTTTTCGCCGCCTCTACATTAAACAGTAGTTGTACTTGTCGAGACGATGAAACAATTCTACTTTATGTGTAAACACAAAAGATGTGTCTTAGCAACTATAAATTGGAGCAATTGAAATGCTGGAGCAATAGATCACAATTGCTTGGGAGCATAATTGGAGCAATTGAAATGCTGGAGCAATAGATCACAATTATTGCTTGGGAGCATAATTGGAGCAATTGAAATGCTGGAGCAATAGAGCACAATTGCTTGGGAGCATAAGTGGAGCAATTGAAATGCTGGAGCAATAGAGCACAATTGCTTGGGAACATAATTTGAGCAATTGAAATGCTGGAGCAATGGAGCACAATTGCTTGGGAGCATAATTGGACCAATTGAAATGCTGGCGCAATGGAGGGAGCACAATTGCTTGGGACCATTATTGGAGCAATGGAGCACAATTATTGCATGGGAGTATAATTGGACCAATTGAAATGCTGGAATATCTGTACGGTCGTGAATTCATGTTTAGATGTACTAACTAAACACACATTATTTTATTTTTACCGCGTGAATAAGATCTCACCACTCTGCTGGTTTCCAAGAATCAGTTAATTGTATTCGGAAAGGTATAGTAGAAATAGGAATCATATCTCGTTCTACCCCTCTTCATTTAAAAATGACGTGCAAATTAGAGACAGTAAGACGCTTTGAAAAGAAAATTCCAAAAACTCTATTTTGTACGTCGCGACATGTCAAAATTAACATTAATAATTGTTAAAAAATACTCAAGTATGCCTTAAAAATCAGCTACATACCACTATAGCTGCCCACTAAAATGAGAATTTATAAGCAAATTAAAAGTTATGTATTTGAAATCAGAACATTCTAATCTAAGGCCGGGTTTTTTCAATCGGTTAACGGGTCGTTAACGGGGCCGTTAGCTGACGGTTCGTAATCTGTAACCCAACAAACCCTTTGCAGATAACGGACCCCGTTTTTAGCCGACGGTCCGTAATCTGTAACCCAACAAACCCTATGCAGATAACGGACCCCGTTTTTAGCCGACGGTCCGTAATCTGTAACCCAACAAACCCTATGCAGATAACGGACCGTTAGCTGACGGTCCGCAATCTGTAACCGTTAGCTGATGGTCCGTAATTTCTAACCCAACAAACCCTACGCTGATAACGGACCGTTAGCTAAAGGCTCCGTTAATGACCGATTGAAAAACCGAGCCTTAATCATATTTGTATTGTCGACTTTGGAATTAAATCTTAGCTCATAATAAAAAAATATTTTAAAACATCCGAGCCCTATACAATATACAATTACCTTTCTAATTATGGTACTACAAACAAACATACAAAAACATCTTTATGGAATGAAAATATGAATTACGCTAAGAATATGATAGTGCTATATGGGTCGTAATTTACAACATACAAGTTGCACTATTCCCGTGAATTCCGGCTATCACACGCGATGGAATAAATTAGAATTACCTCATTGCAACGAAGAAAATATCACGTATACAGCTCAGAATGGGTTTATATATTGTTTTGTAGCCTCTTGAAAAAGGGATGAATACATTATACCTATAGCTTATTAGGAGAAATTTTTAACAATACTCAACAATCTGTATCTTTATATTTATTGTATTGTAACATTAGACGCATACAGTTTTATTTCGTCAACGTATAGTAGTGCAGAACAATGCCTTAATGGTGGTTCTCTTGGATGAACAATAATTACGTGTCTTGCATTTATTAGAGAACAGCTCCATTTTGAGCCACTTTGTACTTTGTCGTCGATGGTAACATTAACATTATTATAACAACAGGCACGTTGTCTGGAGATATCTGTAGGTATTCGTTCTTTAATACTTATTTTAAAGCCATAATAGCCCACACAAAAACGCGAGGCCAACCAAATTGGACACCATCATAATAGTTGGTGTCACGATTTATTTCGACCTATCGTGATTATCTTTGTAAACAATTAAATATTCTAGAAGTAGAACAAAAACGGAAGTTCATTATCACACCTTGACACGCAACGCACTGCATTTAAATATATAAACGTCAGTTCAACCAACCAGATTGACAGCCACTGAAATCGCAATGCATGGTTATTATAACCGAGACAGATTTTGTACAAGTAATTACAGGTGATTTCCGTGGTTTGTAATAATTACAAGCAATTAAATACGGACCGGGTCGACGGGTACATGTAGTTAATGTTTGGCAAGAGGGGCATCGCTTGCAGGTAAACGTCTAGAGAGCAGAGAAGAACCACCACATACATGAAGGTACAACGTAACGTAAGGTACATCCAGTGGCTTGAGCAAAGCAACAGGCAAAACATTTCAGTGTGGCCCCAGGTTTTATGGTACCTACCTTTAGTACCTTCAGCTGTGTTCATGTTTAAATAAACAAATAATTGAGACAATTACTATGGTACGTGTGATTGAAGGCTTTCGTGTCCAGTAGGAATTATAAAATACGGGTTTCGGGTCATTGTGCCCCTACGACTGAAGTGAGCAGCACACGTAATAGTAATGTGTTGATCGCTTGACCTTGTCAGCTGGGTGAATGGTGATGTTCCTCGTGTAGTGGTCGTCATGTGTCTGGTATCAGTGACCTGTTGACTGTGGGTCGGGGGTGTTCGTCAAAAGAAAATGCAAGTGCATTTGTGCCACCGTCTTAGGGGGTCTGAGTTTAACCTGTTTTCAATAAAAACAAGCCCCCCGAATATAAAACTGTAACCAATGTCACTTATTTGAAAACTGGTGAACACAGAAGTACGATGAAAAAAACAATAAATTACATTATTAACCAAACATAGCACAACCTGGTAATTATATCGATATGGAAAACATAATGAAAGAGCGGGACATTTTTACCTGTTATACAATTTAATAGGGGGGGGGGGGGGCAGCACATGGGTTGCGAATAGTGCACGCCTGACTCACAATCTCAACACTAGATTCTAGGTGGGTACTAGGTAGTTCCAGTCTGCAGTGCGGCCGCGATTTCTACAGTCCATCCACCCTCTACCCACTAACAGTAACCTCCAATCCAAGTAACCCTCCGTCTGTGCGGCCGCAGCCCAAGTGCGAAGCCCGAAAGATACTCTGAAAATTCACCAGTTAATTAAAGTGTTTTGTTAATTTTTGGTAAAATTTGTATGTATTTGTATTTGTGTATTTGTGAGATTGTGTATATTTCTTGTACATGTATGTTGTACATGTACTTGATTTTTATTTTTATTATACGTTACTGGTGGGGCTTTGCCCTGTTAACGATATATTTCAAATAAATAAAATAATAAGGTCCTTACTTTACAGTTTTATATTCTCGTGTGGGGTTATCATATATATTAATGAAAAGATATCAGTGTTGTAAACGCTACTGTTTTAAAGTAGCATGCTAACGCTACACCGCTACTTCCGCTTAAAAAGTAGCGCGCTACCGTTCACGCTACATTTTTTAAAAAGTAGCGCGCTACTTTTCGCGCTATTTTTTGCGCTACTTTTCGAAAACAACAAGTATGACATATCACGCAAAGCTACAAACCAAATAAACACCGTGCGTTTCAAGTTTCTGGGAGTAAGTTTATGCTCATATTATAATAATTTATTATTGATGACTGTGTAGAATGTAGATAGATCAACCTAGTACACAAAAGCAGTGCGTTATAATAGTTATATCTGTAAATATTAACTAATTAATCTAGAAGAAGGTAAACAGACATTGTAAAATAAATAGAAAACTTTCAAACTCGGGACCAAACCGGGACACGGGCGGGCGGCCCGTAGTGGTCCCAATACTCATCAACCATTGACCCACGAAGATATTTACGACCATGTCAAGTTGGGGTAGGTTTTTTGAGTTTGGTATGTTAGATGACGGTCAGTAAGTGTTCAAAAGACTTGAGCCAGGGAAGGAAAATAAAGTAGCGGCAATTTCCGCTAACGCTACTTGAAAAATGTAGCATGCTACTCGCTACGCTACCACGTTTTTTAAAGTAGCGCACTACCATCCCGCTACTGAAGAAAAGTAGCATGCTACTGGTAGCGCGCTACTTTTAGCGCGCTACTTTCCAACACTGAAAGATATGTGTAATAAAAGTTTGCCCCTATTGGGAGGGGATCTACCCAGTAGTACAAGTGCCAACAACTTGAGCTCCGCTGCTACGGTAGCAGCTATCTCGGTTCCTTATCTAACTGGTCAATCTAACCAACACAGCTATAGGCCTAACCTGATATACGATCTCTAATTAAAACTGCTTAATGCGCAAATAAGAAATAACTGGCATAGGAAGTTTGCGTTGGTGTTTGTTATGAACACAGTGGCGACTCCATGGGAGGGGAATGATGGAAAATGGAAAATAAACATAAACTGAATAATTAACGATGATCGAGCTAATACGTGTCGTATCAATGGCCTCATCTTTGATCACTTTAATACACGAACAGCAGCGAAGATAACGATCATGAGCTTGGTCGCGAAGCACGCAATCATAGGTAGACACATTGAGTCCTTTTCAGTGCACGGACAGGTCCCGGAACTAGACACAGGACAATATCAAAAGTTTTGAAAGATCTAAGACTGTGTTTTAACATATAATATTATAGACATTAGATTTTTAAATTTACAATGGAATGAAATAGTTATTCTAGAATCCTAAATAAATAAATAAATAAATAAATAAATAAATAAATAAATAAGTAGGTAAATAAATAAATAAATAAATAAATAAATAAATAAATAAATAAATAAATAAATAAATAAATAAATAAATAAATAAATAAATAAATACAAAATAAATAAATAAAAATAAATAAATTAATGAATGAAAACATTTGTATTTATAGTCTGTACTCATCACACAGTTACAAGAACTGGTTTCAGTGGGTATATATATACAATTTATTATGTGTTCGTTGCTTTATGATGGCTTCAAGTCACCGTTTACATGTACATCAGTATCATATAGGACACAAACTTGAGTCAAGTATCCTAAGTGAAAACCTCCTGCCCGAACCGGGAATCGAATCCGGAACTTGTTCACGGGAAAACCCACCACACCAAGGAGCCAAGGGCTTGTAGTTCTTGAGTAGGGTTCTTGAGATATAACTAAAACAACGTATTCGTGGTGTTTTATTATCGGAAATACCCAATCGTTTTAGGGCTTGAGCAGAATACCTGTTAAACCCTTTATCTCGAATAAGTCTAAAACTAAAACCCATCCTGTTCCAACAATATGGTTGTTGTATAGGACTATGTAAGTTGTAACTATTGAACAATTCAGCTTCACATCGGCGGCCTTACTTCCGGATATTAGGGTATTTGTATGGTAAGCAAAGAATGCTCTTGCTATACTATATTGACTGGTTGGACGTGCATGTGGCGGCCACATTTGTGATCAAACTTTTGTTGTGGTACGTAGAACACAGAAATCCTTAGTTCTTCAAAATTGGTGGTGATTTGTGATTTTTTATTCCGTATGTTTACTTTTTGAATTATAAATTAACTTATTTAGTAAATTTGAATATGGTCTAGGATAGGTCTACATCAATTGTGTCGTAATCATGGCCGCTGTGACTTCACGTGGGAACTATGACACGGGCATCGAACCCACGAATCATGAACCGGCAAAGCTACTTACGTTACGACTTGTTGGTAAAGTCGTCGTACAACAACTTCGGTATTGCTTCCGTCACGGGTGGGTGCAGAGCGGCAGCCAACCAGCGGCCGTGGCTAATTCAAATATCTGCTTGGGTTGGCTGAGACTGTAACACGTCATTGATTGATGACGAAAGCATTATACCGAAGTTGTTGTACGACGACTTTAGTAAAACTTGTTGATATATAAAAAAAAAATTGTTAATAAAACTTCCGCGTTTGTATCTATACACTGATTGAGCAATCCAAGTATACGGGTGGTTTACGTGTTTTGTAGGAACATATTATATTCCTGTCGTCTGATGTTACCACTGCACGCGAGGTGTTATTGTACGTCTCAATTTGCAACAACAATTACAAGGAATCAATAGAGCTTCTTCATGTGAACAGAAATATTAAAGCAAAACTATCGATTTATAAAAACGAACTACTAATTTTGAAAACACGACTGTAGCTGATACACCTAACGGACCTAATACCCAAACCAGGTTCTGATTTAAATTATAATTTGTTTATTAATTGAAATCTTCTTTTTGTCGGTTTTCATTGTTTGTTTCCGCGTGGATGCACCCAAATGTACCTCTTTCTAACAATGCTTGCAATTTTCATCCATTTCGAGTCGTATCAACAGGTTTAAATCCTACTAGTCTACAGTAGAGGAAGAAGAGGGTATAGTAGAGGGTATCAATGTCTAGCCTACAAAATAATCTATTTAGAGACGGATACAAACAAATTGTGTTGTGACTTGTGTTTGGACCAAATCAGAACACCTGCAGTGATATTATTATTTAAATGTTCTGCTTTTGGTTTTTAATTTCAAGAACTCATAGTCATAACCAATTGGATGTTACAGATTATTACAGATAAGTAAGTCTTTCGAAAGCGGTCCTCATAGTCATCCATGCGTCGAAAATCTCTTCTTTGAACATTGTGCTGCTCTCGCTTCGCCGCTGCGGGTTGCAAGGATCTACAGTTGCATTCAATTCAATCAATGTCATGGTCAACAAACTAGCTGAGGTGGTTTGTCCTCATGACACTATTAGTGGATCCATGCGGGCTTCGAAATGTGTTGTGTGTGGTGCAATCGTTGAGTGAGGCCCAACGCCATCGGAGCGCAGTTTTGTCTACCGCCCCCAACATACTTCAGTTGGGTACTAGGGGTTCGCCAAGCGACGCGATGACGGAGCCTGATTGGTTGGCTACTTCACCGAAGATATGCGAAGACAGCCGAAAGCTCGGTCGTTGTGTACGCTTGGCGAACCCTCGTAGCCAACCAGCGAACCGCCCGAGACAAGCGCGCGCAGATAACGATCGCTGATTGTCTAAGGCGCGGTAGAGAAACTGCGGATGGTGCCGGACCTCTACCCTATATTTCTCACTCAACGGCGCAACGCAGCATCAACCCCTCCTGCTGCTCCTGCTTGCCGGTGACTTTTGGGCACTAATAAGTAATAACCACGACGTGAACTGGGTAACATGACGTTCGTTACAGTAGAAGACCTGAGTTCGAGTCGTCTTCTTATATGTGGCTCGTTGGTCTATTTGGGTCGGTTCCTGCTTCCAATGCAGAAGACCCTGGGTTCGATTCCTGGTTCGGGCTTAAAGTTTTTAACTCGGGACATTGACTTTAATCCATCTATGGTACTGACTTTTGAGCTGTCATAGCAACCCAAGCACATAATAAATGGTATAACGTCCCAAACTGAAACTCGATCTTCTTGTAACTGAGTGGGTAGACCGTAAATACAAAATGTATTTATTTTAGTATTCTTCACACTTACCTGACAGATGGGCTACCTGAGAACTGAAAACGAACATCTCGTCCTAAGTTCATGTTTTGATATGGTACTATAGTCAAAGATTACAACTAGGTTGTAATCTTTGGCATGATGCATGGCCCAGGAGCACGTGTGGCAATGTATTCGAGGCACTGTTAGATTTCAAATGTGAACTAAATCGACTTTTATTCTGTCACATAACGGCCACCATTGATATGGTGGTGTGAACATTTTCAAGCCATCGTTTTTAACTAGATCTGCTGTCATTTGTTAATAATATCTAGTACCGTAGGCCGTAGAGTATAGTGTGCTAAACACGAAATAACAATTTTGAACACTGTTTATAATGCGCGTCATACTTATAATTGTACTCGGTGTAGCACAACTCGACACATTTGTTTGTAAAAAGGCTCATCCACAATGAGAATTAACAGTAACAGTAAAAGTAACAGTATAAGGTTATAACCAATCGTATTGACTGATGAGAGCCCATTGTGCTCACATAATAAGAAAAATTAAGGTTTTAGCCAATCCTATTGGCTGATGAGCAACAATGGGCTCTCATCAGCCAATATGATTGGTTAAAAGTTAAAACCTTATTACTGTTACTGTTAATTTTCATTGTGGTAGTTTCGGGTATCAACTCGGTGGCCGCTACGCGCGCATCTTGTCCTATGCTTGTTCTGTATGCGTCGCATAATATATTTTGTTGTTTGTTTTTAGCCGGAGCTGTACCTATGCACGCCGATTAAAATAGACCCCAGCAAGGGCTACTATATAGGTGAGTTACAGAAATGTGAATTAAACCATAGGCGTGCGCACGGCCCAGGCCTATTCGGCCCAGGCCGGACCTAATGTGTCAACTTGGCGGTTGGGCCGCGCTGGACTCCAGTTCCTTTAGACCCGGCCTGGGCCGAGAGCAGTTTAACCCTTGAGTGAGTAATATAGGGTAGAGGGCCTACGCCATTGGCAGTTTGTCTACCGCCGGTTAATGTCCAAAATACTTAAGTCGGGTAGTAGAAGTTCGCCAAGCGACGCGATAACGGAGCCTGATTGGTCGGCTACTTCACCGAAGATATACGAAGACAGCCGAAAACTCCGTCATCGCGTCGCTTGGCGAACTTCCACTACCCGACTAAAGTATGTTGGGCAGCATAAGGCGGTAGACAAACTGACGATAGCGTTGCGGCTCTGCTCTACCCTACATTACTCACTCAACAATTTAACTTTAAACTTAACTTTCAATTAGTCTTTAAATTAAAATGCACTGTCAGTAGCACGTTTTTACGCAAAGGCACACTTCACCCGGGGCTGTGCAAATAGTTTTTAATTTATCTGTTATTTAAATGAAACGAAATACAGTTATCTATAGGGGCCACAAGATTCTATGGCACCGGAAAGCGTCGCCTCTTAAAATTGCGTTTTAGGCCATAACAAATATTGCATCAACCGAAAATTTTTTCGCCTACGGCGAAATTGCCTCCGCCGGCTGGGGCTTCGCCCCAGACCCCAGCTGTGCCATGCCACCTGTGCCGGGTCTAATGTTAGGCGCTGCGCACGCCTATGAATTAAACATTCTTATAATAGGAACTAGCTTGTACATATTACACAATGTCATGTACATGTAATTTGCATCATACTGAAAGTAGGATAGGTTAGCCAAGCAACTTTTATTCTCAGGGGCACTCGGACAAGGTGTTACGATGCTCGTACTTGCTACGACATCAACAATGTAATCCAACCACTGCAATAAAAATACAATTACAATACAAATATGAAGTATTGAAACAAGATAACCATGCAGTTCTTGCTACTGAGTGGGTAGACAATAAATACAAATTTATGTTATATAAGATTGTTCGACTATGGAGCGGCGTGTCATTTTGCATTCGAAAAGTGAAACAAAGCAAATTTGAAGTACCAGTATCAGTGTTGATAAAGTTATTATTGGTACTATAATGGTTATAACTAGGATTATGCGAGACTGTTGTTTTTCTAACTAGACCTTCATTACCACATGAACAATATTAATGGCAGCTATTGTTATATGACAGTCAAATAAGATCCATCGCATGTCGCCTGATAAGTGGAATCCAGTTAGCCCTGGGGGGGGGGGGGGGGGGGGGGGAGATCTTTGTCGCAAAGAGGGCTGGCATTGATGAGAACGAGAAGAGAGACTGAGTCAAAAGAAGGGTTAAAAGTTAGCAAGATCATAATGAAGGAGAAATAGGGTGATGAGAGCCCTCTTTGCAAGCACCGGTCACCATGAGGGACCCACCATTAACCTAACTTTGTAATGTTAATTCCAGTGGGATTTGAGCCAAACGCAACGATGAACACGGTTCACCACATACTGCTGTATGGCTGCAAAGCTCCAGGAAGCCAGAAACCAGTCTGGTAAGTACTATCACTTAATAACATACCGGTACTGACATACTGATGTTATGTGCTCGCGTGTTGATGAATGTAGTTTGGGCACATAAACAATAATGACTCTCATTAGTGGTCAAGTAACAAAATGGATGCATATACTGTACTTCCACAGTCCGTAGAACAACACTTGCAAATCACACTCGCACATAATATATACTACGGTATACAGTATTACAGTACCAGCCAATATGTGATTACTTATTAGTACTTACAGTGTTGTTTTTATACAGAGAAAATAAAATTTCTTAAAAATAATTTATGCATTCTCCAAGCCAACACTTCTCTAACCAACACTGTATGACTTGAAACATGTGCATGACTGCATGCAGAACTAATCTAGGAAAACGCTCTGTTCGACGCGTTGATAAGCGAGCGCGTCAATATCTACGAACTTTCTGGCGAAAAGTTTTCAATGCTAATACGAACAACAATTAACAACAATTCAAGAATGTGCATTGCAAAAATTGTTCTTATTTCCATGGCTATTATACTTTCCGACATTGTTGTATGCAGTGCAATGTGCGTTGCTAAGAATTTTCGTGGTCATGTTTTCAACACGGTCCGCCACCGTTACTAACGCTTATTGACAGCAATAGAAATGTAATGTCTGCCTCTAATACGTATCGGATCGCGTTTACATTAGTATATTCGTCACCGGACAAAAATTTACTATAAGATAACCACCTCACATTTTGCCGTTACTGCGTTTTAGAAAAATATTTTCGAGTAACTTTCGTGTAACTTTGCCAATACTTATCAGATCGCCATTACATTAACATATTCGTGACAGGAAAAATCTGTAGAAAAATCTGGCTATCTCACATTTTGCCACCATTTTGTTTCAGAAAAATATTTTGCAGTAACTATGGTGTAACTTTGTAACTTTTCGAACGATTTTGCCTCAAAACTAAACACCTTCAATCCACATCGAGGCTTGTGGATGGTCCAAATTTCAAGTTGATCGGACTTTTCGTTCGACCGCTATCCACAGACATAAAAAAACAAAAAAAAAAACAAAAAAAAAACAGAACGAAGTGCCATAAAGAGTCAAGTGGAGACGCTCGCTTCGCTTGCTTAATGAAGGATAAAGAAAAATTGTTCTGCAAAAATTTCCTGAAGGAAGTATGGGTCATCTATATTTTAAACATACATTTTTAATCAATATCAGTGGAAAAGAAAGCTTCATGCTCAGGTATAAAAGGTTGGAATAACTCTTTTCAACCTAGTTAGAAGCTAGTACTAGTGGAACACACATGGTGAAATTATGCTCTAGACTGTATTTCATGCATGCACTGTTATGAAAATGAAATGTTTGGCCATGAATATATTTATAAATTATATTTTTAACCTGTAAAATCTGCACTGTTTCTCATTATATATTGGTGAATTATTGTTTGTTTCCTCTCCCAGGAATTGTGGGGAAATGTCCAAAACCGATGCAAGTATGGAAACTGCAAGCCCATGCTCTAAAGGGTCCCAGGTAAGGGTTTCACAAACAATCATAAGACAATTTGAGTCTATACGTGATGGATGTATCAACATCAAGGCCATGTAGCATTTAAAAGTCGTGATTAACTATTGTGTTAACATATAATGGAGTAGATTGATACGTAAACAACTAGTGCCCGCTCAGCTCAGAGGGGGCCCTAAAACTGGGACTTTCATGTAATCAAATATATATATATTTTTAATTTTTAGGTGTACATAATAGCGGTATGTACTATTTTTACTAGGGATGTCAAATTAAATGAAATTCCATATCGATAATCGCCGTACAAAAAAAATCTTGGTATATTGCAATAATATCGACGTCATAAAAGTATCACGTCAATATTGCAAATTAAATTTATATCACAACGTATTATGAAATAAGAAGAACTATTACTACATATTTCGGGAGTAACGAACAGCTATCTTGTACAGCTGTTTGCTTGTGTGTTTCTAGATCATCTACGCTTGGGCCCGGGATGCCCCGAAGTTAGAGCTGCCAGAAGGGGTCGGCTTCAAGGTCGGGGGTAAATCCCCCATACAATACATGGTCATGCAGGTGCATTATGCACACAAACTGCCAGGTAAGTTGTCACTCCCCACGGCTAATAACAGTACACAATATTCTCCTTCTCTTAAGCTAAAACACATACAAAAAATAAATAAAAATGTGGAAGTGGCATAATTCATCCATGTTACTGGTACTTGGGTTAATTCTATGTTTCCACTTTTGATGGACAATGAACTTTGTTAAAAGAGTGTAATATGTACATACGTATTAGTATATTACATGTACCATGTGTGTTCGACCGACAAACTGTCGTCCTATATGACATACGAGGAACGGGGGGGGGGGGGGGGGGGGGGGAACGGGGATAGCATCCCTTAATCACACTCACTGTTAAATAGCACAACTGCATTAAGCCATAAACCATTATCATCCATCGCAGTATCCTGCTTCTCCATAGATCTATGAATGCTAATCAAAACATCAATAGATGCTCTCACTCTCGTTTAAACGGCGGTAATATGTATAGATCAAAGATGGTGTAGTTGCCAACCACAGGACGTTCTACACTAATAGTTTGGATTTCAACCCACTTCTACGACATTATGCCCTGCCAAACGCAGTTTCATTTTGATTGGTTTGTTGGGGTACATTCGACCTTCTGCCCTCTTCGACATCCATGTCAAACCCAGCACTACCCCGAGTCTAGAGATGTTAAGTTACGGTCACATTGAAATTGGTAATATTATCAGTAATATTACTGAGCATGGTAATTTATGAATGAAGCAAGCAGGCCAATGGGTAATATATTACATTACAATCTATAAATCAAATTTAATGTAATCTTTGCAAGTTCCTTTTGTTTGATACAAGTTTACAATTACAGTTACAAATTACACTAGTTAGGTTAAATGACGTTTAAATAAAAGGTTTCATAATTAATAAGTAATAATAATTAATGTTTAATTCACCTTCTGCCCACTTCGACATCCATTTCAGAAACCCAGCATTACCCTGACTTTACCCTGACTGATTCTAGTTCATGCTACAGGTGGTATTGAATGGGGAACTTGAAATACACAGTTGATGGCGTGTTGTATTTACACGTGTTGTGTGTTTCTTCCGCACAGATGGCACACGGGACAGCTCCGGTATTTTCCTTCATTACACAGAACGAGTGCTCAACAAATTAGCCGGAGTTATTCTTCTGGGCACAGGCGGGCAGATCTCTCCTCACACAACAGAGTACATGGAAACATCGTGCTTTATTAAGGTAATGGGAGTCTTTGTATGTACACTCTAAACACAACACTGATGTATGACAAATTTAAAAGTGCTTTAACACTTTTTAGTGTTTTTAAGCTGTAAAATTCTCACACTGGTGTGAACACGGACACTAACACACCTACCAACATAGTAATTAAACATTATTATAAATAATATAAATATAGTTGCACACCATGTAGTATGCTCAACACACACAAAAACACAGTCATACAAATTTATACTTAATTTTAATTTCTTTATAATAATAATAATAATAATAATAATAATAATAATTAATAATATATGTATAGGTTTGTAATTATGGTTCAAAACATATACTATGTATTGGTGGCAGACCCGTTGTGGTATGGGCGTATGCCGCTTTCTACCACTGTGCACCACCAGTGCGAATAATTCATAACTCAAAAGATGTGCAAGTGCAATGATCCACAGATTGCAATGGTAGTTGGATACGTTTTTAAAATAGACTAAAAATTGAATAAGTTACTAGACGTGGCGTTGTTTTTCACATGTAATTTTAATGGTGACTGGCCATGGAGAATGCAGCTGGATTAACGTCACAGAGGAAACTAAACTTAAAGTGAAAGCCGAACAAAGCCTTGCAGAGCGGTTGGATATTTTTGCTTGACATGTGTCAAAGCTTAAGCATCCAATGACTCAACACATATATGTTTGGGTCTAAGAGAACCTTTAACACTTCTCTAAAGGGGTTTTATAAATTTAGCCCATTCTACGAGAATAAATAGTCCATTGTTAATGTTTTATACGAGAACGTTTTGAATGCCTAAATTGCCTTGATATGAGTGAGTTAGATATCTCGATCTATGGTTAGATTCTTGTATTTATGGCCAGTTTCCATGTCTCCTACCGCGCGATAAGAAGATTAGCGGTGCCCATCATTGTGTTTTTCGTCGCACGGTATAAGAGTTGATACCAAGTTCTGATTGGTCATAGTGCATCATCTTGCCATGCAAAGAGATATTTGGGAACCAGCCATTAATGTACTATTTACTATTCAGGCATCAAGCTGCATTGTTATCAGCCATTCACAGCAACCTACCTCTAGAACAGTTCCAACACAAGGTCTACTTGATTTCCGCCTAGCGGAGGCTCGTCGAACTCCCAAGTTAGGTCGTCGCAGTCCGTTCCACAATGTTAAAAATCACATGTTATTCAAATGGGAGAAATGTGAAAGAATACAAAGGAAGTGATCTGTCACATAGAATTACCTACTAAAAAGGAAAAATCATCATATTTTATAATCTTCAATCATTATATTCTATAAAAAGTTCTCTTTTAGGTGTTTTAAGTATTGTATTACATGATCTACAACGGATATTTAATTATTTTAACAGTTTTTTTAGTGGGATACAAAATGGCGATTTTGGTTCCCTTGCGACGACCTAACTGGGGAGTTCGACGAGCCTTGTTCCAACATAATATGGAGGCACACATTAGTACTGCCAACTGCGAGTACCTAAACATGATATTGTTGTTCATAACAAAGACAAAAATGCAAAGACTTTTCTACTTGTAATAATATTTTCTTTCAATACTGCCTATTCAAGGAAAAGAAGACAATTCACCCCTTTGCATATCGCACACACACCCACGGACTGGGGACAGTGGTATCCGGATACAGGCTGCGCAAGGGAGAAAAAGGTGAAGACGTTTGGACATTACTAGGCAAGCGCAGCCCTCAAACTCCGCAGATGTTTTATCCGGCAATGAATAAAGAGCCAATCGTGTATGGGGATCGACTGGTAAGTTGCATTCAAATTAAAACAGCTTACAATTTTAGTATGGACATAAACACAATTAATTAAAAAATTAATATTTAGTTATACAGTAGTAAAATTAGTAGTTCATATGCTGCTAAGCAGCTAACAAATATTTATTTGGTTTTTAAGGACCATATCAATTGAGACTTCAGTAAGGTTTAACGAGTCAAAATGGCGACACGTGTAAACAACTCCATATGTTATTACCATTCACAATTTATCGATCACCACAGACTCACCCTCTTTGCAAAGGGCAATACTTTTTATCCTCCCACATATTCAACAATCTTTCAGTTTCAAACAAATCTCAGGCTTCTTCCTCAAACTCCATTTGCCTAAGCTAATCTTAAAATCTTTTTTATTGACCACTGCCTTTTACTCCATTGACAAATTTCTTGCAACATAATGTCAAGGTTCAATGACTGCAAGTATGCTGTTATTGGTATGGTATCATGCTCATTATGTATTTATTTAGTGATACTTATTATATTTGTACTTGTGCACATACTGTCTGAGATTTCTGGAGTAGTGTTGCATCTCAATATTTTCTCTACCATTTTGTGTACCATATCTATACATTTTTAACATCAGCATAATAAAATACACTTTGCCTATTACATATATACATACATAATTTTAAGATAAAGGACTCTAGTAGTGTATTAAGAGTAAGAGCCTTGATGAACATTGCAAATGTTGGTGTATTTTATATTACCAACCCCTTTCATTTATCCACGACATCCTAACTAACAATCTACTATGCTACTTTCTAGGCTGCCCGCTGCACAATGAAGAGCAATCGAGACAGAGTGACATATATTGGGTAAGAACGTTTGCAATAAAACATTGGCATTGCTTTCACAAATACAAGGAAAGCTAACTCTGTATCTGTGCTTTCAGGGCTACAAATGAAGATGAAATGTGTAACTTCTACTTAATGTACTGGGTTAATAACGATACACCGCTCGAACAAAAGTACTGCTTTAGTTCAGGTCCTCCATACTATTATTGGCGAAAAGATCTGGACAACATCCCTGATATTGAAGCAAGCACTTTATAGACCTCCAGCTATGCCCACTGTACAACAATGCTTTAAGCCTAAATTAAGCCAGGCTTAAGTTGATGGGATGGCTTTTTCGCGACTTTATTGATATGACATCTTGACACTGCGTAGAATCCTTCCAAATCAATTAATTTTGATAGCAAATAGTTCACAATGATGAGGGAAGTATTTTTGTGCAACTTGTTTTTTTCTATAGGCCTGTACTGATAAAAATTGAATTATGTTTTAACTTTTAACATTCGCGCTCTCTTCCAATGATCCTGTGTTAAAATGTTGCAACATTTTATGCTACCGTAACCACACTCATCCATAGAATTTAAAAGCTGTCTAGCTATTTGAGAAGTACCTATTACGTTTGTGGAGAATTTCGAAATGTATTTTTTAAATTTTTAACATTTCATAATTAACACTCTCATCTAAATCTATGATTGATTAGTGATTATGAATATAATCATTCAATTTGTAAGTCATTACTGAATTTTTATTGGTTGAATATCTAAACCAAGTAGTATTCATTAGACAGAATTTTCCAAATATACTATCGAAGTTAGTTACTGGGTCTATGTAATCATATATATTTGTATATACAGTGTTGTAATTGCTACACGTTTAAGAAGCATCCTACAGTACCACTATTTGTTTTTGAACTAAGCGTGCTTATTTCAGCCTACTTTTTAAGCTAAGATAAAACCACATGCTCAACCACAAACAGGAATATTTACAGAAGCCCTTGCATTAAAAACAGGAATATGACATATTTGAAGTGATCTAATTAGATTGGAAATTAATACAACTACTGTAGTTCAGGGGCAATCTTATAAAATGTATTATCATTCTTGCACCAAAAAAATTGCAAAGAAGCTAATTCGAAAGTAATTTCAAAGTTGAAAGTTGAAACCAATGCAATGTATGACTTATTGTGTAAGCTTAGGTATCCCCCTCCTCCTTCAGCAATGACCTCTCTTACAGAAATTCACTTTCATGTCATGTCCTGTTGGTTTGAAAGATGGTTGTCTGCCTGTTAGCAATTGTATGGGGAACAACTTACTACTCAGCCCTGCCTTCCGACTCAATTGATTGAATTAGATACTCTTAATATCTATGATGAGCTTCACAGTGTCTTAAAAAATGGTTAGTCATTGATGAAAAAATGCATAGAAATCTTTCATGCTACAGCTATGTAAAAAATGTAGCACGCTGCATGCTATTTACTAGGCTACCGCAATTTTGAATGTAACATGCTACCATCCGGGATACCGCTACTTTACTACACTGTACATACATAATATGTATAAGAACATAGGTTTGAATTACCCACATATATACAACAATACATACTTACATTAATACGTACATACATACATACATACATACATACATACATACATACATACATACATACATACATACAATGGCGTAACGCAAATCGCCCGGGCCCCCCCGCTAGAATCGTTTCGGACCCCCTTGGGGTTAATTAAGAGCCAAATCTATTATGTAACAAAATAAACTTTTACTTGAGCTCTAATACCCCACACAATTATCTTAAAATTGTTAATATCACAAGAAGCGGTCTCGGTGAAGAGCATTCTTGTGACTTGCAAGCCAAGCTGTCAATTATGGCGTCCATGTTCAACTGCTTATAAACCCAAAGGCTTGGCCTGCTCACAGTTCACACTCTATGCTGAGTATATTGAGAGAGCTTTAAAACTATCAAGAGGCATGCTGCAGTGCTGCTCCTCAAATATATATATATTTTTAAATTATTTTAAAATCTGAAAATGGCTTTTTGGTATGTTGCTACTGTGATCAGAATGGTAAGAAATAACATGAGGGGCAGAGGCGTATCAAGGAATTCACAATGGGGGAGGGGGGGGGGGGGGGTTGAACATCCTAAGCATGTAGGGGGTCTGGGGCGAAAGTCCCAGTTGGGGGAGGTCAACTCGCCGAAGGCGTTTTTTTTTTATATATGACGTTTTACACGCCTGTAAACACGTTTCAGAATTGGACAATGATACAAGATATAGCCTTATATGATAGTTTTCCCCGTCCGGGCCCGTGGAAGATTCAATATAGTTGCTTATAGGCAGTGCGGATTGTAAGACGACAGAAAAGAGGAACCCCCTAACCCCATCCACCCACCTATCTTTTTAAATATATGCCTTGAAATTGTCCCATTCCTCCAACTTCCTTCCCCGTATGACCCCGAAGAAGAATAGGTCCAAATTGTCAACATTTAAAATTTGATGACGAAGAAATAGGATCTGTACTTCTGGCGAGCCGGGCCCCCCTAGACAGCGGGGGCGGTGGGGGTCTCCTTTACTCCACTGCATACATACATACATACATACATACATACATACATCCATACATACATACATAGCTAGAGACTTTCAACGTTTTACTAGACGGATCACTCGAGTTTGTTTCAACTATCTTACAATAAAATAAAATTATTGTTTGCATTCATTGTTTGCATAGCTTAGTTTTATTTAAGGTCCTCCTTTGTAAATCAGTTTTTATAACTGAATAGGATAGACATTAAATAAATAAATAAATAAATTCATACAGGCCTTATTTCTTGGTAAATGGGTGAACTATTTATGTTCAGTATAAAAGTTGGATCATTCCAGTAGGTAACAATGAAGTTTATTGTAGACTTATTAAGCATGTTATTAAGTACTAACAAGTTTTTGGGGTATCTATTATATTATGTTCCACTACAAATATAATATTTTTTTTACTGTGAGCAATTACACTGGTGGACATGAATGTATATCTCCACAGTAGTGCATAATTTGTCTTTCCAATTTAAACATGTCAATTTTGATCAGCCTTCGGCTTATAAGACATTTTAAGTATGTATTTCATTAACTGTTTCTTGTTTGTTATAACGCAGTGTATGACAGCAACTTTATTCGCAGGTATGATGTAACAAATTGAGACTTAGTTACGATGTCTGAATTTGTGTAAGAATGAGTAGCAGATTATATGTATTAATTTAGATTGGCATATTATGGTCTTCACTTCCTGATAGGTGTACCATGTTTTCAATATGCAGAATTGTCTCAGAAATACTGTGTAGTGTGTAGTTTTGCAGTTGTTTCTTTAAACATAAAACAAACAACACATTCCCCCAATTATCAAACTGTCCAACATTCTGTTATCTGTGATATGGGACTTGCATTTCAGTGAGATGCAATTAGAGAAGTAGGTAGAGATAATGAGAAATGGTGATATAAAAACCCAAATTTCGTTTTAAAAAAATCCCAAATTTCACGGTTTTTGCGAATTCACAAAAAGTGATCGAAAACGCTGTTTAAAAAAATGGGTGACGGCTAATTTTATTTTGTCGTTTTTAATACTTAAAAGAAAAAACGTCATTTTAATTTGTCCGTGTATGTTTATTTTAATTTACTTTGATTTTCGGTGCTAACTAAAACATTTTTCAACTGATTTCCGTATCTTGCCCCAGAAAGAATAAAACATGCTCTCAAAGGTTCAATTTTGCAAGTTAATTTGCGTTTTGATCAGTTTCATACAATTTCGTTCGCGATTCCACGTTCTTTTTGCAAAATGTGATTTTTCTGTCTCAAAGTGATGTGCTTTGTCAACAATATTAGATTTTAGGCAATACAACAGACATTACAAAAATTTCGCGAATGTCACTGTCACCATTTTTCACTACCTCTAGAAATAGGGCATAAACCGAAGGTTGTGTAAGCTAAGTGGAAAGACTACCTACTAGTGCGTAGTTGTTGTAAGTTAAAAGTGAATACTACTAATTACTAAATGAGGTATGGGTGAGTGATTATAAGAGAGTTCCTTCCTAGCTTTTAAAAATTAATGATTGCAAGAAGTTACTGGCTCTTAAATTCTCTAATGTATTAAATTAAATTGAAATTAAGTGACTAGCTTTTGCTATAATAAAGCATCTATTGTGTTAAACATAATGTATGTTTATAGATGTACGGACAGAATGTTGATATAATCAAATTCAAATCTCACACATTTGTTAGCATTGTTATGTTGGTGCCCACCATATTTTTGTAAAATGTTGACAGGAAAAATGAATGGCATTACAATTACATAGGTATTTGTCCTAGGGCAGCAGTGTCAGTGCTGCATTATAAAAATGATAATTGTACATCTTATATAAATTGAGAGGGAAAATCTTATTTTTGTTTATTAAAGATTTTGTTGTGGCTCAGTGGCTCAGTTTGGCAACACAAAGCTAAATAAAGAGGCATATTAAGTACAGAGTTACAGAGAACTTTCTTTCTCTACTATCAAAATATAAAACTATTTGCCACTGGATTTACTTGAATTGCCACATTGTAGGACTATGAAAATCAACCTTCTGAAATGCCTTGAGCAAGAACATGTGATAATGAAATAAAAGTGCTCTAGTTCAGATTTGCGGATGATATGCAGGGCTACGCAAATTACTGTTTCAAGTTTCTCAAAATTGAATCCATAGTTTTCCTGCAAAATGGAGAACAAAAACAAATTCTATTAACAGTGAACTGTAAACACAAGATGATGTATTTATTTTAGTGTGAGTATAACGATTGTCAGGTCATTAGTCATTACTCATTCTAACCGAAATGTAGATCAAGAATAAAAAACAATTACTTTTACTTTATTATCACCTTTGATGAATCATTCCTAAACGATTTTAATTTATAAGATTAATGACTTGATGATTAGTGATTAATTATTACTGGTTAATAGGATGATACATTACACACAATAGAATTAGTGAATTATAATGTGTCTGTCTCATTCAAAAAAGATCTGCATGGATTGTATTTAACTGGACTGCAAATGGAAATGTTAGACATATTTTTAATTGGCACCATACCATAATACAGTATAGCAGTATTGTTCTTAGTATAGAATCCTATAGATAGATAGCAATTGAATTACATTTTAGCATTCCAAGTCAGTACTTACTTAATAGTTAATGTATGATCAGATATAAATGTATAGTATATTTGTTATGTTTCTCGCTTGTTATTCTAACCGTTCTAACGGGTTAATGTTTTGTGTTAAATGTGTTTAGGATGTTGGCCATACAGCAATATTATGCTGTTAAATATTCTGGTAAAATATATTTTATATTGTTTTACTGTTTGTCATTTGTCTTTTGTGTATTCAATATAAATTATGAGAGCCATTTTCTTCCCAGAGTGGTCAAGTCTGCCAAACTACTCTCAAGTAAGGGAAATACAATATGTATACATATAGGCTCTCCGTAAATGAGTAACTGAACAATTGAAAAATATCTACTATGTGGATTGGTGATAATATTAAGTACTTATGTAAACTTTTAAACATTCCAAAATGGTACCCTTGAAGTTTTAAAACATGCACAAACCAACCTAAAATCTGCTAGCTATACAGTAATGCACAACAAAATCTACTTTCACTTTTACTGTAGAAATTCTTGAATACTGTAATACTTAAACATCTGATTGTTGTCGACATGTTTCATCATTGCTCTTCAACTCATACCTTTTATAACTGCACAAAAAACTCTGTGACTCTGCAATCACCAAATACCATCTCATCTGTATTTTCAAAATGAATGTATAAATATATAATTATTTTTTGAATGTCATCACAGTATTATCAATCTTCATACCTTTAAACTCAATAGATAAAGAAGATCCTGGTTCCTCTGCCCACAGCTCAGTCACCGCACGCTGCCACTCTTAATAAGTTGATGGCCTTGAAAGTTGTGACTAACGTAACACATTTTATGGAAGTATATCCTGTATTGATAAAATGTATGAACAAGTTCGGCAAAGAACTGTGTTTTGCCATTACGAGCACGATTTGTTTTGACGTCTTAATTTTTTGTACTTTTGTTGAATGATTGTACCATCGGAACAACATGTGACTTCACAATGCCAGGAGGTCAACAGACCTAGACCACACTCACTCTCTCACTCTAATGTGAGACTTAGAATTTCTCAGTCATTTGTTGTAAAAAATCGATATTAGCCAATAGCCATGTTTACATGGAGTATTGAGTATTGGATTGGGATTGGATTGGATTCAGGACCCTTATTCTATAATTATCCCGCTATGGAAGCGGGCCGCTTTGGGTCGAAAACGGCCGATATGGAAACAATTGCGGTTCCACAACAATATAACTGCCTCAATAATCCCCAATATTAGTGTTATTATTTCTCAATTGTTTCCATATCGGCCCGCATCCAAAGCGGGATCATTACAGAATAAGGGCCCAGATCTATGCGTTTTTATGACCCGAATTTATCACGCACTCGGTTCGTTTTCAATACCAAGCGAGTGCAGCCTAGCGGTAGTTTTATGAACTTCTTATCCACTGCCATCTTTAATCTGGCTATCAGAAAGTGGATGCATTAGGGGGTGTAACGTAGGCGGTTGTATCCTAACCTTACTTGTGTTTTGTTTTGTTGTCATGTTACCTCTTCACACGATCACACGTTTCCTTTAGACATTACTGCTCGTTTTTTTAAGTAAACACGCAAAGTCCGACGTCTGTGTTCGCGGTATGACGCTTTAAACCGCGGGCTGATTGCCGTCACCTGACCCGTACAACAACAACCTTGGTGAATTCGATACAATACTAGAAAGTCGTTTACATGCACAGATTCAATACAATCTCTCAATACGATCCCAGTTTTTCGGGGATTGGATTCAACTGATCCAATCCGTGTTTAAAGTGTTTACATGGAGGATTGAACAGCCGGATCGTACTCAATACCGTATTGAATCCTCCATGTAAACATGGCTATTGCATGACTTCAACAAAGAAAATACATGCTAGAAAACCTTGGGCATGCTATTTTGAATATAAGCCTGATTAGTGATTATACAACAAAGATTCTGACATGTTGGTTGTCGACACGAGAAATACTGCCAAAACACATTTTGGTAGGTATCGTGTATGCATATCGCATCAGGTAAGTTCTATACGCAAGGGACCAGTACTGATCCTGGTGAATTGTAGTCCCCATGTCACCTAGTACAGCTATTAATGACGCCACCACCGTGCATGCACGCAAGACATTTAAAGTTTTAACATCAAATTGAAAAAATTTAGACATAAACATTTATTTTGATATCAACTTTCCCCTCGTCTATTTTATAATCATACGTACATTTAACATATGTAGGTACGGTTAATCAGTTTGCGTTCAAATTTTGGGAGAGTTTGGTGTGGATAAGCTCATTTACACGTTTTCCAATGTTTATATTGTGTGCCCGTTTGATGAAAATGTGTTTACATTGAGTGTGCACTGCGGAACTTTACATCCGCACGGACTGCACAGTGACTCAACAAACAAGTTATGTACCAGAGATGAGAAGCTCACTCACTCCCTGTCTCACCTGCCTAGCCAGACAAAGAACGCTGCAGTCTACAGCCAGCGTGCACATGTGGCCAGGCAATCACTGATGTTCCCTGAGTGACACTCAATAGCTGTGCCTCAGCCGGCCGCCTGGCAACAGCTTGCTAGCCACAAACTGTTCCTAATGGAGACAAGTACAGATTCAACTTTTTACTCGGAACGACACATGTGTCCATGGCTCCCACTTTCACACACACATAAAGTAATGCTTCCATGAAACAGGATACTTCCACATAAAGAATTTAAATGTGACGTATCACATAATTAGTGAAACTAAACAGGTGAGTAACTGACAAAATGGCAACGTTTCCAATTATTGTTGAGATAACTCCTATTAACCCTACTATCGGACCGGGCTATAGCCTATTTGACTCCATCTTATGCAGAGAAAACCTTGGTAGTAGTTAACCCGGGGTCATTTTAACATGGGGTTAGCAAGAGTAAAGGAGAGTTAAGAAAATGTACAGGAATCAGGCTGGCGACAATGCGGCTATGCATCAGCCTGTCACTCACTCAACAGCGACTGGGATCACTTCGTGAGCACGCGCCAGGACCCCACCCCAAACAAACAAATGTAAGTAAATGATATTTAGTCAACTTTTTGGCGCGTGATCTGTTCAAATGTCGTTGCCAATGCAATAATTTTTTTCTTTTGTACATTACACATTTATACGTTTTTTAAACAACTATGGAAAATGTATCTTCGACGTTCCTCTGTCGTATAGTTCATTCTAGTATTAAGCATAAAATATTCGTAATACAGTGAAACTTTTTTATAACAAATGTTTTTATAACAAAATGATCTATATATAATGAACTATTTTTGAGGTCCCAAAAGGTTCTTATGCATGTAAAGGTACCATCTTTATAAAGAAATGTTCTTTATAACAAAATAATAATCTGGCCCCCAAGAGTTCCTTATAAAGAAGTTTTACTGTAAACCAATAGCTCCGCCAAATTTATATACAGGATAGGTACATATTTGCACATGACTACGTAATTGTAGACAATCTATAAAAACTGACCAGTGGAAGCAACCTTGGGAAAAAAATGTTCCGATAATGATTGTTATGATGGAGGTCTATCGGTTAGGTCACTTATGGCGTTTTCCAATGGGCTGCACTCAGTATGCACTGGTAAGCCTATTGTAGTTTTGTGCATTGTTGTTTAAAAATGTTATAAAGGAGCACTCAGTGCAGTCCAGTGCAGCCATTGGCAAACACCAAATTTGTTGTTTTGGGAAAGGCAAAAGTAGACCAACAGCTCACTTTTTGTTTTTTGACATAAATTTATAATATTTCATGCAATGTGTTGTACTTCTCATGTGATCGCCTATCAAGTATCAGTTGAGCTGTTGGTTTCGTATCTCCTTTACCCAAACATAATTATGTTCCAATAATGATGCATGTCACTTGTAATATATTTGTTAATATTTATTATAACAAGTGGGAGGCACTACTAGCTTGAAATAGCAAGGTATGAGAGAAATAAAAGTAATGCTGAATGACTTTTCAAATGCACTCACTTGACCATTAGAATGTTAATTATGCCATCTTGTTGACAATTGCCATGTGCAATGAAGCAAGTTGGCTTGTCCACTTATCCAGGGCGCTATAACGGGCTGCGTTCACGGATTGCTTGTCTAGCTCCAGGACTTGGTTCACCTGATCAATGCGACCTTGAATTGAACTGAAAAATGAACAAACTTACTACACCCTATACCCTAGTCTGGTCAATGAGGTAAAACAGTAGGTAGAGCACAAGAATGAAATTATGCTGGGTTCTCATGGTCCAACGCAGCGTAACGTAACGACGTTAACCAATCAGACATCGTAACGACTTACGCGACTCCTCCCCTTTTGACGACGTCAAATTTTAGATTCCATTTCTAATGTTAATGCCGACGTAAAGCTTCACCGCTTTGCAAATACATCGAATTTGCTGAATTTCAATTCGAGAAGGCTACGTTCCAACAATCAACATAAACATTCACTATAAAAAAATGTTCGACGCCGTGTTAAAACTTCTTTCTGCCGCCGTTCAAAGATTTCCCTGCCTTTACAATACGCGTAGCAAAGATTACAAGAATAATCGTTTAAAAGAGAGTGCATGGTTTGCAATATCGCAGGAGTTGTGAATTAGTGGTATTACTGATGTTTTTGAACTAGGCCTATTTCTCAACATAACCTAGGCACACCATAATCTATCTAATTTCAACATGCCCTAGGCCTACATCTGGATAAGCTTAGGCCTACACACGGCAAACGTAGAAATAGTGACCTAAGCTAGTAGGCGCATACTAATAACCAGTAGAACCATTCCCAAATAATTTAATCTTCCTACAATGGTACCTTCACGTCGCTTTAGCTTTTCTTATTAGGTACGTAGCTCGTCTTGTCAACACCATGATTTCTCGGATAGCATAAATCGCGCCAAATCATCTGTCATATAACGGTGCGCAGCAAGAACACAAAACGCGTTTACGCCGCGCATGTGAACGCTTCAAATTCTACGTGACGTAAAAACGTCGTACGCAGCGTATAGCGTCAAGGTATGAGAACCCAGCATAAAACCTCCATTTTGTTACAACACAAAGCAATATAAGCAGGGTTGCACAACCTGGCATACCTTCTCAATTTTTTATTATGGAATAGAATAGAATAGAATAGAACTTTATTTTCTCCTTATTATACAATATAAATTGTATTTTAGTACAAAGTATTTTGTAAAAGGAAGAAAACCCACCTAGGATTGGATAGGCCTATATAAATAAATAAAATATAGATATAAAATATAAATAAATTATATAATCACAGGTTAATGCCAATACGTATACGATTTTAGAACATTAGTAACAAGCCTAATGACCAATATTTTTTAAATAAAAATATTTGAAAATAGTTTGGTGTTAGCTATTTTATGTTATCATAAAGTACCGTACCGTAAGTTAATTGTTCTTGTCTGCGTTACACTTTCACTCTACACACACACACAGCTGTAAGCAACAACTAACTATAAGTAACAGCTGTTAGTGAAACTTTGGTAAAATGTGACAACCAATGACATTGCATTTTTCAGTTTTTACGCCTACCTTTTTCATCGTTATGTGGTCCCCACCCGCTGACCACTCTATTAATAGATAGTCTCACCGACCAATGATCTACTTTCCTCCAGAGCCAAACCCATAGAAAGTTAGGGGTTGTTGAACGAGAACCTACATAGGCCTATGCACACTTGTCGACTGTTGTTGAGTCTTCCACATACGTATATGAATAATAATTAGGGTTGCCGTTGATAATCGAAATATCAATCGATAATCGATTCAAGTTATATGATATGATAATCGATTCAAATATTATGATATGATATGATTTGATTATCGATTTGAATAATATCATCGATGTTTATAACTGCCGCGCTGCTGTTAAAATCGTGATTGGGCGGTTCGTAGCGGTGCGCGGAGCTGACGATAGAATGCAGCGGCGCTCGCTAGGTAGGTAAAATAGTAAATACTACTTTACTCTAGGGGTTACGAGCAACTATTCATCCGCGCATGCGCACCGCATTCCACGGCAGTGACAGTGAAACGTGAGCCAGTTTGTCACGCACACGCCGTGAGTCGTAGTCTCCTCTCGTAAAGTTGTGAGCCGGTCTGTATTGTTGATGCCATTATTGCGCTGTTGGGGGGGGGGGGAGGGGGGGGGGGGGGCCGTAGAGCGATAGCTGTCCTATAAAATGGCAGCTGGGATAGCGCTATCTCTCTCGCCCCCTTACGGAATGTGTTTATACCTGACTCAACCCTCGCAAGGCACGTCCGCATACAATCAGTAGGCCTACGTGAAAAAAGTGGCACCCCAATGACCAACCAAGCAATTGCATTAACTTAATACAAATTGCGTGGATTAATAGTCCGTGATTTTAACACATTTCTATCCTTAAATACTCCTTTTTATTGGTTTTTGGGATTGCTTTCAGTTTGATTTCATTATTTTGGCATTTGATTTGATAATCGATTGAGGTCTACAATGTTTATATATTTTGATATGATTATCGATTGCACTCCGCCGATTATCGATGCCGATTTTCACATCGAACGGCAACCCTAGTAATAATGTTGCATTCATTTGTAGCAATAAATCTATAATTACATTAATGTAGTATTAATAACTTTAGTACTGATGGCATAATAGCCAAATGTGGGCATTTGAGAAGAAGAAGAAGACTGTACTTTATATGTGACTGTAAACCCTAAAGAAAGAAAGAAATAATCATACTGACTGGAACCCAGAAATTGATTTAATTTCATCGAGTTATTATGAAAATTCCACAGCTACAGGTAAGTTTATTTTACAATTAAATCTTTTATTGTATTTAATATTTTGTTTGAGTTTGAAAATACGAATTAATTTAAACCGGTTTCCAAGCTGTAAACCAGTTTGAACCAGAACCGATAAGGTAGTTGAACCGGAACCGAAATATATAAATAATCATGAACAACAACCCGAACCGAACCATTTGAAGTAGATTTCGGTTCGGCTTCCTACGTGTTTGTAGACCTAACGTACTCTCCTAGGATGCCATATTACGTTTACATTATGAGTAGCTAATTCAAACCAAAGAATAAAGAATTATCATACCTATCCAATATGCAGGATACGAGCAGGCTTTCAACCTCAGGTGCATCAATATTGAGCTCTTTCGAAATAAATGGGATCTGGATGCGTGTGTATGGAGTTATCAGCTTGATCAAGACTTGCGTCCGGATGTTGCGTAGCAGATCTAAAAAGAAAAACTTGCGTCAAATATGGCATGCAAGTTGTCAACCAGGAGGATATACAATGGACAATGCAATACATTACAAGGATCTTGTTAGATGGTCATATTTCGATTTTTCAACCTAGTTGATTGACACAAATCTACAAAAGCTGTAGTTCAGATAACAATTAATGTTACCTTCAATGTGTTCTCGGATGAATGGATCGTCCATGATATTCCGTCGATGCTTCTTTAGGATTGATTCAAATTCGTTGATATCGTTGTTCTGGTACGATGAAACAAGGTTTGTCATTGCGAGGATCTCTGGGTCATTTTTGTAAGGTTTGGCTTCTTGAGAGTCAAATGGATTGATGCCAGACTTCATTAACCTGTCAAGTACAAATGAGAAAAGTTGGCAGATTTGAGATAGTACAATACTGAACAAACAAAACATTCTTTTACACCATAGTAATAGCATCTAAAATAGACAGTCTCTTTGATTCCTTTTGACTGACAATTCATTGTCCAAATTTGTCAGATGGCTCTTGGTCGAATTTCTACTGTTCTCCAACATAAGTTTGCTACCGGTATTACTAATAAGAGCAACATAAAGAAACTCTCTTGTCTAGTCGACTCTTTTTGTGGTTACTTAGGGCACAACAAATAATAACTTAGTTGGGGGATAGGATAGTGTTAAAACGAACACATTTCGTGTAAGCAAATTTGTCTTCTATTGACAGTCTCTAATGTCAACACACATTTGGTTGTAGGCTACATTATGTCCATGAATGCTCTCTACAGAATCCTGTAAAATGGCAGATGTAACCTATTTTAAGGCTCTTATGATTTAGCATAAGGAGGGAGACTAGAAAGGCTTCCTAGATAATCTACTTACATATTTGCAAGGACCAAATATTTTAGACAGGTTGTCCGTCTTGGGCTACCAGATTCGTCATAATTCTTGAATGCCTCAAAGAAGTCTGTGTGCGCCTTTTCAAACTCTCCTTCTCGCAGATGCATCTTGCCACCACATTCTGAAAATTACATAAGGTACGTAGAGGCATACCAATCTCAATTTGTTAAAGTAGGTTATTACTTTAGTTAGACATTAAACCTTACACATTAAATAGTTGTGTGAAGTGACAACAATAGGCCTACACATAATAATGGCACATTTGCAGGCAAGACAACATATAGTAAGATTCACCTCGTATAACTCCCATGATCAGTGGATGTGGGATTGCAGATTTAATATGAAGTGATTGCTCATATAAAGTCTTGAGTTTCTTGTTGTTTTTTTGGGCTGTGTACATCTGAATTTCTAAGGCATAGATCTCCAACAGTTGTGTGCCCTTTTTTAGGTCATCTTCTCCCTCATCGGTCTGACAAGATGAGTGTAATTGTTTGAGAATTTTTGCTAGTTTATTGAAATCTGATCTATCAAAATACAGCTTGCCTAGTTTTGTATTTGTTTTGAACCAGAGACGATCGTTTTTGGCATCTTTTAATGCGTCTAGTGTTGTCTCATAAAAGTCTTGAAGCAACTCCATCTGGAAGCAATTAAATTATAACTGAACAAACTTTACACACAATGTAGGTGAACAATAAAGAGCAGTATATGCAGTCTAAGTGGGAGAGAAGAACAGAACAGAGAGCATCTGATGAGATGTCCAAGTCTTAAAGATGAAGTAGATGCCCTTCCACCTGGCATGAGCTATGAGGAAAAGGAAGCCTGTCTCTACTGGAAAACCAGAAAATGCATGATGGCGCAGGATGCCAAAAATGCGGGCATAGGAAAACAAGAAGAAGAAGAAGATCTCCCTTAAGCTTCACTCCCGCCCGTGCCAACGGGCTTGCTGTCTCTCTCTCACGGACAAGGCAACTCTGCCCGGGTTGCCTTGTCCGTAGGCGAGATTTATGTCACCCTTGCACAAGGTCGGGATTGAGAGTGAATGATGGGGAGTCTCAGACCTTTTGTAACCAGAATAAGGACGAGAACCTGTGAATTATAAAAAAATCTGTCCTGCAAATATTTAAAGAAATACATAACACATTTTTAAATGGTATTTTGAATTTTGGTTGGCTTAAATCAAACTTAAGATTTTTTTTCTAAAATGTTATCGATATTATCGATCGATGACTGCTCTTCGATTATCGATGCCCATCCCTAGTAGATATTATCAAACATAATAAGACTATGTAGGCCTACAATAATTTAAAAGGATAAACACTTACATTTCTTGATGTTGAAATGTAGTCCAGAATAGAGTTGATAGATTTCTCACTATGGTTTCTTGTAACTGCACTTTTAATATATGTCAGAAGCTGCTTGTATCTCGCCATCATTTCACGATGGTTGTGGAGCTTGAAATTAATCTTGATCATTTGTTTGAGGGCTTTGAAACCCCATTCACCTTTCTCACCTCCTTCCAGATCTAACACCTTTTGGAAGGAAGTGAGTGCAGCTTTAGGATCATCTTCCTTTAATGCTTTGGAATTGTAATATTGATTTTCCAGATCAACATCAGGTTCGGAATTGCTATCCTCAGAGTATTCCTGTTAAACATTTTATAGAAATGCATCAGCGATCAATGACATCTAAGACTACACTAATCATAATTGTAAATTTGAGAATGCTATAGCAGGCAACCATATACCAGTGGTAGTAATTTTTGAAGCCAGAGGATTAATGAGTTATTAGTTATTACTTATTAGTGGTTATTTGTTATAATTCTTGATGATAAAAAGTGGTAGACATATTCGTACAAATTTGATTAGGCCTATACAGGTTTTTAAGCTTAATCCAGCTTTATGGATAATCATGGAGATGTAGCCCTGACTGGGGATTGAACCCAGATCGCCGACTGTACGGTACTGGGGCAGCTGGAACAAACCTAACTACTTAACTTATTTGTGATTGTTGACACGATCGACTGAACACCAGACTGCATACCCGAATATCGTTTTGGGTTGTAGGCCTATAATAAATGACTGCAGGATCGCATGCACTAGTAATCCATTCCTCACATCCCATGAGTTGAGAAGTATGATTATACATACAGGTTTTTAAGCTTAATGGATAATGTATGACAAACTAATGGAAAATTTCCCGTATGGCAGTGAAACGGCCGAAGAGCAGTAATTACTATTATGTCTGCATCACCACGATGAGTGAGGGTAACATCGTCCTGTCATCATTCTGGACGTTCGTTGACGAAACCTACCCTTACCAGATTTAACTAAATGGTAAAACATAGGTATATACATTCTGCACTTTGCACAAACATAGCCTAACATTCCCATGCAACCCTACTCCCCACCAAAAGTATATGGTAGCTGAATGGCAGGTGCAGTCAGTGACTTTTAACCTGATAAAATGATAGTGTAATGAGGGTACACATGTAAACAGTGTAGCTATAAAAACTTAATGCACCCCCAAAAAGTTTGCAACCCTGGCAGCTGAGGCCCCAGACCAGCTGTTCCAGATCCAAACTGTTTGGTGCCACCTACTTGCTAGTGGAATTTTCCCCTAGCAAATAGACAACACAAATTCATTTGGCAAGGGTCCTACCACAGTTAGGTAGAATACAGTGGCGGCTGGTAGGGGGAGGCAAGGGAGGCCGGGCCTCCTCAAACATTATCGGAGGGAGGAGGATTAATCTTGTCTGTGATCTTGTTTAAAATGGTTCTATGAATTTTAATGTTCATCTTACATAATATACATATTTATCGTAAAAGTTGTCAAACAAAAAATGTTCAACGTTTCAAAATTTCGCGCCTCTTCAGAATGTGGCTGCTAGCTGATTTGAACCAGTAGAAACGCGAGAAACTTTGTGAGTCCGGGCCTCCAGTCGTTCAGCTCTATGGTACCTGAGCGGTGTGCAGGGGAATGCAGTATGTATACTCCCGCCCTCCCCGCCTAAGTTGCTGCTTGTGTAATAAGATGTCAGAGGAGGCCGGCCGCTTCGTTTCTTTTCGGATTTTTCACGAAAATAACCGAGTCGCCCGCTTTCCATAATATCTCATACTCAGCAGTTTGTAGTTTGCAGGGGATTATTGTCGGTTGTTTTTCTGCTGGTGTTCTTCCTGTGTTGTTGCTTGATTCAATAAAGTCAAATACCGTATAGTGGACGAGTTATTAGTGCGACCATTAACGAGACATGCTTCAAGGAAAGAGTAAATTAAGATTTAAAACAAGACGGAAGACTGAAACCAGCTTTGCCATTACTGCAAAGGGATGGAGAGAAACAGCTCAAGTTTTGTTCGTTATGGTATTAAGATTGTTATGGTTAACGGCAAGTGTCGTCAACTTAAATCCGGCAACTTATATCCACATCCACAACTGCTTCATAACCACTTAAACAATGTAGAAAAATGCAGTTTAAAAAAATCGTCCTGCGGCGCAAACTGGGGGGGCTCGCCCCCCAAACCCCCCTGAACTGCAGCTAATTTCTATTGCTTCCATATTCGATCTTTGAATTGTCCTGGCCTCCCTATTATTTTATATCACGAGCCGCCACTGGTAGAATATCCTTCTTGACAACCTTCCTAAATAATAAAGTGAGGTGAATATTCTCTGATTAGATTTTGGTCCAGTCTATTTTTTATGGGTTTTCATTTTTTAAACCATTCAATGCAACGTTCCCCATTATTTTACAAGCAAGTCAGACATTACAAACAAGGTACTTTTAACACTATTTTCAAGTATGTAGGGCCTACTTGAAAAACAGCTTAAAAATTAATCATTTATAGGCCTAATTCTTATGTAGGTAAATCACGTTTTGCTCGAAATATCGTCGCTACGGGTGCAACATGTATATCAACATGTTGTCTACTTAAGTAAGCAAACTAAATAATAACTAGGGCTAGGATGTTCAGGACATCTCCTTTTTTTCTATTGGTAAATACTCGCCTGGAAAATAGTTTTAAGTGTGTTTCAAGTGTTAGGGATGCCAAAAATATGCATTTTATTTTGCCTTAAAATGCCTATTTAGGCTAGCCTACATCATTTCATGAGAAAAGGTCCTTTTTGGGCATTTTTAAGGGACTATTTTCCTATTTTGATATAATTTGCTAAAACGGATGCAAAACGTGCGAGTTCAGTGTCGAGCTTGCCACATCATCGGGCCAAGCATACGCAATGATTTGTTTGTTGTCGAATACTGTAACGATGAGTCAGAGATGAGATGAGCCAGCCGATGTCTGCAGCGACGCATCTACAAGAGAAACAAGTTTGCAACCGCAAAAAAAAATCTTCTTGTGTTTGATACATCGACAAAACTATTCCCCCCCCCTCCCCCCTCTCCACGAAAATATATTGGTGTAACTGAATTGATTTAATAAAACAATACTGAAAGTAATGAAACCAATAGAATTCGATTAAATTCAATAGGTCCTTTTTTGCTGTTTTAAAGGTACTATTTGCCTGCCCTTTTCTCACTTTGAAAGGTCCTGAACATCCTAGCCCTAATAATATCAATGGGTTGGGAGAGAACGGAACAAAGGAGGAGTAGGCCTAACACGATAACAAGAGCTCACAAAGGGTGGGAGAAGCTGAACTACGGAGCAAGCTAGTTATTTTTGATGATTGTTGATTGATTAATGGGGCTTAACGTCTCATATTTGTGCAATAATGGCTAATCGAGAAGATGAGCAGGTGATGATGATGATGAATAAAAAAGCCACATCCGAATCAGAGGCATTGTACGTCGCGTGGGTCATCATACGGGAGTCCGGCAAGGGTGGGCAGGGCCAAGTGGGAGGAGAAATATTCAGTGGGTCATGGGGGGGGGGGGGGGGGGGACAGTATCTTCTTGTCGCCTCTTACGACTAGCAGGAGTCACGCTGGGCCTATTCTTCCCCGGGCTCAGACGGGGTAGTTATTTTTAAAGAGGAACCAGTGAGGAAAGGAGTACGTATGTGGGTACATTTTCCTTCATGAAACGCAACGTATCACAATGAAATGGTCTATCTGTAGAACTAGTGGAGAGAACACATTTTTTGTTGTTGAAGTAGAATACTTGGAATGCCAGTTAGGTTAAAAGCTGGGACATGGGTTATGCTGGTTTACTGGGCAGCTTGAGCCCCGAGGATTCAGTAGGGAATAGAAGGAGAAGAAGAAATTAAGAGTAGGTCTTGGCTACATTGCCACTGTCTACAAAGGCAACTCCAAGAGGTACAGAAATAAATGTAATAGGCCTAGGGCCTAGGCCTACCCAGGTACCCAAGCTTGAGTCTTAGACCTAGGCCTAAGCCAATACTGTACTTTGTTTTTGCCAAAATACGAATCCAATAAGTCGCAGTAGCCTAATCATTCGTTACCTTTAGGTAGGTAACTATGCTAGGCTAGGCCTAGGCCTAGGACTAGGCCACAAAACCTAGGCCTACATTCTAAACAATACCTGGGCTTAGAATATCCAACCTTAGGTCGGATGTTCTAAGGCCTAGGGCCCTAGGCTAACCTAACTTAGGCCTAGCAGTAGCCTAGGCTAGCAATACGCTTACATCCGAAATTAGTGTTTCCGATTGGGTTGATATCATTAGATGGTATTTAGTTTTACCAGCTAGGCATTACACTATCTAGACCAGCCTAACTTGTGTCAGGCCAGACCTGTCGGCCTAGGACTAGGCCTAGGCTAGGCCTAGAGTTGTCAAAATTGCTACAAAATGTGAATTACCAGGCCATAGTCTTCTTCTTCCTCGCACATAAAGTCATCTTCAGGATCTGACATTATTTTCAAATATGTTTGCTCTTCTTCGGTATAATTTTCGAATATCTATTTCAATTTTCAATTCATGACATCAAAACTGCAGACGGGATGGTACCAACCACAACAAGCTATTAGGACAGGACAAACGCAGTTCGGATTTCGTCTCGGGGTCGGTAACACACACAGCCATCTTAAGATTACTGCGCGGCTGAAAATTCAAAAGGCCGCCGGATTTGGTTGAGCGTTGATTACGATTCTAAAAATAGCCATGTGGCCGTGTTTTTTTGCGATTTGTTTGTCTGCATGTGATGTCACCAGGGCCTGGATTCACAAAGATGCCTAACTCTAAGTTGTCCTAAGTTAGGCAAATCCTAGATAGATAAATCAAGATAAATCATCCTTGGGTATTACTGCACATTCACAAATACAATATTATTAGTTAAATTGTTGTTATTTTACTATATTGTATCTTTAGGACATTGCAGAGCGATATATGCGTGATTAATTTCACTAAGATTTGCCTAAACTAGGACGTCTTAGCACTAGGCACTTTTGTGAATCTGGGCCCAGATACCTTACTAGAATTCTATTAAGGTATTTGATGTCACTGCACTAGGGTTCCCAACTCTGGAAAATAACATTCCGGGACCAATAATGCAGGAAAAGGGAGCAGCTCACGTGATACTGCTGGAGGCAGCGCGAATTTTGTTTACCTTTTTTCATGCTTACCTTCCTAAAACATGTTTTAGTGCTTGACTAGAAAACAAGCACTCAACGCTCTTCTTTTGAACGAGTCCACGTCCTGCCTGTTTGAGATTTTTTATTTTATCAGGCATGGCCAGCCGGCTTCGATGGGCCAGAATATGTTCCTATCCCCTACCCGACTTCATTGTTGGACACAGGGAGCAGATATAAAAAAAAAAAATTAATTATTGTGTGTCTATAACAATATTAATAGGGTATACCTATTTTTTACTGAAACCTATGAAATGATTAAGAAAACATCATGCATTTGAAAAAGTCAACTTTAGAAAACCATGCTCACATTAATTTATTATTCATTCTAACAGCTCGTTTCGAGCTCACGTTTCGAGCGGCGCCGGGTCCCAGGCAGAAATAAGACACTTTAATGTAATTCCGGGACATTTGCTCGACATTGCTCGTAAAGGCGCAAAGTTCACACCCAAGACCACTTACATCACCTACTGCCTTATGCTACGTTTACAGCTACGCGTTGCGAGCGAAGCGAGGGCGCGAGCTCCAATCAGCGGCCGAGTTTCATGCAAAGAAGTTACAAACTCGGCCGCTGATTGGAGCTCGCGCCCTCGCTTCGCTCGCAACGCGTAGCTGTAAACCCACCATTAGTTTGAACAGGTGAACCCATTGCTGACATCTGGAACGAGGACGTCAAAACTCAAAAAAAGTATCAACAGGTTGGCCAACGTTGTAGCTATGCCTAATTAGAATTATGTTCACTGTGACGTCACAATGTAGAACTACGAATTTACAAAAATGATCGAGTAAGGCTGTGGGTGGCTAAAACATTACATATTATTTTGTAGCATGATTTTTTTTTTATATTTGTGTGAATCATATTCACTGTGAATGTGAGTTATTCGAATTTATTGCTATTGCTTTTTCAATTATCGGTAATGATTTTTTAGCAGATTTTTTTCAGACAAATTATAAAATCAACTGGTATTGCCTCCACAATAACTCAGTACTAAATGTTACAGGTATGATCTCTGGCCGTGAAATCGTGAAGTAGTAGTTAGGAGTGTAACATCTTTGCTGGAAGTCATTTGTCACTGTGTTTATATGAGAATGGCCATGTTTTCTTCAAAGAAACATATGTTTAGTAACAATATTGTTACATGTCTCAGTGCAATTCTTTTGCTGCGGTATCCAAGATGTATATCTAAGATGGTAGTGTGGGGATCTTGGGTCAGGGGCAGGGCCAGTAGCGCCGGAAGTTAATCTTGCTAGGGGGGGCACATGAAGACAGTGGCATATCCGAGAATTGACCATGGGGGGGGGGGGGGGAGTCGAACATCCCAACCAGAAAGGGGTCTAGGGCGAAAGCACCAGCCGCCGGAGGCCTTTTCGCCTGAAGCGTTTTTTGTTTTTCACATGTGACGTTTTAAACGCTTGTGAACAATCGTATAATGTCAAAGAGTAGGTTTCTTATTCTTATTCTTTGTTCTTTATTATCTTATATTTTCTTCTTCTTATTGAATTCGGCTATGAATCAAGAGATATCGAATTTCTTTATCAAGTCTTGACACAGGCATCCCTAAGATTGGAAACGGTTCCTTCTCTCAGTGTACTTTTTGGGGGGTTGGGGGGGGGGGGGGGGTCTTGAATATGCCACAGCATGAAGGTGACGTGCGTCAAGCGCGTGTTCTCGACGTATACGGTTCTGCCTAAGCCGCCGTAGTGACTAGTTGTGTTATTACATGTTACAGGGGGTTGGGGTTAGTGCTTAAATGAACTCGGAGAAGTAACGATTGCACGATTGCAAATGTAAAGTATAGACAATGCGGGGAACCGGGGGGGTTTGGGGGGGCACGACCCCCCAGTTTTGCCCCGCAGGGACTTTTTTTAGGGTGTTTTGTCACGAAATCGTTAAAATGGCTTTGGAGAGGGGTAAGGGGGTTGAGGACCCGTCCTTAAATAAAACTTTGGTGTGGAAAACCAAACGTTGAAATACTAAAATATGTATTTACAAATAAATACATTGGATGAGCAAATAAAAAGTACAACAAAACGTTCAACATAAATCGCAAATACACATCGAATCGATAAAAGTTAGTGCCGGTCACATACCGTCGGTATTTTTAGTAACGATATGCATACCGGCTCATACCGCCCCACTTAAACCACTGGGGGGGGGGGGGGGGGGGGGGAACGGTTATGGATAGGCTGCATTCCGATGTAACTCTAATTATGCCACTGTGTACAATAACAAGAAAGGTTAAAATAATATTCTCTGGAAATTCAGCATACAAATAAACTAATTGCGCAATAATTGTTACACCAAATCATGCGCACATCCTATGACTACTACTACTTGTACCACTAAAAAGTAACACTTCATATCAACACTGTATTATTATTATTATTATTACGGACACGGCGTCTAGTTCTGTCATATTCCTCATATTCCTACAAAATGTATTCAGTGCAACCAGTGCAACAAACAATGGCATGCACGTGCAAAAGATCTCACACCTTCAGATTTCGAAGAAGTATGTGTTTCGCTACCTCGTCTGCGGGAGCTTTTAAAAGCACATAGGTCTACAGGACTGTTATTTTAAGATATGTTAATAAAACAATAGTATTTTACATTTTTGAGTACTGAATATTAGCAGAATTCTCTACTTCTAGGGGGGGCAAATCGATATTATTGCCCCCCCCTCTCGAAGTCCAGGGGGGGCAAGTGCCCCCCCTGCCCCCCTGTTCCGGCGCCACTGGGCAGGGCTGACGTTTGTCAACACAAACGTAGTATCCGAAGTTCATGTTCTGGTCAATAAGTTATACCACACAATTAAAAAGCCACCAATTAACAATGCCTCTCCTTCGTTGAGGTTCCTTTCGGCTTCACTTGCTTTCCAATACAGCGAAGCTTCTTTATAACAAACATTTTTATAACAAAATGATCTACATAACAAACTGTCTTTGAGGTCCAAAAGGTTCTTATGCAAGGTACCATCTTTATAAAGAAATGTTCTTTATAACAAAATAATAACCTGACCCCCAGAGTTATAAAGAAGTTTTAATGTATATGAATAATTTCATTATAAGGTAAAAATTTACTTAGCGCAATAAGACGCTAAGGCGGATCCCTGCTCTTCTGCAAGTTTGTTCCTTGAACTGTCAGTCTGTGTCAGCAGTGATGATTGACAGTTGACACATTTATTGTTGAATTAGTTTGTATTCATATTTCATAGTCAACACTTATGTACGGTATGCACAAAAATTGAACTAGAGTAAAGAAGGGTGACTACTGACCACGGTCTACTATTATCAGGTCTTGCAACGCCCTATGCCCGCCTGTGTCTTTTGTGAAGCCAATAGTGTTGGCAGTTCCCGAGATACCCGACTGGAGCGCTAGTCGTAAGTGGCCCGAATCGTAGATCAGACAAGTCGCTTGGCATGTCCGTAGCGATTAATGAAGGAGTAGGCCTAGGCCTAGCCTAGCCAAACAGTTTTGGGGTTTTATGAATTTAATCGCATAATAACATGTTGTTTTTAGGTACAGTATATAATAGTAGCTTTACTACTGTGCAGGTATTTTATATTGATATACTGGCGTATTTGATATGAAAGGATCAATCAGATCTGACGTACAATACCTCAAAATCAATCATGATTGTGTGGTGCTGGCTTCATCAAGCATTTAATTGTTTGTGATAAAAAAAAATTAGGTAGGCCTAATACTAGGCCCACAATTATGATACAATTATCTATAATTTAAATTTGTATTTACACTTGGGTGAATATGGTAGGCCTAGACTAGCATACCCTAGGCCCACATTGATTGGAATCAAAATGGATAGGTAGACCCCTATGCCTAGGAAAGGGTGTTCAGAAAAAGGCTTTCGTTGGGAACCAGTACGCATAGGCCTAGGCTTTAAGCACTATTCTGAAACACAGTAGCCTAGGTTTAGTTTTAGGAGTAAGTCCTAGTAGGGCATGTAAAATAACACAGCAAAATCCAAACATGCACTGGATGAGTATGCCTGTCCCTATATTATTTATAATTTTATTATTTTGACAGCTGATTGTTTGTCCATCAGTTCAATTCATATGTTCCATTTTTGTAGTCCGGATGTGACGTCAGTTGCGGAGCACTCTATCGTAGTCTTTGCGCACCAAACCAGGCCACTGCACGCTAACGCAATCTGTGTGGTGACGGCGGAACTGCCAACACTTTGAGCTTCAGCTTTTTCGCCTCGTTGCAAGACCTGATAATAGTCGACCGTGCTACTGACTAGTGGACCTACCTAGCTGACAGAATGTTTGGATTAGTTAGTACGGTACCTACATGGAGTTAGTTCATACCACAACAAACATATTCTTACTTCAAAGTAATGAAATCTTTAGTAAAAAAAACTATATTTTTATTTTGTATAATTATGTATATTTTATGTATAATGATGTATACTCTGGCAAGCAAGCACGTATGTATTATTAATTATCCGTAGTAATAATAGACAAATGCAAATAAATGTAACTATAATAACAACAACGATAATTATATTATAATAATAAAAATAATCAATTTAAAACTAGGGCTTCATAATAAATTAAATATATAATAATAATATACAATACAGGAATAATCCATAGATATTTCAGCATACATTGCAATCAAGGCACACTAACAAAATCGATATAGAAAATAATGACATTTTTTAATATTCCTTTCATGGTTATTTAAACATTTTTTTATGAACACTTTCATTACAAAGAAATGTGGACTTTTTGATAAGTTATAGCAAAACCCCAAATCCCATGCTTTAGAAAATATAGAAGGTCGTATTGTGAAGGAGGGTCTTTAGAACAATATGGGCTTGTCCTTGCATTGGTCAATCACGTAGCCGGTAAACCGTTTCAGGAACTTGGGGTATTCTCGCTTGTAGACTGCTCGCAGTACAGATGCCGGAGCCCAGCCACCAGGGTTCACTGAGCAAACAGAACAATCAAAATGAGTTAAAGGGAGCTGACTAAAGTGGGATTTCATACACTTCTTAGAGGACCAACTTACAAAAATATGTCCTGCCTGAAACTCATAAATAAATGTGTATTTATATAGTCTACCCACTCAGTTACAAGAAATAATTTTCAGTGAGTGACATTTATACAATTTGTGTGCTTCGTCACCATGATGGCTCCATGTACATACATGTTCATGTGTAGGCCTAGATAGATTAAAATCAGGTTACAAAGTGAAACAACCCCAGCCCTAACTGTGAATTGAACCTTGGACCTTCTACGTTGGAAGCAGGAATATTCCCACAACAGCAACGAGCCACACATAGCATTAGGTTACACTACTTCTATAATAATTAGGGATGTTCAACGATATCGATAATTCGATACGATATCGATATCGCGGGAAAATCGCCGTTAATTTCGATATCGATATGGTAGTGTCATATCGAAAATATCGCGATATCGGGGTCAACTTAAAATATTAAAATATTAATATTTCCGCTATGGTCTGCAGTATGCATTGCTGCAGTATGCATTGCTGCAGCTTGTCACTGAGTAGCCTACCTACCCGCCCCCCAGCCCTCGAGGATATCGCGATATCATTGTCAACTTGAAGTATTTCGCCCATGGTCTGCAGTACGCGTTGCTGCAGTTTGTAACTGGACATCTACCCCCTCCACACAGATGGCCGCACTGGCCGGCGGGTTCCCTTTGTTTGCGTCGAGACATTGGATCCATTCAACTATTTGTACCTGGAACCCCGAATTCTTTCTGAGAAGAATGTTGTTGTTCATTATTGCTTGATACTTTTACCAGCCGATGCCGGACACGCGTCATCACGCGAATTCAACCTTTATCGTTGTGCAGCAACTCATACTGCAGGCCACGGGCGGAAAATTTTCAAGCTGCTAATGATATCCCGGGGGGGGGGGGGGAGGGGGGGGATAGACGTGAAGACACTAACTGCAGCAACGCGTACTGCTGGCCACGGCGAAAACACTTTAAATTGACTACGATTTCTTATGTAGGCCTATTGTTTTATTACCGCCGAAAAAAATTCGATATCGCGATATCGACGTCAATTTTTTGATAACGATATCGCGATACGATATCGGCAAAATGGCGCCGATATCGATATTGAAAAAAATATCGTTGAACATCCCTAAATTAATAATATTAGTGTTACCCAACGATATTTTTTTCTACATCGATATCGGCGCCATTTCGACGATATCGCGAGCGATATCGCCGTATCAAAATCAACATCGATATTGCGATATCGAATTTTTTTCGGCGATGATTAAACAATACACAAAAGCAATCGTAGTCAATTTAAAGTGTTTTCGCCGTGGCCTGCAGTACAATGCTGCAGTTAGTGCCTTCACGTCTATACTCCCCCCCCCCCCCCCCCCCCCCGGGATATCACAATAACATAAACTTGAAAACTTTCCGCCCGTGGCCTGCAGTATGAGCTGCTGCATAGCGATTAAGGCTTGAATTTGAGGTGTTGCGTGATGACGAGACGAGTCACCTATCGGGCACCGGCATCGGCTATTGACAGCCGTAAAAGTATCAACACAACATCTGAACAACAACATTCTTCTCGGAAAGAATTTGTGGTTCCAGGTAGGCCTACAAATAGTTGAATGGATCCAATGTCTCCACGCAAACAAAGGGAACTCGCCGGCCTGTGTGGCCATCTGGGTGCATTGAGGGGGGGGGGTAGATATGCAGTTACAAACTGCAGCAACGTGTACTGCAGACCGCGGGAGAAATACTTCAAGTTGACAATGATATCGTGATATCCCCGAGAATTGGGACGGGGGGGGGGGTTAGGTACTCAGTGACAATGCTGCAGCAACGCATACTGCAGACCATAGCGGAAATATTTTAATATTTTGAGTTGACCACGATATCGCGATATTTTCGATGACACTACCATATCGATATCGAAATTAATGGCGATTTTCCCACGATATCGTATCGAATAATCGATATTGTTGGGCAACACTAAATAATATCAGGTTAGACCAAAAGCAGCTGTGGACAAATATTTAAGCAAGTAAAGGGGCGGCATAGTTGAAAGTTACCATTTATCATGTGTTTTCTTTGGTTGATAGTGCCTAGAGGCTGGGATAGTATTGAAATAGAAAGAATTATAGGAATCAACAGCTCACATTAAAGAAGTTTAGCAGCCGTGATGAAACTCCACACCGATGGGTAAACAAAGCAGTGTAAGCCGAAACATTCCGTCTTTAAATATTGTCAAATGTAAACACATGTATTAATATCCATCTCAACACGGCTGCTGGACTTCTTTAAGGTGAGCTGTTGGTTCCTATAATTCTTTCCCTTTCATTCAATAGGCCTACATTTTTCATGAGTGTGGCAATTGTTTTATGTGCATAATATAATACAAAATTAATGGTACATATTTTTTCATTGGTTATTTTAAAACCGATTATGAAAATTAACCGGTTACTAACCAGTTAACGATTAACCGTCGTCATCCCCAAGAGCCTAACTACAGTAGTGTGAATCCTGTCTCTTCTCTTTCATTGGGAGTTATTGCTATTTGGGCTTTATGCAAAAACTATATCCGAGATGGCAGTACTGTTAAGTGTTAAGGCCTAGGCGTTCTAAATGACCAGAAACAACATTGCCAAAAAGGCACAAGCCTAATTGTCAGGTATAGATAGGCATACCAAGAACAAGAAGCTACCTCTAGAATTCTTGTTGGGATTCTCTTGTTTTTTTATAATTACAAGTTTAATTGAAGTATTTGCAGTCTTGACTTACCAACTGAACAGTAAGTTATCTTGCATGTTATGTCGTCACGAGTGATTTGGGCTCCATCTTTTGGTGGATCGATGCATGTCTGACAGACCAGGCAAATGGTCAAGTAAACTCGTACACACTTTCCCGTGTTAGCCTGAAACAGATTATTATAACACACTAAATTATTATTAAACCAAATTTGTTTTAAATTGTGGTTATACAGCTAAGAAATGAAATGAAATGAAATGAAATGAAATACCAATTTTATGATTTGAGAAAGGAACATGCTTCCAACATCGACCCTTAAATAGTGATGGCAGCCTAAGCCGTGATAGAGACGCGTACAATATTAGAATCGATGCCAACATGGATTTTTTAATAATATTAGTACCTACTACTTAGAATTGGCCAATGTGGATCCATCCAATATGAAATCAACCCTACAAAATATGTTAAGCGACATCCGAAACGACTTACAGGAAACTCTTGGTCTTCTGTGGAGTGGTTGCACACGATCCATATGTCGTGTCCATCTGCATCCTTACTGTCGGGGACATGTCTCATGTGGGACCAGAAGAGCGCGTCCCGCTGGGAGGCTGGCCAGATGCGCTTGTGGACCTGATAAGTGGGACACAAGCGGATTCATTCTCAATAAGGTGAAATACGAACAAGTCAATGAATTCCCATTAATGACAAACAATTATGTATAATAGTAGTGTACAGTTAAAAGGTTCGATTCCAAACAGACGGACAAAAAGAATGGAATCACATGTCTGGGACTAGTTTCTCAGAAATTTCACTATTATGGGGATTAACATGAATGTGATTTTTTTTATCCTTCACTTTTGAATTGATTGGTGGTTGGGTTGCTATGGAGAAAAGAAGTGAGTGGTGGGCTAAAGATTTTGTAGTCCGTCATGATACAAGCCCTTACTCTCTCTCCCCGTTTCTCTTTTTCATAAACAACAAATCTCATTCGTTAACGTGACAGAGATGCCAGAAATGAGATTTACACTTTTTGCAAATCACCAATTTGTTTTAAGGAAATGTTCGCTTGGCTAGGCCTAGGCGGTTGGCATTTTTGAAACCCCTAATTCAACCTGAGTTTCAACAGCACCCGCATTAGTAAATAATAAATATCATTATGATAATGTTTTTAAGTACAATTTTTTAAGAGAAAGGACTACAGTCAATATTAAAACCCCGCAAAATTAACATATTTTGGTACTATCTCAATAACGCCACACAATATCGAAAAAGTGACTAACATGCTTATTTTTAATAAGTGAAAGCTCAATATCGTAGGCCTACGAAAAAGATCTGGTAGTTAGTAGTAACTAATTATACTGTAGTTGTAATTGTTAATTAACTTGTGAAGTAAGTTAATTAACAATAACAGTTATAATTACTGGTAGGCTTACTGCAAACTAACAAATCTTTGTCATACGGTATTGAGCTCTCATGAACGGGCGGAATGCAGTCGAGTTAAGTCAAGGTCTACTGGATTTACTCCTAGCGGAGTAATTGCGAAGCGCAAAGTAAGGTCATTGAATGAGATCCAAAATCGCCATTTTGGATCCAACTACAAAAATCGCATTATTATTTAAATAATCCTCACCAATAATGTGAACTTACGCGTAAAGTATTAAAAAATATATATATATATATATAGAATGTGAAGACCAAATCTCATTACCGATTGTTATTTTGTCTTTTTGGCCCATAATTTGTTTTGACAGGTTAATTCATTTGTTTTTCTGAATGATTCTCCCATTTGAATAACATGGGATTTTTAACATTATGAAATAGGTTAGATGACCTTAAATCGCGCGTGCACATCGCGCGCGCTGTGCGCGCGCTACAAGCGATCTAGTGGACCTTGGAGTTAAGTATGTGATTTGTTTATGGTTGCTATGGAGTTTGTTCTTCTTATGGAAAATAGCATGTAATAAAACAATTCCATAGCAACAAATTGTGTACTTCACTTGACATTTGACTGTGTAGGCATATTTGTCACTTTTTCGATATAGTGTGGCATTATTGAGATATGACCAAAATAGGTTAATTTTGCAGGGTTTTAATATTGGCTGCAGTCCTTCTTCTTAAGTAAAGAAAACTTTACTCTATTTGGGTCAATATGAGACAATTAAGGGCTACCAAAACCAATTCTAAGGAGAAAACATGCCTTTGAAGTAGGCTTAGTTTTGGCGATTTTGTAGTATTTTCACTCAATGCAACCTTAGAAAAATATTAAATAACACTGCTGAAAAGAATTTCGATTTCCAAAAACAAAATTTGAGGGGAAAACTTTTTTGTATTGCTTTACATTTAAATACGTAATGAATGATTAATCAATTTATGACTAGGCATAGGCTTACCTGAAGGAAGACAAGGGTGTCTTCAGAAATGGTTTCTACGACCGTCATTTGCTCTAGAGTCGTCTCCCACTCACTCCGCACATCAGGAGAGAAGAAGTAATGGCACATCTCGTGCCCCGTTACTCCCTGGAAAAACAACACAAATAAGGAAACCATACACACACACTACTGTGGTGATTAAGCCTATCACAAGGAAAAGAGTGTACAGTTGTTCCACAGCAACCTTGTGGATGCTGACATCATAGATTGAGTGAGGCATCGGCCAACCAAATGTCAGTACGGTATTTGCCATTTGGCAAAGCCACCCGCTGATTGGCTCTTGCTCACTCACCAATAAGGTCAGCGTTCACAAGGCTGCTGTGGAACTACTTTCCACTGTGGGTCTACAGGTTTTCAATTCAAAAGACTTCATTAGGTAATTCATTTCAGCACTCAGCATTTGACAGTAGTAATACAGTAAAGTGTATTATTGAATGTTTGTATGTTTGTCTAGTTTCCCATTTCAGGGAAAGATAGATACGCTAGAGAGATCATTCTCCGTACACTTGTCAGTTCTTGTCAGACAAGTACTACAACATTGAATCATTCAATGGATATGCCTAATTGATTTAATTTAAAAAAATGTTACCAACATTATTGTCTGAAATAAAATAATATCTAGAAGGCTAATTACCTCACTTAGAGACAGGAAACATAAATTTACCCACCCACCCATTTTGCAGCCACAGATACCATACATGCATAGTACAATAATATTAGACTCTGTCCATATTTAATACACGAGAAGGTGGCGACACGCAATACTATTGCCCCTAACGGCCAAGTGGTGATACGGCGATGATGGCTGCTTTGTTCAATGCTATTTTCGTACTTTAAAACGTGTTTACTGTTTACTAAAGCTAACAATACCGCATCAGTGTATTGAAAACATGTTAGTAGAAAATTATGATTTAAATCTACAATTAACCAAACTAATCTGAAATAAATTATATTATTTAAGTCCTATCATTTAACATTGTGAGCAGCACTCCATACATGTCGCTGCAAATGTAGGCCACTGTTCTGTATTACAACCGATATGTTGTATATTACTGTATTTGAGCCAACCAGGCCAATGCAGAAGATGCAAATACATGCACTGCTAAAGGTGAAATATTGCTACACACACGCCATTACCAACTGTTTACTCATTACGTAATAGCGAGTTGGCGAGTCGAATTGTCGAGGGTCACTTGTATCTGTGTTTCCCCAAACCTTAACACCCGTTAAACAAAATAATAAATGTTTTTACCTTGACTACATGGCAGGCTTTAAGTGGGTCAACGACCATTCCATTGACCTCTTCTTCCCTCTTATACATTTTCATTTCTCCGTCTTCAGCAAACAATTGCCAGCCCCCTTCACCCACAGGTAAGCGAGCATAATGAAGTTGCTCTGTGGACACGCGCTCTATCTCACTCCACAACCTGCAAACATAACAATATAGAATAGTAAGGATTCACTTATGTTTCCTTCTCCTTAATCCTTTAATAGGTATGGTAGGCCCTATGCTTCACTCAAAATATGGACCACCCTGCAATCTACATATGTCATCAAGGGAAGTAGGCTTACTAACATCCTATTTGGTTGCTTTTTAAGGTGACAATATTTACAGAAATAGAGTCCAAGACAGGTAGTCTAGAAAGCAGTAGATAGGGCGAGGGGGGGGGGGTCATGTAAGGCCCCCCCCAAAAGCCATGTAGGTAATTTTTTCAGACAATTTCTGTAGGTGATAAATAAAGAATTTCAAATGATATTTTCAATAGAGGCCCCCACATAATTTGTTTTTTTGTTTTTATCCAGCACGATGGCATAAAAGCCCAATGTGGGCATTTAAGATCTTGACAAATTATAAAGTTGTATTGCACGTACATTAAACACATTTGATAGCATTCAAGTTTGTCATTTACTCTTCATTTTAAATCAAATGCCACTCAGCTTTATACTTCTGCTGGAACAAGCACTTAAGTCACAAAACACAACTAAACAGGGGCTCAATCAATCAGATTAACTAACAACCAATTACTAAACAATGCCACATGTACACAGTGGGCTGTCACAGTGTCAGTATTAGGGCTGGGAGAAAACGGTTAATTTTGTAAACGTTTATTTTTCCGAATTTTTCGCGTTTAAACGTAACACCCCTCCAGTTCACAAAATGATAACAAAAAAGTGAGTTATAATGTTGCAAAAAAACATGTTCAACGAAATAACACGGTTGATTTATTATAATATTCATTAGGGATGACATCGGGTACCCGGCTCCAAAGTATTACCCGGAGCCGTTTTTCGAGTCCGGGTCATTTTTTAGTCCGTTTCTAGGCTATATTTACGCGCCAGTATTGCTGCAGTTGATTTCGATGGAGCCAGCAGGTACGGCGCGAGCCTACCCTTCCACAACACGTGACCCGGCGGGGAACAGAACAGACGCGAACCGACTTGCATTCGTTACTGTTTGTTCATTGTTTAACATTCTGGTAAACATTCTGGCTAACACTTGTTCTATTACAATTTATTTTACTTGAAATAGCATGTTTTATGTACGTGCTTCAGTTGTGTATTGCGAAATGTTTTTTTTTACTCGACGTGATTACTGCAGGCGTATTCCAAGGGGCTATTCGAGCAGGCGGCATGCATGTCATTCGTCCCTTGTCTTCGCGCCCTTCACAAGGCCTAGCGACGACCTTCAAATCAAGCCTACACATCGAAAAATACGTTTTCAGGATCCGGGTACCCGGGTAATATGAGAGCTGGAACCGGTTCCGAATTTTACTACCCGATGTCATCCCTAATATTCATTGTTGATTGTGTTCCCCACCGTTGTGTCCAACTGTCCACAGTCATTTTGACTCCACACACTAAGACCCCGTTTTTATTACTCGCTTCGAACGCGGGTTGGTCGATAACGCGGGTAATTTTTGTAATGTAAACGCACAGAGTTGCAACTCTGGTTGGAATTTTTAACCCGCGTCGGAACTCGGAGTTACCCTAGTAACTCGAGGTTTGTGTGCAGTGAAAACGCACTCCGGTTGTCAACGCTAGTTAATCGTCCCGCCCAGCTGTCGAGTAGGCCTTTCTTAACCTCACTTTCGTCTCCTCTCACCATGGCAGCATTTTCTGACGACGAATCTTTGTTGTTAATCAAAATCTTTGGGCAACCAGAGATTCAAGGAAAGTTCAAAAACACAAAGAAGGGTCATCGTGTAATATGGCGAGACATTGCTTCACAGTTGTCAAAGTTGTTGAAGGCGTATATCTTGCAGCGCTTCTGGTGCGAAGGTTGACAACTAAGCAATTACGATGGTTCACTGTTGGAAGTGAAAACGCAAATGGGTTACGCCCGTCGTTTTAACCCGGGTTAGAAGCGAGTAATAAAAACGGGGTCTAAGCTATGCCTCGTCGGCTCGTCGAAGAACTGTTACATCGGAAAAATCTGTGAATTGGGTTTTGACACGGTTAAACGTGTATGAATGTTTGTACACGTATATTTTCTCGCGGGCGTTTACACGTTTAAACGACTCAGCCCTAGTCAGTATAGGTAGGTCAACACATCAGAAATTATAAAGGTTAGGGTACCCCCCCTCTTCTCCTTATGGTTGCGTTCACATTGCAAGAATTGTAGCCCCCAGCCTGCATGGTAAGTTTTCAAAAAGAATGCCACTCGAAATCGAAAATCTGATTTAACAGCGCATTGTGTTTTGGTAAGCCCTACAGACTGCATGAAATATTATAAACATTAGCGTAGTTATTTTGATTATTAAATTGATAATTAGTAACAAAATTCATTAGAAATAAAAACCATAGGCCTACTGATTATAACGTAGGACACATTTTTTAGCATTCAGTATGAAAAGAATGCCACTAGTGCTCAAAGCTTTTAGCGACATCGTAAATACCTATTAAGAGCAAAAAAACCGCAGAAAACTTCAAGCCAAACCACAGTGCGCTGTTGATTCAGATTTTCGATTTCGAAATCCATTCTTTAGATAAAATTTAAAAATGAAAATTTTGTGTGGTTTTTGACATAGAGGTACCCTTTGCTCTTAACACATAGCAAGAATAGTAGCCCCCAGCGTCCGTGGTAAGCAAAGAGAACGCCACTAGTGCTCAAAGCCTTTAGCGACATCGTAAATGCGTTTAAAAAAAAAAGAAAAAATGTACTGACTCCAAAAATATGAAACTTTAATTCTGGTGGTCAATCCTGCATTACTGGATCCCCTAGTCTCTTTTCAAGGGCCTCTCGCCCTTGTAGATAGATACCTAAGATCATCACCGTTTTCCGGGACGAATGGTCAATGCATAACAAATTCATATTAGCCCAATGGAAAGCCGGTACATAGGCCTACAAGGTTCAAATTGTCCGCGTAGGTTACATTGAACTTCCTGAATTCATGAACATACGTCAATCAAAGTTTATATGGTTAATAAAAGGTAACAAAAGATTTCTCATTTGTAAATAAACACCTTGATAATACTTGTACATTCATTCAAAAGCTCTAATAAAAAACGAAACCTTGTAATTTATGCTTTAGCATAATACTTAACGGTATTGATTTCTGGTTAATGCACTGAAATCATGTGACAAACCCAAAACAAACTCAGCTGTAGGATGGAAATGGAATGGTTTGGGGATCAAGATTTCCCAAAAATTGCTGAGCTGCATCAAGCGAGAGGAAATGGGAGCCTTGACTGGTTAACCAGATCCAGCATGATGGAATAATAGCCAAATGTGGGCATTTAAGAAGAAGACTAAGACAGAATATAAGTTTCACACTCAAAAACACATGTAAATGTAGTTGATTCTAGGGAAGACGACGGGTACCCGATACCCGCCCGACGAAGTGGGGTACGGGTTTGTGTTTACTCTACCCGTTTACCCGACAAAACCCGGTTCCTGAAATTGAGAACCGCGAATTAGCTAAATGTTTTAAATTTGAACTGATTCATCTGTCATTACGTATTCTATTTTTGTGCTTGGCGGTATTTCCCTAAGAAATAGAATCGCGTCTATAAATAAACTGTCCACTTTGATAGTTTCTTTTGTTCATGCCGCCCGATTCCCTGTTCATGTAAGCCTGGCCGCCGGCAATCTTTTAGCATGAACTGCTACCCTACATCCCCCCCCCCTTTCTCCCTCCCAAAGCACACAACCATTCGACACTTCAACAGGGCCGGTCTGCCCGTGGCCTTGAGCTTGAGTGGCAGCTGTGACGCATTATGTTTCATCCCGCTCCGATCCTCGACATGGGTGTTCAACTTTTCATCACGAAATATATAATGAAACATCCTAATCCCTGCTACTACAATACACTATTTGTGGTGCTATTTTCGACGAGAGCAATATTGAGCGGTTGATTTGACACCCCACACGATTTTTTTTGTTTTATTAAGCCTAGGCCTACCCGGATAACCCGCAGGTATAGTGAACGGGTACCCGGGTCGTAATAAAGTCGGGTTTCGTCATCCCTAGTTGATTCCCAACCTTTTTTGACTCAAGGTGCCCCAAGCCAAGCCTACATTTAGTATACATGCACCCCCCTCCCTCCCCCTCCTTCTATTAATGCCCACACTAAAGACCAATAATTTTAAAAATATATTAGAATATTGAGATGAATCAAAATTTTTCAACTTTAATTCATTCATTTAATTTAATTAATTTAATTACAGTACCACCACTTATACATGGCCCAAGACTATTTTACAGATGCTTTCGTCACAGGCGAGGCACTCTTGTAGCCAACCAGCGAACTGCCTGAGAGCAAATGCCGATCGCTGATTGGCTATGAGTCTTTTTTCGTGAGCCAACTTTCGTGAAAACAAAAACTATGACTGTCTTAGTGGGAATATACACTGATATCTAAATACAGTATACAATTTCTTACCTGTGGTGACCAGCACTAGAAGGAGGTTTACTGCTAGCTACCTTGGATTTCAGACGATCTCTTAATTCGTCATCTTCGTCTAACTTATCGAGACCCGTTTCGACCGCATCATAAAATTCTTCATCTGGCAATGCACTATGGGGTCCCTCCTGATGAAAGAGATCAACAAAACACATGTATTAGTCATAGTTACGAAAGCAGTTAATCATCGTATATCGATAAATATCAATAAAGAATATCGTGACCCAGAAATGATACGCAATATAAAACACAATAATTATATGGCCTTGATCCCTCGCCCCCCCCCCCCCCAAACTTCATCTGTTACATGTGAAAGTTCAAGGAATGTAATCTGTTGGCCAATGCCCGTGCCCCATTGGCTAAAGGTGACCTGAAACATTTGTTAAGAATCTCTAGCCACGCAACCAGTACATAGAAAATTTCACATACAGTTTCAGGGGTATGCAGGGTTCAAATTTTAAATTATGGGTGAGTGCCAATTTACTTTTCTAGTTTTCTAATTTACTAGTCCAAAAAAAAAAACGCTAGTCCTATACAATTTCCCTATCTTAAAATTTGTATCAACATCTCAATTTATAGCTTGCCACCATGGTTAAGTCAAGTTAAAGAACATCGTTTTGACCTAGTTGCTAAAATTATTGGGAAGAATTATTGGTATCAAGAACAATATCTGTATTTATTTAGTAGCTTGTGGTAATGAGGTATTACATTTTTTAAGGGTTTGTGTTTGTATTACAAGTGTTTAAAAAAGAGTAAATTGAAAACTTGGCTCGCCCGAGTAACAGTTTACTCGCTTTGGACGACCGGGCGAGCATTAAATTCGAGCCCTCCTTGGAGTCAATAATCAAATTAAAAAACATCAATCAATAATCGATAATCAAATCAAAATCATTATTTTTCATGTAGGCCTACGAGGCGGACGCTAAACGAGAGTATAGTTAATTTCCGTGTAGCTGCAATGTGGAGTGCAAACAGGTTCATTGATGAGTAGTGAATGATAGAGGGTTGAGGCTGAGTAGGCCCACAGGCGTAACGAGCGGTAAATTCAAAATCTCGGGTGGACGAGCTTTCGATTATCAATCGTTTCTGAAAACAATCGTATCGATCGACATCAATTATCAAACGACAACCCTAATAACATTAAGCCGAACATGCATTTAATTTAATGCACACTATTACGTGTTGAAAGAGTGCAGTAATCTGACTCATCAGGATAAGTACTTAGTAAGTACTCTCACAACCAACAGAATACATAACTACGTGAATAACGTGACTGACGTAACCTTCTAATTCAGAACCCTTCTCAGGAACGACATTCACGTCACAGGTCGGTGAGGAAATGTATGGGAACAATTCTATATATCTAGTCTTGGGTAGTAGTGCGCTATTTGTACTCATTGTTAGCAATGTGCCTGGCAAGTGAATAACAAGAGTGCACAATGGCAAGCCACCTGTTCCACTTGGATACAATAGTGTCACACAGGCATAGATATTTTCTAAATAAATGGATAGGATAGGAGTATGGTCTAAATAAATAAAAGTGGATGAGTAACTTAGCCCACCCTCCCCCCTAGCTATATGCACCGTTGGGAGTTGTTTAGTGGCTGGTATAGGCCTACTCAAAATAGAATAGCCTACGAGCAAACCTCCAGACCCATAACAACATAACAAAACATACCACATTTGTCTGAAGGTTCTAGGGCACTTTTCTTCAGTCTAATGCTAGGTTACGAGAGCAAGTAGGCCTATGGCATGGCGGCATAGCAAGCAGTACTTGCTTGCTATGCCGCCATGCCATAGGCCTACTTGCTTTTTGAGCTTGATCAACAAATGATTAACAAATTTGTGATAATATTGCTAAAAAGTTAATAAAAAGAGATGTAGCGTTAAAATAGCGAGCTACACTTTTTCCATAGCGCCGATGTAGCGAATCTACGTTTAAAAAAAGGTAGTGACACTCCTTTTTTTTGGCAAGTAGCAGTAGTTGTAGAATGCTACTAATAAAAGTATCAAACCCAAGACTGTCTAGGACCAACTTGATTAAAAGAATCTGAATAAAAGATCTTGCAAGTATAAGCCTATACCTTTTTTGGATGTTCTTCAGAACTCGATGTATGCTGCTGCAAGTTATGTTCACGATTGTCAGAGTTTGATGGCAATTCTGAAGACATTTCCTTCGCTGAAAAATGGTCGATTGGACCTACTAGTTTTTTATCAGAACTGGACGATATTCTGGTCATTGTTGTAAGATGTTCTGGCGATGGCATCGAGCATAAAAACATGGCTACAGAAGGATCGACTTCCTCAAGCATATTAGTGTGGGGAAATGCGTCCTTGTTTGAAAGAAACATTGGTCGGTTTGAGCAGCCACCATTGGCATCAGCAGACCATGATGACAAAGAATTATTGGAGTCCAGTATTTCTGATTGGGGAAGAAGATTCTCGGTTGCTCTTGATGTCGGATTATCACACTGCTCTTCATCGTGAATCATCTTACCAGTACCGGTACTTTTTAACCGTCGAGTCAAGAACTTTTGAACTTTCAAGGGATATTTGAGCCACCATACTAAGCTCAGGAGAGGACTAGGAAACACAAGCAATGGAGTTGGAACGTGGGCATCAGGACACTGGAAGCAAAGAGTTTGTATATGATGCCAGAGTTAGGATAGCAAATATAAGTTGCATGCCAGAATTTAGCCGATAGCTTTGCTCCGCTTAAGTTGAGAAAGTTCTAGCGAGTCATTCCAAATATTCTTTCATAATACTACTGGCATTTCTGAGCTGGCAATTCTAACCAACAAAAATACCACTAACCCACTAGCAAAAGGTAGGAATGGCACTGTAGACTTAGATGTCAACAGTGGTAATATGTGGATGTAGATATAAACTTTGAACCAGGAGACTGGGAACATCATCATACATATTGTTAGCTACAAATTAATTAATTTCATTTGGGCTAGGTCCTCATGACACACACTATTAATGTGAGAACACAGTCTGATCTAATGAATTGGAAATTAAATTGTGCTACTTAAAACAACTGCTTCAACTTGTCTATTTCTAATAGAAATAGCATATCTAGGACGGCGTGACATCAATGCTCGTTTAGCTCGCAAAGCTAGTAGTAGAATTCTGACACGATACATATTAAAATAGGTGATTAAATGTTAAGTCTGGGACTAACTTGTTTTCTCCATGGCAACCACCAAGTAGAAGGAGAGAAAACAACTTAGTCCCAACCTAAATATTTAGCAGTCAATCATAATACAGGGCCCAAGACTTAATTGCTTTAATTGCTGCAGACAAAACTTGAAAATGTTGAAAGGACAAGCCAAGATCAGTGTTTCCCTCTCGTCATGTAATGAGTTGTGTAGGTGTGGCTTTCCTGTGTCCATATTAGCATTGCCTTCTGAGCATTGCAAGTAGTTGTTGTATGACGGGTACGACATCTGTGACAGATGAAAACATGGGGTGCAGGCAATGTACACTCAGTGCCCAACAATGCAGCCAGTCAAAAATGATATTATCAGTCACTCCTTACTACAGCAATGTTGCTCACATATGCTCCTTGGAGAAAATAGTTCCATTCATCTTTCAATTACTACTATGATATATTACATAATCACATTCCACTGACAGGTAGTTTTCTTCTTTGCAATTCCCTGATCATCTACTACTACAGTAATCTCTTCCTTATCTCCTTTTCAAAGTTCACATGATTGTGTAATATGCTTCACTCCAAGTTTTCAACTATTACTCACTTTAACCAATTAGCCTACTTGTTTCCTATGTTCATATCACACAAGCACTTGAGAAATTTCCACAATCTTAATATATGCATATATGTATACGAATGTTCTTGTAGACATGTTTCAATCCATGTATAAATGTAGGCTCAGTATTATGACGGGGCTCCAAATATTTTGTCGGGTTTTCACTTGTTTGCCGTTTTATTTTCTTCGTTAAAACCACACTTCTGATTGGGGGTAACCACGAAGAAAAGAGTTAGTCTCGAAGTAAATATTTATTGGGCTGTCATAACACCGGGTATTGCATTTTTGTAACTTCTTGGAGTAGGCCTATACAGTTTGCCCATTGTTATAGATTGAGCCAAAACTACTTCTTTATGCCTGTCTAGTGTCTACACTATTTTTTGTCATGGAAAGCAGAGTGGGAAAAGTTTTATCAAAGCTATTCGTTTGTCAGAATAGGTGTATGTAGCCTACGTCCGTCAAAACATAACTCACTGATGCAGACTGGAAGGATGAGGAGCAACCTTTTTTTATAAAATCCCGGTCAGTTGTCTCGCCTGTCGGCCATACTTTAAGAGCAAACAAGTTGGCTAGTAGAAAATGATTAGTAGGCTAAATCTCATCACTAAATAATAGCAATAGCTTTAATTAATTTGGTAACCCTCCCCATTGGGTCCTCGGCTTATCTGAACAAATGCAGTCCCGGAAAGTACTTGAAACACTTACTAGTAGACAAATTAATGTTTAAAATTAACCCAAACAAGGTTTAATGTCTCCTAAAACATTCAAAATTACCTTTCTCAATGATCTAAAACAGTGAACTGAAAATCATAAGCTAACCACAATGGAATTATTTGGTAGTAAGACTCCACGATTACATGGTTACTGTACTAGTAACATAGCAAGTAGCAACAGTATGAAAATTACGATGAACTCTTTTCAAACTGAGCTACAATTCTAGCATTCTGTTAACCAAATGATGATATACAAATCTGTATAATATCAAAGATTACTGACTAGAGAAGATGTTTCATCGCCGTGTTAAAATATCTGCGCGAAATTTTTCGAAATTTTCTAAGTCTCACCACTAGTACGAATTCTCAACGCAAGGAGCGCCAGTTCTGCACGTTTGACCAAGGTCCACTAAATACCCTGGCGGCTACTAGCGATCTAGTAGACCTTGCGTTTGACTTTGTTACCGTTATCCAAGGTCTACTAGATCGCTAGTACGTGCCAGGGGATTTAGTGGACCTTGAGTTTTAAACTTTTGGAAGAGCGACTCTTGCGGTGAGAATTCGAACTACACGTCGGACTTAGAAAATTTCGCTCAGACACGCGCAGATGAATTCCCATATGAATGAAACATCTTCTCTAGTCAGTAATCTTTGATAATATTTACTAATGTAGGTAGGCCTAGACCTTTAAGGCCTAAATGAATGTGTATCCAAGACAACTCAAAATAAGTAAAAGTTTCAAAATATTTCATTGTTACGTAGGCCTATCTTAAAAAATGATGGCCTATCTTTAATAATGATTCATGACTGTCTTGTAGGTTACAAATCTAATGGTATATCCACGGAGAGAGCGAGAGAGAGAGAGAGAGAGAGAGAGAGGGGGGGGGGAGAGAACCCTCCCTTACCCCTTGCGCTAAAAATAATCAAAATTAAACTAGAACTTCATTGATCTATGATTTCAGTGCTCAACATTTTTTTACCCTAAAACCCTTTTTTAACCACTAAACTTATCACATTTAGGCTAAATGTTGCAATCTCTAATACGACCTTCAACACGATTAGCTTACTGTACAAGTAAAGATTGTTCAAGTACAAACCTCATAGTCAGGGCTGCCATGAGGAGGGAGTCTCACACATAGAACTTCCCGTCGTGATTCACGGTACAACTCTTCAACCTTGCGGCGACGTTCCGCTTCCTTCTCGAGCCGCCTTCGCCACATGTCCTCTCTTTGTCCTACTACTTCCAAACAATGTTGTAGCGTTGCCAAAACACCGGCTGTGGTGGCTTTAAATGTCAAAGCCTCTCCTTTGAAGTCCAAAGCATGAGCTCCATGGCTGGGAATGCCATTTACATTAGCACCACTACTTGAAACTTCTGTAAAAGATGTGTTTCCAGCTCCCATGTCATGTATTTTGTTGTTCTTCATGGAAGCATCTGCCACTGCACATGCATCAAAGTAGCCTTGTAAGGTTTCGATCTGTCGACACAGAATGTCCCTAAAGGTCTCCATCTCAGCGAGCTTTTCTTTTAGACCACGACCTTTTTTGAAGCTCGAAGTCGATGCAGTGGACAGAGTATTGGACGTTAGAGAGATGGCACTTCCATGTCGTTTCAAGTTATTTTCACTTCCATATCCTGATTCAGCCTGAAATTGTAATAAGAGTCAAAAACATATTGCAGTATCACTGCTAGCCTACCAGGCTCTATCTACCATCATGCATACCAATCAATAACAATTACCCTATCATTATCAGCCAGGTTGTAATCAGAAAACTGGATTATATTAAGTAGCTACAACAAATGCTGGTGATCTCGATACCATGGTCAGTAGGGCGGAGGGCCTACCATGGCCTACCAATCACAGGCAGTTCTCGGTAGGCCTCGGCTTAGCCTAGCAATTTTAGACAGACTTAACAATGAGCATGAACTTTTATGAAAGACTGTGTATATTCTTATGTTCAAGGGTAAGACTTACTTAATGATTAATCTTACGTTCAGTATTAGATTCGTCCACCAGTAACGTGACGTAATACACCTAACTGAACGTAAAAATAGCAAACAACTTTTTGTTATGTTCAACACAAAATTAAAAATATGGATTTATGCTGATTAGGCCTACTTCAAAACCTAAGAAGAGTTACATTAATTTTACATCCAGTATCCTAATTAAACCTGGCTTGAATACACCCATTTTATCACATTACAGAGCCCCACACCAAAAAATGAAAAAAAAAAAAAGGTAAACACATAGGCCTAGGCCTAGGCTAGCAGGAATATGAACATGGAACTGGCAGAAGACTTTAAAACGTTCATGACCACTACGTAAGCGTCATGTGTATGAGAGGATGCGCATCGTCATGACACACCCGTGTACGTCAAACGTGTTCATGTATAATGCATTCTGTGATTTTGTCACGTGTGTTCATGCATCACATGTTGCACTACATGAGCGTCATGTGTATGGGAGGAGTAGGACACACTCGTATGCGTCACGTGTGTCCCAAGGGGTTACAAATATTCTTAAATATCCTTTGGCTCTCTGACGCAACATGATTACGTGTAGGCCTATTACTTAGAGGGTTAGACCTACACTCAAAACTGTAGGCATTCGGTTAAACCAGAAAATAACAATTTATCGTCGTTTATCGTCGAATTTATGTTTTCAAGTGAAACTTCGGATGTAGAATTTGGCCTAGGCTCTAGACCCCTTAGCATTTAGTCTTATTCATAGTTTGAAATAGCCTAATCATGTTCAATGTAAGCCTTAGTAGGTAATGAGAAAACCTGCAATGCATATGTTACGGCTTATGCTAATGCCATTTGCTGCGTAGTTCTAGTAGGTAGGCATATCTTTGTTTTAGGAAATTAGTGGTTTTTAATTATTTAGGTATTGAGGTACCCTACATGGCACTAGGCCTAGGATGGGGCAATATATCTAGCTGTCATCAGTAAACACATAGTAAAGCTAGCACCCATATCCTCGGGCGACTGACATTGACGCACTGCTACGAGGGCAGCAGGCGTGAACTAGGCCTAGGCGTAGGCCCTAGGCCTAGTACTGGAGAACAGGTTGGACGTAGTAATATTAACTGCATTCATTAAGATTGCGAGATTGTGTGCATACGACTTTAGACTTGGCAAATAGTGCTAAGTGAAAAGCCTATATTCATACAGGCCGAGGTAGGGTAAGCCTAGGCCCTACCTAGCCTAGCTATCCTGGGCTAACCTAGGCATTGGGTTTAAAATATATTTTAAACCCAATGGCCTGGTGACTGAGCACTGACTGACAGTAGGTCTGGGCCTAGGCGGGAACGAGAGTTAATTAGTCAATACACACCTTATAACACTCCAAAGCGCTGACCCATTGCTGCTTGGCTTCAGGATTGTCAGCACGAAGGTACCAAACACAATCATTGACAGAAACATCAAAACGACATTCGTCAAACTCATGTGGCTTCACCGTCGCCTTGTTCAAACCAATAGACCCTCTGCAGCCAAATCCTGCTTCTTGTTCTGATTTGTAGTATGATAGTGTACCTTCTTTAAAAACGATGAAACGACTTTGCCAACCATGAATGTAATTTGTCCATTTACTCAGCGATCCTTGCATCTCAGGAACTGGGTAACCATTGTCGGAATCTTCTTCATCGTCACTAAAATTTACGCCGTGGTCGTCTGTCATTTTCGGATTCATTAACTTAAATTCCAGAAATGAATGTACAATTATTAACAAAGTTTGAAAAACCTGTATGACTCATTTAACATAAGATACTAAATGCAGATAACACACACTAACATCTCGTGACAAAATTGTCCGCCATATTGACATTTGAGTTGACGCATTTTGATTTTGACAGAAGGCTATCAACTGTGCAGTGGTTGATGTATCAAACAGGCCGTAAAACAAGTAAAATGATGGCGGGAAATACGACAAACTTTCAAAGTAATGTTTTCGGAACCATCTACAAAACAAGTTTTTGGATGTACTAAAAAAATAAAATATACACATCATTAATACAGATCATTAACAAACAATAGTGCAGTAAGTGTTTATTATACAAAAACAAAAAACCGGTTTTTCTTCTTTCGTTTTTCTTTCTTTTTTTTCTTCTTTCTTTCGGGAATAGATAATTATTATCTATTCCCGAAAGCGAATTTTTATTTTCGGCTATTATAGATATTTCGTGCTAGAGCCTATGCATTACCCATTTGTTTATATTACGTTACTGTTTACAACAGTTCCTACAACGTGTGAGCTGAATGATGTATTTAATTTGGTTGAAATGTATGCTAAAGGTACACATTTGTTGACCCTAACACTATCATAAAATTAAACATCAGCCTCGATGTAGTTTCGGAAGTGGTTTAAACCCCCCCCCCCCCCAACCACCCACTTTGACCACTGTTTATTCCATTAAACGTTGAAACAAAATTTATGAAATACATGATTGGCCATTACACATTACTATAGTTAAATTACATTTGTTTTATATAATATGTACTTATTTGAGAAAAAAATGTGAAAATTGTACATAATTATCTATCACTGTTATAGGGGCAGGGCCTGCTTACAGAAGTCGGAATGAAATATGGATGTCAGAAAAGATAGAATGTCGGGAGTAGTTAATTAGTTATCTGTGTCGGGAGTCAGGACTTAAGTTCTGATGATTGGATTGGATGAAGCTAAACCCCCCCTACTTGCTGGTATAGCTTGGCATGGTATTTTGCACTGTAAATAGTTAGTGACATATATGCAGGGCCGGTTCTAGATTATCTGGCACCCCAGTGGCATAACTAGGAATTATTTAGGGGGGGGATTTAATTAGGGAAAAGTGAGATGAGGGGATTGAAAGGGGTCTGGGGCGAAGCCCCAGCCGCCGGAGGCCAATTCGCCTTTGGAGAATTTTTTTTCACTTCTATAATTATTTTGTGCCTTTTAGATTCAAAAAATACTTCTCGAACCACTACTTGTTTGTTTGTATTATATTGAAGTTACAGTGTTACAGTAGGCATTAATTATAGTTCTAAATAAGAATTGCATAGAAATTGTGTTTTTAATGTTTTATGGTTGTTCAATATAATCTCAACAGGAAGTGAAACATTGTGGTCACGTCACATACATTTAAATTTTAATCCGCAGAACGTGATATTGTAATATTAGATTAAGACATTTTTATTTATAGGTACCCTCACTTTTACTGGTTCGAGCGAAAGGTATATTAGTTGTAGATGAACACATACATATTATTGAATTATTGAAAGAAATTATATATCTTATCTAAGTGAAGTCTATAAATATTATGAAAATGTTATTTGTTGCTATTGTTATACACTGAAGTGGTTTAAGGATCTTACAATATAGTAAGTATTAAGTTAATGTAGTATTAGGTAAAATCATTCTCGATGTAGTTTCGGGGGGGGGGGTTAACCCCCTAACCCCCCCCTCCCCCCTTAGTTACGCCACTGTGGCACCCTGTGCCAAAGTGAAGATTGGTGCTCTTTCTACGTTAAGTTAACTAATGGGTCTGGTGGGTAGCCCATGTTGGCCATAGCCACAAAAAAACTGATTCTTATAGGGTGTGTTGGGAGCATTTTAAATTTAATGAGTTTTAAGCACACACAAAATACCTTTTTGGTTACAGGAAACTAACATATCATCATATATAAGAAATGAAACTTAAAACCAGTAGACTTTAAATATGTTTTCTTTCTTTACTTGGAAACGATGATCCTATTATTGTGTGTAAAATAGAGGTCACCACTCGCCTGGAATATGTCTCCAAATGTTTTGCTCACTGAAATTGTTGGAAAATTGGCTAACATATAAGTTCCAAAACATAAACATATCTAAACTTTTAGACGTTTTGGACCCTCTATAACGAGCCTAAATTGTGTACAATACATTCAGAAAAACATTTTTGTAGAATCCAGTACTGTACACAGGAATATAATTTGGGGGGCTGCCCAGAGTAGGACATAACTGTAAAAAGGTACCCCACAATAGCACCACAGATAATGTTTAGGAAAACCCGTATTTTTGAAGTGGTTTAAATTGTGTTTTAGAAAAAGCCAGTGGTTTTAATGTGTTTTAGATGAAGCCACTAGAAATATTCAACAAAAGAATTACTACATATTTATGGATATTCCACCCGCGTTCCAGAACATAAAATTTACTTTGCCCTTAGAAGGACATGTTGGCTCTCTCTTTTGCGTTGTGTCTCTACTCGCTGAGATAGGCATCTTTTCTCCGATCGTTTAGCAAAACCAGGGGGCACGTGTATGTAGCAGTATCAAAATAATGTAGATTGAAGCACTTACTTCATACGGACGCGATCGGAGGCCACCCCCCAAAACTCTACAATGGATACCATCACACTGCAGCATATACGGAAACGATGGCCGACTATCTGGCCAAACGAGGAGCCAGAATGCCGCAACTGCCAAAACCTTTAACCCTCGAGTCTATGAAAGCACATGTAAATGCTGCAGCCACTAAGAAGATCAGGCAGGACTGGGTAGAGAAAGGTAGAAACAAGCCATGGCAGGAATATACCATGAGTTCAAAAAGGCCCACCAACCATCTTGCACGGCAAATTGAAACGGCCCATTTCAGTATAAAAACGCAGCACGATCTTCTAGGGAAGCATCTCCACCGAATAGGGGTGTTTGAGACGAGTACCTGCAAGCTGTGTGGAAATGGGGAGCAGGATAGGAGCCACCTGTTTGTATGTCCAAAACTGGCAGGGGAACGTGACGCAATGCCGAGCGGCATGAAGAGGGTGGAGAAAGAAGCGTGTCTCTACCATGGTTGACCAGATCCAGCATGATGGCATAATAGCCAAATGTGGGCATTTGAGAAGAAGAAGACTACATATTTATGTAACATTAAAACATTGATTGGGCCGGCTAATTAGATGTTTGCACTATTTTTATTTCGGCACCCCTGAGAGATGGCGCCTTGTGCGTGGGCACACATCACACACCCCTAAAACTGGCCCTGCATACATGTTTATATCACTATGTTGTTAAGCGGCAGCCTTAATAACGTGTTAAATAAATTTATACTAACATGTGTGCAGTCATTTGTCAATTCTAAAAAACGGGACAGTTAGGTGTCCTGGTAACAGTAGCCGGGACACCACTTCAAACAGACTGTTCCGGCTAAAACGGTACAAATGGGCCGGAGCCCTACAGCAAAGTTTTTTTAGAACTAGGAAAACGCTCTGTTTGACGCGTTGATAAGCGAGCGCGTCAATATCTACGAACTTTCTGGCGAAAAGATTTCAATGCGAATAAAAACAACAATTCACAACAATTCAAGAATGCGCATTGCAAATTTTTTCCTAATTTCCATAGATATTATACTTCCCGACATTGTTGGATGCAGTGCAATGTGCGTTGCTAAGAATTTTCGCTGTCATGTTTTCGCCGCGGTCCGCCACCGTTACTAACAGTTATTGACAGCAATAGAAATGTAATGTATGCCTCTTATATGTATCAGATCGCGTTTACATTAGTATATTCGTGACCGGACAAAAATTTACTATAAGATAGCCACCTCACATTTTGCTGTTACTGTGTTTCAGAAATATATTTTCCTTTTCGAGTAACTTTTGTGTGACTTTGCCAATATTTATCAGATAGCCATATAATGAACATATTCGTGACCGGAAAAAGCTTTAAAAAAATATGGCTACCTCACATTTTGCCGCCATTTTGTTACAGACAAATATTTGGCAGTAACTATGGTGTAACTTTTCGAACGATTTTGCCTCAAAACTATACACCTTCAATCCACATCGAGGCTTGTGGATGGTCCAAATTTCAAGTTGATCGAACTTTCTGTTCGACCGCTATCGACGGACATAAAAAAACAAAAACAGAACGAAGTGCCATTAGAGTCTCGTGGAGACGCTCGCTTCGCTCGCTTAATTAAATTAAATATTTAAATTTTTTTAAATTACTTATATCAGTGATATCAATAAAACAACAATGGACAGCTAAACTCCTTCTCATAATAGTTTATTTTCTTGCCACCTTTCTATCTTGCATCTCCATGTTGAGTGGCCAGGGACGGGATAGTTTTTTGTATAACTTTCAACTATCATTCAAGCATTTAGGTCAGTATTATGAACTTTAAATAAATATTTAGAAAGCTACTAACTTGTGTTCACCGTCCATGGCAACAATCAATGGGAACCCTCGTTGCCACTGAGAAAACAAGTTTTAGTTAGTATGTAGCTTACTAAATATTGATCCAAAGTTAATCATACCCGGCCTTGGTGGGTTAACATTAAACTTTGCATTCAAATCAAGGCTTAAAGCAATCAACGATTTAAATCTGTTTGACATAAACGTATCAATCTTACCTATATCTTCTTTTATACCCACAATTGACATCTCATATCTTCATGTATTTTCTGGTCAGCCAGTGGAGATAGGACTCGTGTTCCCTCCGATCCATGCCACCCGGCATTTTGTCCCTTTCATCCTTTAGATATGTACATTCAAAGAGATGCCTCCGGTCTTGTTCTCCGACCCCACACATCCTACATATTATGCTGGATTCGAAAACCTCAAACCTATGCAAGTGCTTGGCAAGCAGGTCATGTCCTGTCTGGAGCCGGAATTGGGCCGTCTCTATTCTTCTGCTGTAGCACTTGTGTTTGCCTGCAGGCCATGAAACAGTATACTGTTGCCATAATTTATTCTGGCCCTTCTAATTGCCATCCTTTACGGACCACTTTGCATGTACGGGTAGATGAGATTTAATGGCTTTATGAGACAGTATCTTATTTTCTTGGGTCTTTTGCAACCTTGTTTGGCTAGATAATCAGCCTTTTCATTTCCATAGATGCCACAGTGGGCCGGGATCCAATGTAACACTTGACGTTTCCAGCATTCATAAGGCGCGAAATCTGCAGTTTAAGCGTCTTATTTCCGGTTCTGCCTCATCTCTACTTGCGATGGCTTCAATGGCAGCAATCTTCCAGTTTTTAGAAGGTGCCAGTTTCAGGAGTGCTTCCATTATGGCACGGACTTCTCCGTCGAAGTTGCTACCATTGGCACCAGCTGGGTAGGAAGCCTCAAACTCTCTGCAGTATATCCCGGCACCTGCATTTCCTTCCCCTGGAGATGTTGATCCATCGGTGTACAGATGCAGCCATTCGTTCTCGGGATATTTCTGGCGATGTAGGCTAACGATGTTTTCTTCAGGTGGTCACCTGTGTGGTTGTTTTCTTACCCTTGATGTCTTGTGTTGTCAATGAATGTGGGATTTCTAGCAATGCAACATTTATGATAGGTGGTAGGAGGTCTTGTTTATTTTCAATTTTCTTGTTCCCAATTAAATGTCCGATGATATTTCGCGTCCTCGTCATAAATGTTTCATGGGTTTTCAGTCTCTCACAAGGTTCTGTATCCCAATAGTTCTGATCCAGTCTAATAAGTATGATCCCTGCTGCTTCATTTATCTTACCTATATGCTCTCCCAATAAACTGATGCCCACTCAAATATAATTTAACACGTGATAAGTTCTATTTCTCATGCAGCTGCCTACCAAGTGTCGGGTGAGCCGTTGGTTTCCTTTTCCCAAACACAAAGGTTGTTCTGATACTTGTTCACCACAACAGTGTGTGGACGCATAAGTGAATTGTATGAAGGCTAATAAAAAATAAAATAATAAAATACAATTAAGTAGCCTAGCACAGTGTCTCTCCACAGCCGGGTCACGATATTGTCTCAACCAGTCCGCATCACCGATTTCATTTTTGGAATCGGTACAGTAATAACTGATTGTCCCTCTTTTCATTGAGTCAATCTCTTATCTCTATTGCATCCATATTACCTGTACACTTAATTACAAATGAAAATACTTTGCCAGCATTCGATGCATCTCTCCCACCCCCATCCCCACCACAGGCCGTGATCGTAGCAGAGTCGGCTGGAATGACCCGTCGTCTTTACTAAGCTAATTATGACAATAATCGCGTGTATTTAAAATATTTAAAAAATGGTGTTTCTACGGCTGAGGAAGAACATCAAAACCAAGCAAAACAAAGCTCGGCTGCCGGTAATTTCACGTGAAGAAGAGATGAATAAACCTAGTTTAATAGTAAATAAACAAGTCTGATCCCACTCTCAGGTTCGCTGTCATTGCGTCAGACTAAAACGGCACTCTGAACCCCCCTTGAGTGTGTTGATTTGAAATATCAAACAACAAATGCAGCCAAAATTACTTTGCCATCTGAACTGAAAACATCAACAGTTTTCCGGTTCAAGGTAGATAAAAGGTTGAGAAACACTGGGCTAGCCGACAGGCCCCTATCACAACAATCACTTTAAATGTGTGTTGACTCACCACACCACTGCTTGCTCATAGTATCGGTCCTAGAAATGCTAACAGTAAATAAAAACAACAAGCTGATGTGAAAAAATGTATTGTACAGAATTTAATAGCAATATACAAGAAGGTATTTTGCAATTGAATTTCATATTGCAGTGAAAATAATGTGGCACCTTGGAGAATGAGCATGATTGTAGTTTATAGTTGTCGGTTCCATCCCAATTTTTACAGAAAAGGTAATGCGCATTTTATTTTTACACAACATTAAAATCCTACACCAAATACGTATTACAATACTATAACACATTTTCTGTGAAAACACACATCAGTCACAATTCTTTATTGTTTACAATATAATCAAAACTTGCCAAGGTGTCGTATCTTTACCAAATGTCAGTGATTCTTAAAAGTAACTGTGTTCAACTTGATCATTACTGGTATGTGAGTTGGGCTGTGCAAATTAAAATGTCAGTGTTTCTGTCACTAACTTGCTCTATAAAGATACCATGCCCAAACCATACATTAATATTTCAATGCCACCAGTGCTTAGTTGTTAGAACAAAAAATAAAGTGTGAGAAAAATATTAAAATTACATTTTTTCTCTTAAAACTGAGTATAACATTTCTACCAATAAAATTCACCAATGAAAATAATTAAATAATATATAAAAATAAGGTTATATTCTACTCGGCAGCAAATTACATTACTACATAAAAAGTAGAAAACATATCAGAACAATAATATGTTCTTTACAACAAATAAAATACTCAAGCAATCTTTTGTACCAAGTATGTCTAGATTCCAAATTTGATCCCTTCACAACCATTTGACTAAAATAATGTTTAGCACAATACCAGCAACCTCTCCAACACCCATCAACAATCTCACTAATCTACATGTTAAAAAACTACTTAGCATTACATATTTATTTACTACTCCACTACAATATTTTGAGTCACTATTGTTTTGCCATGATTTATATAAGCAGCACCTAGTAACCAGTAAGAAAAATGTATCAAATCCAAAAGGTGCATAATATGTACTGCAGATATCGGTACTTTCACTTGGGTTTTGAAAGGCATCCCAGGATACATTATGCCAGAACAAAGTATATATACCAAAATCATTTTATAAATATTTCTTAGCCATTTGCTTACTACCATTTCAGCAACTGTTGAATTCAACTTCTGTTAGAAGCTAGAACCAAATTGTTGTCACATGTTTAATTTAAGTAGGAATCACTTTTGCAAAGATCTGAAAAACAAGTATTTATGAATAAGTAATTTAAAGGGAACGGGAGGGGGTGTAAAATTAACAAAAGGTGTGCCGTTTCAATTCTCACTAATATTACGTAAATAGTAAGAGATGATTGAGATCAAGTGTAAGGTTTTGATGATCTGTCACTGCCATCAAAAGCCAAGAAGAAATTATAAATAGTTTCTGTTCTTGTTCCTTCCAAATATGAACACAGTAATATTCTTAATGATATGTGAAAACATCTGTTATCAACTAGTACAGTATTTTGTAACAGCACCAAACTTTGGCAATTCATAGGTTCCGAAATTATATTCGGCAAACTTAACATGCCTAAAAGGAAATAGTATTTCAGAAGTCAATGAAAACTTCTATTACTGTATACTGCCCTATAACTATTTTTTGTTTTAGCTTATATCTCATTTTTATAAGTTTCAGACTTTCCAACCTATAATATTTTGAGCCAATTTGTAGGAATGAATTTAAATGTGTAAAGCTAGAATAATGTTAGCCAGCACTGGCTCATTGTGCTGTTTTGAATATAGATAGTGGAAAACAGCATTGCTCTCATTTAAACGATGCTTAAATTGGTTCGGGCCACAATAACAGTTTGGATTTTTTTCTGAGAACACTATTTTGAATACAAATCTATACAGTAGTATCGGTAGTAGTAACTATATCAAATACTGAATACATTTACAAATGCATGATTTTATTGATTTATAATACGTTTTATGCGACCGTCAACTTATCACCATATTATTTATTTGTGAAAATGGACTTGACTATGAGTATTTTGCGATAATGCATTTGGTTGTTGAAAATATGTAAGTGAAGAAAATTTAGTTGATTAAATTAAATATGTACTGTGCCATTTGTGCATTTGAATTGGTAGGTACTGTAATTATAATCTAACATCAAACCAAATGTTTTCACATAGCAATACAGCAGAAATGTCATTGCACTTGGGGACTAAACCCTAGAGTGTTGGCATTGAACAAATGCGACTATGTACCAAATACCTTGACAATAATAGCTTTGCTATTACCTGCGAGAAACCATGGCGACAGTGGCGCAGAATGGAACTACGGAAAGTCACATGTGGCATATTACATGTGTTTTAGCTGTGCCACATGGAAACCGATAATTACAGTCGACAAAGAAGTTCTACACTTCATTATTAACTTTGCTGCAATGCATGAGCAGCAGTCATTTTGAATTCATGGTATTAGTTTCATGCCACCAGTCTAAAAGTGCAGAAAGCAGTGTTGCTGCTATCATCATGGCTGCGTACCAACTTTGACTGCGTTCACTGTGGCTGTGACTGGTGGTGGGGGTAGCCCAGTCAACGCAGCAGCTGGTATGGGCTGCAGTCACAGTCACAGCAAAAGCAGACAACAGCAGAAATTGTCATTCATAAAAGCAACATTTGCCATCTGCTAATTAACCTTACAACATTAAATTCATAATTTAACCCATATGGGACTTCTAAGTTGAGATTATATGGTGTTGTGATGTCACTTACTATTTAAAAACCATATAATATTGTCTATAAATTCATAATTCGCAGTAAAATTATTAGCCACGCCCCCCTTGACTGCGATAGCTGGATCTTTTCGGCCCAGTCATCGCAGTGACTGGAGGGGTAGCTGCGAGGTAAACTGGTACGCAAAAAGCAGTGGCTGCAGCTTGACTGCGAGTCAAGCTGGTACGGATCTCAGTCACTGCAGTCACTCCCAGTCATAGTTGGTACGCAGCCCATGTTAATTGATGTCTATCGTCAGTATTATTATTGTTACGGTATTTGTATATAGAGTATTACTTATTATATTTCAATGTTTAAAGGGCTCTAAATATTTGCTTTTAACTTTTAAGTATTATAAAGTAAAAATATATTAAATATAATATTAATATTATAAAATCCAACTCTTTCTATTTTTAAAAGCATAGCTTTCACACAGATCTAATTTTATTGGCCTAGAATTTCAACCAATTCATGTTTGTTATTTATTTCAATTTGAATATGACACAATCAAGCTGCACTGTGCAGTACTACGATACTTCAAAAGTATATTTAGCTAGGGATGCCACCGATAACTGAATAGTTATTAACAACTCTCTAACAGATTCCTCACCTCCATATTGATTGAAACTAGCACATCATAAAATGATACGTCGTACTTTCCTTAGCTCCAATGATAAAACATTTTAAAGCTCTTGTGCCATGTTATGTTCTATATTATAAGCTGGTTAAAGTTCCCCTAATGAAAAAAACGAATTGCAAATATTTGTTGATAATGTGAGAAAATATAAGTTTCCATTGTTACTAAACTATTGATGCCACTTGGTATGGTGTATTGAATATGCTGTGAAACTGAGATCCTTTTTATTCGGAATGTTAACGATAATCATAATCGATATCGTGATATGGCTTGTCATATTGCGACAATCGTACGTTATTGAATTCTGTCCGATATCGCGACAACCTAATGTTATATTTGAAGCCCCCCCCCCCCCCCCAGGGCAGTGGTAAAACAAGGACAGTAAGTCACAATGAGGATAAGACACAAAAAAAGTCTTAAATGCAGTAATAGTGCATATTTCATAATATATCGCAATATAAATTTAATAGACAATATCGGCGCGATATTTTTGGTGCCAATATTATCGTGATAATTTTTTTTGTGGGGCGATTATCGATATCAAATTTCATATTTTTTCACATCTTTACTCTTAATGCTTCATGTAATCAACTAAATTAAAGTAAAATTAAGGTGTTTATATCACAAAAATAAATGTACCTTTCTATTCCGTCACATAGCAATACTCTGTGTCAGTTTTGTTACACAGTGGCAGATCCCTCTAAAGTCTAAACCTATTTATAGTGTTATCACCAGGTATTAACTTAGTTAGCTAGGAGCAAATTTATGGAAACATGTAAAAAAACTGTCTGCAGTTCTAGTACATACTTTAAGAATACTGTACAATATCACTAATAAAGAGAGCAATTGACCTTATGGAATGTAGGTATTAAGTATCATTTATGAAAATTGGATCTATGGGTAGTTGACTACTGTTTGGTCAAGATAAAATGAGAAATAGCCAATGGTAATATACCAGCCAATACACGTTCAGTACACAGTACTGCTGAGTTAAGTCTATTGTTTTCTGAAATTATTCTCTACATTTAGTAAAAACATTTGAAAACATTACTAAGAATGTCTTCTACCAATAGTTTCAGCAAATCTGTAACAATGCCTATGAGATTATCCATAAAAAGTACGAATCAAATTTAAATGCTAAGTTTGAATTCACAAAAAGCTATATCAATATCAATATCAATATCATACATCGAATAGTATGCAAACACTCAATGGGATAAAACGCACAACGCATTTATTAATTTATTTTGTGATCATGCATTCTTATCATGCTGTTTCAAGACAAATTTCACCCATTACTGTTAGATCTCTTTGAATGTATAAGTTAAGATTTTGCTTGAAAGCTTATTGAAAATATATTTTACAGATGTTCTATCTCCCTATAGGAGTAAAAGTTTAACATACACATATGCTCTTTTCCAGTCGTTATCAACCTTTTATATTCCACGACCCACTTTACGAAGTGAAATACTATGGTGACCCAACTACTTAACAAGAATATTGATTGAAATGCCCTGCATGTAGAATGTCAGAAGTATGTTTTCCCAGAGGGGGTCAAGGGGAACTCTCCCTTGACAGGATATATTCTAATCAGTCAGTATGTTGTATGAAGATGGGATCTGGGGCAAAGCCCCAGCAGCCAGAGGCAAAAATTGTTTCAGGTTTTTTTCTGTCGTAAGTTCCCACAAAATGACTTAAACCATTACGTAATATATTCAAGGAAAATTGTTGCAGGGCACTGCTGGGAGCGAGGGAAATAATTTCAGTATTAAATTAAAACCAGAAAATATTTGGTAATTACAATTGCCTATGAAGTACATACTGTAGATCCTTCTGGATTTGTGGACCAATATTCAAATTTTACTCTTGAGCTTTTAAAATCGTTGTTGACGTGACCCAATTCCACTCCCTTTCCAATCCACGAGTTGAGAACCACTGATATTAAACTTCCTATAACTCAAAAATGGCTGAAGATAGATTTGAAAACAAGAGAACAAATTATGATAATGATGACCAGTATGCCCATGTTGTAATTCTTAAAATTGAAGTAGACTAATAATTTTTGCTGATACATAATTTTAAACTGCATATAAATCTGCATCCATAGGATTGTACAATTGTCAATTGGTGACAAATGATTACTGCAACTAAAATTTAATATGGCAATTTTAGTAATGTAATTTAGAAATAAGATTTATTGATGAATAATATATAAAATAAATAAATACTGTATACTGTAGTAATAAATGAACAAGAAACAAAATAAAAATAAATAATGAGTAATGAGTAATGACTGAGCAACCAGGAATACATTTTGGGATAAGTATCAGCATATGTTGTAAGCAAAAGTGTGCACGCATAAAGTAGGCATACTGCATGTTCAAAGTAACTTCAACCACATCTGAGTACGGAGCATTTTGTACATGTGTATTATATTAATATTTTATGAACTTAAGACAGAGACATTTTACTGATTTACTGATTAGGTCTATACTAAACCTTTAATTATTACTGAATATCAGTATTGTTTTGACAGGATTTTTCACCGCGCTTATTTAACCATATCAACAACACTAGAGCTATAGTATCTAATCTACCTACTGTTAAATTTTAAAAGTTACAAATTCCTATCTAAATTACAGACTACAAGGTTTACAACTAGTATTGACGTGTGTTCACTACAGTACTTTGAGTGTGGACAAACGGATCGATAAAAGTTAGTTGCGAATGCTTGGAGCTTAGCGCGGGGGCATAGGCACTTGGAGAAATTACGTGACATAGCACGGGAATACTCGAGTTGAGGTACGACACTTGCATGTGGGTAACATGGAGCACTTACGTTTTTTAAAACTGTACTACGATTAAATAAAAAAAACGATTGTGTGATGAGAGTGTGAAATCATTCATAATGTTCTTCACAGTAATAATTTAAAGAAGCCAAGCATAGCTTCGATTGAGTCAAGACAGAGAAGACAGTCTTGAATTCAGATTCAGATTCACTCTTCATAAATGTAAGCTGCAGTAATTTTTTAAATACAATTTCAAATTTAAATACAAAGAGAAAATATTTTTAAATTTTAGATAAATATTACACAGTAAAACAAAGTATTAATTAATCCTGAAGCAGTCAACAATGATATTCAATTAATGTTGCAAGCATGAACACATGTTTTGACAAATCACTTTCGAGAAAAAACTTAAAACGTACGAGACTGTAATATGGGTTACTTAATCTTTTAACATTATGTATTTTCTTCTGCATCAGTAGCATTGGCATTGTTCTTCTTTTGAATGAGTACACAATATGCCACAAACATGTTCACTGGGATCAAGGGATGATTCCAAAACAGTTGTAGTCCAAATATGAATGTGGGAAGTAGTAATGGTGTTGGAAGTGAGAAAAGTAGTATCAGTGGTATAAGTAGGAAGCTTCCTACTTATACCACAGTAGTAGTAGTAGTAGCAGTAGTAAGTAGTAGAAGTAGTAGTAGTAGTAGTAGTAGTAGTAGTAGTAGTAGTAGTACGTAGTAGTAGTGGTGGTAGTGGTAGTGGCAGTGGTAGTGGCAGATTATTGATTACAGATGACTGGGTATCCATTAACACCACTCGCACACATAATTCGTACAGTATACTGCAAACACATTCAATCGATGCGATACAGTACAGGGTAAGTATCATGTACCATTTGTTTGAACTACTTGCGAATTATCCTTGAACACATGTGCATGTTTGTCTGCAGATAACACCATAACGTCAGTTTGGTTAAACTCTCCCAGGTTTATACCTTTGCAGGTGTGTGCATTTTAATGGTTACTAAATGAAATACAGTACCATAATCTAATATGAGCAAGAACCTCACACATCAGAAGTTTCATGGGACTGAGCACCATTGTTTCAACTTTGGCAATAAATGAGGCATTGCAAATTATTGCAATGTTGTATCAACTAGTTATCCACTTATTCTGCACTTCAGCTTACAGTTGTTGTTTACAATGTCAAGTCATTGTGGTAACACGTGATAAATCATATGTATAATTTCTTTTTGTTAAAAATTGTTTGCAGTTTTTTCTTTTTTTGGAATGTGCAACATTTTACTTTCATTTTATTTCACCCAAGATCAATGGTGGAAACACCCCTTTACAAAACTAAATGATGTTGGAATAAAGAGTAGCGATATATATATACTATTTAAAATACCATTGATGGCTCAACCTACAACAGTACACAGTTAATTTTATATTTTACTACATCTCCGAACATAAAACCCTCTATACTTACGAAAAAAATTAAACATTATGTAACAAGAGCATTTTTTGCAATAAAGAGCAGATTTAACAAAACGATTTTATACTACTTCCTATAGTGATAAAATCCAGCAGCTTACCTCATGTCAATCAACGAATATTTGAGTGAAAGTTGACATTGATGAACCTAATACAGGCAGTATCCATCCTGTTCTGAGTGAACAAGACCAATTGCGTAGAAACATCTCGTTATTTATGTATTATGTCTCTTGAATGTCAACTTTCCCAAAGTACGCCAGTGGAGCCTACCCTTATACTCAACTATTCGAGCAGATTGACATCCACAGCTAATCCCATATTTAAATAAGTTTGTTTTTTGCAGTAAATTATGCATACGTATTGCACACATTACAATAATAACAAAAAAGCTGTTGCAAGCTCCCACGTTTTATTTCCCTTCTTAAATTTAGTTAATTCACTTGTACTTTTAAATTAAAAATAGGTCCATGTAGCTTGGATGATGCAAGGTTCTTGTAGCTAATATTTTAGACTTATTAATTGTAATTGTTAGTTATTAAAAGACTAACAACCCTTGTAAGAGCATGTTCATTGACAATTAAATCAATTGTATAAAAGCTAAAAAAATAAAACAATAAAAGTTCAATATATTATATAAAGCTGGAAATATATGTACCTTCCTTTGTACCATTAGGTTAAATTAAAATAGAATGTGTTATTCAATATATACATATATATATATATATATATATATATCACATATATAATGTATATGCTTTATTCCCAACACAAAACCTCTTCAACTATGTCATAGGTTTTTATAGGCAGGTGTTTGTGCCATGGGTTAGCTGTTATAGCTATAGTGGCCCACCTGTGAGAACGCTCTTAGGAGATCAGCTTTGAGATTCTCTGTCTGAAATATTCTTTGGCTGGTTCATAATATTCCCTTCGTAAGGTGACCATCTCGGGCCACCGTCTGATGGGACTCCACACTTCTAGGTCTAGCTCCAGCACGGTTACCGTGAGAAGCGCAAGAGTGAGAGCAACAAAGAGAAACGACGGGATGAATACGTGAAGGAGATTGAACCGCTTGGCCGGCTGGGGATGGGCGGGAGAAGCAGCGGGGAGCGGTAGCTTGTTTCTTATTACTGGCGTAGAACGATGAGACAGACTACTGGTGGGAAGATGTTGCGATTTGTTGGCTCCGACGTCGAGCAGTTGGGACTCGGAAGACGAATGGTCGAAAGAGTCACGGAAGTAGTAGTCGTCGAAAGCATGTTGGCTCTCGTTCTCTTTACAACCAGCTGTAAATACATACATAATGTTTGTCAAGTTCATAATGTGGACATAACGGTCAACACTAATTGGTTTCCAAAGCATGATAAATTTAACACGCCACATAAATAAACTTAAACAAAAAAGTGGCAGTCAAGATGTCTTAATATGAAGGGCTTAAAATATAATGTAGATGGTTTTGTTGAAAGGTTGTTCAAAAAGTGCAAATATTTAAGTGTGACAAGGGTACTAGAAAATTGGAACGTTTGGTAACTGAGTCATTTTTTAAGAAGACATATTTGGAAATCACAACATATCTAGCATTAGAGTTTATTATTATATAATATATATATATATATATATATATATATATATATATTATATATATATCTTGATCCCGTTTCCAACATTAATTATCGGGTAGGGGGGAGTAGCGAAGTACTCCATGTCTTGGGCTAATGTCTTCGTTGCCGGCTAGCCATGCCTGACACAACCACCTCCTCAACCTCTTAATTTTTTTTTTATATCTGCTCCCTGTGTCCAACAATGAAGTCGGGTAGGGTATAGGAAATTAATCCCATCATATTCTGGCCCCTAGGTACATCGAAGCCGGCTGGCCATGCCTGACGCTTCCCTCATGTTAACTTCCTCCGGCTCCTCTTCACTTTCTTCTTCCTCTGCTCTTTCTACAAATTCTGTCCATAGTTTTCTATCTTCGCACCATCGTTCCTGATTTCCTCTTAATAATAATAATAATTATAATAATAATAATAATAATAATAATAATAATAATAATAATAATAATAATAATAATAATAATAATAATAATAATAATAATAATAATAATAATAATAATAATAATAATAATAGTAATAGTAATAATAATAATAATAATAATAATAATAATAATAATATAATAATATACTAGTAATAAATAAATAATGTATATCAAACATTTTGCATACCACAGTATGCACTTCTCTATATAAAATGGTAAGTGTGGGGAGAAAAAACAATATTAGTTCTGCTTTGTCGACATATGAGGACAAATGATCAGGAAAGCAAGTGACCTTGGGACATTGGCTACTTGCCAAATGTGCCAAAGTGAGATTCCTTTGTTGCTACCTGAGACATTAACCAGCCATCCACTGTCTGCCTGCCTTATGGGGCAGGCTCCTCCAAGGTGCACAATAGAAGAAAGTTTAAACCGAATTCAAAGATCAAAACCGGTTTTTACTTAGTTAACCCGTTATTACTACTTTGAGTACGGTATATGTTGCTTATCTTGTACAGTATATCATTCTTGTAGAGCTTACACACAAAGCTTTTAATCAAAGCTATTCTATGCAGGTGCTTTACTAGCAAATCATGCCCAGTCTCAAGTCTAAACTGTGCAGTAGTTGTACTTTCCTTATAGGTACTGGTTCCTTGTATTTTCTTATTTTTCTTTTATAAACTTACTCCAAACCGTATTCTTTCCATCCTCCTTCCAACATTCAAACTCTCTGTAGGTATATGTACTGACCCTGTATTCCTATGTCCTGGTGTTGCTGAGCCATTGGTATAATATGTAGTTATTCTTATTATCTATTTGAGTATTTGGGAATTCTTAGTATTCTCTAAAATAAATGTCAGTGACAAGCTTCTATTTGATCACCATGGTCCATGATCTTCTTGTTCCCTCTTAGTATTCCTCAAGTAATCAGTCTATGAGATAATTTTAGTGATGCCATATGACTATGAATATTTGGTTTTCCTATTTCAGGCTGTTTTTAGTTTTTATAATTACCTCTTTTCCCAGCCATTTTCCTACATAAAGTATAAAGTTATAAACCCACTGTTAAAATGTCCTCTGGGTAATTTTCTCCCTGCAAAATCTTACATGTGTAACATTCCATAAATTGCAAGCAGATGACGAAATTATTATCACCCACAACTGCACGATGTATTCTACCAGTCTCCCCCCATGAATCAAATTTCAGGCAATTTAAATTTATCACTAAGAGGTTCTGTAATTTGATCCCCAGTTGGGACATTTTTATACTACAGCTGCTATAGCCATTGCCATAAGAAAAAGATGTATGAAGAAGCTCCAATCTATATAGGATTAAAATTATGGAATAAATTACCAGATGAACTAAAAGAGATAGCGCAGAAGAAAAACATTTTTAAAGTTAAGTTAAAAGAATACATAATAAAGAAAACATTATATTCCATAGAACAATTTTAGAAATGCGACAATCAGAGGCCTATCTAATCTACTTGGAGTATCAGGGATACTACTATCAGTGTTTCTATTTTAATATTATATGTGTACAATGTTTTATATCTATATATGTGTATAGTTACTTAGTCTTAAGTCTTTATTTGTTCCTTTTTAGAATTAGAACATAAGATTATATCTTATGAAATGACCTGTACAATATCATCCAGAATGAATACAACTGTACGTGACGAAATAAATAAATAAATAAATAAATACCCCTTCATATAATATCCATAAAGTGGATTAAGCTTAAAACCCATATAATATATGTAATTATAATTATTTTATGATTAACACCTCATACTCTCGCCAAATAATCATCAAACTTTCATCATAATATAAGTACCAAAATGCCTACAATTGTATTTCTTTTAGCAAGCTACTACAATGTGCACACCATACTGAAGAGTACAGACAACCAGGGTGGGCAACTAAATAGACATAAACCTAGTAGGCCTACTACAGTAGTAGATATAACAGGTATATAGTAATTGCTAAGGAAGACAAAAAAATCCAATCCAATGCAATGTTAACTTAAAACTATATAATACCTACTAACAAATAGTATGTCGTTATTAGGAAATGTAAAATGAAGAACTTCCTTCTAAAATATAGGTAGGCAAAATCTTGGCTGAGCCCAACACTTCTGACTAACCTTGTCTTTGCACCAACAATATTGTACATGGTTCGTGGCTTATTATACATAATTGATACTTAACATGTCTCAATTAACTTAAGTTTCAAAATTAATATTATGACATTACACTTCAAAGTGGAAAATAGCATGATTGCTTAAACAAATTTAAAATAATGCAATTATAATGTATAAATGTTTAGAATACCAAACCAAAGTACCCTACCTACTATTACCAAAGTTTGAAGCAACAAGGACCAACCTCTAGCATAGTCTGCATAGTCTGGCTTAGCAAATTCTACCCTAAGGTCAACATTTTGGAACAGTCAGCATCTTACTATAAACTGAAGATTTGATACTACTGCAGGGTTGCAACTTTCAAGGATTTTATCCTTTTCTCAGGATTTTTAGAGTGTCTCAAGGATAACAGGATTTTGGGCAAAATCTTAGGATTTTCTACTGTCTTTAAAAAATACATTAAATTAATAAATTTTTTAAAAATTCAGCTAAAAAAGCAATGTAGACAGTAAAAGAACATCAGGTACTAGTAAAAATAAACATAAGTGACTGCATAACATTTCCCACAAGTGGTAGTTATGGTGAGTAAAAGTAAAAAGTAAAAAAATATTTCCAAAGAAAATTCCGAAACTTATGCGTTTCTGCACGTAATGTTGACTAGATTCTCGAAAATCAGGCGTGCATAACATATTTTGGCATGAAACCTGAAAATTTGTAACATTCCTTTGCAGTTATAATATGCTAATGCTGAATATAACTGTTTTCAAGGATTTCTCAGGATTTTTTTTAGTTTCTTTCAAGGATAGAAAAATTGACTTGGTGGCAACCCTGTACTACTGTACTAAATTTAACACATGACGGTAAAAGACTATACATGTAGTGATCAAGCACTACGGTAATCGACATATTACTGAGGGTGGGATGCAGAGCAGTTTAAAAATCAACCCTAGCTTAGCACTTGCTAATCCAGACTATGCATATGGTACTAGATCTTTGACACTGAATGTAAACATTTCGGAGAAACTTAAATGATTTACATAAGGCACTCTTGCAAAGATAGTTCATATTAATTACTACACACTTTATATGCACTTGGATATTTTAAGTGCAATTAGCCAATTACTTAAGTTGATTGCAATGAATCTATGGTCTTAGGACCCTGCCTTTCTTACCCCAATTTACCTCCACTACTCTGGAGAACCGTTACCATTGCGCTGCCCATTGCGTATCTGGATGGGCAGCGCCAGCCCGCTATGTGGACCCCAGATTCTTTGCAAAATGCATTAGAAAACCTAGCACTGATGCGTGTCTGAGCCAACCACAGGACGCTTAATTAAAACCTACATTTACAAATGTAAAAAACATTCTCCAAATTGTGAAACTAGATTAACAAAGCTCTCATACTAGTCAGTCAATTAAAAATCCTTATCTCAGAGAATTCTTAAAATTTAATTCAATATTACACACGCATATGATCGCCTGCTTAGAGCAAAAGTATGGGAGGGTCTAGAGAAAAAAGGGATTGGAAGACGTTTGATGGATAGGATACAGAACATGTATGAAGGGAGTCAAAGTTGCGTACAAACAAATATGGGAAGATCAGATTGTTTTGAAGTTAATGAGGGTCTTCGACAAGGTAGTGTATGCAATCACCGACACTCTTCACTGTTGTAATGAATGAAATAATAAGAAGGGTAGAACCCAACGCAGACGGAAAAGACACAAGAACCCTTTTGTTTGCGGATGATGCGCTGATCTGTAGTGAGAGTGCCAGAGAAGTGCAGGAGAAGATGGACAAATGGGTGGCAGTGACAACAGAGTTTGGTCTGTATATCAGTCAGACCAAGAGTAAATGTCTACGAATGAAGAGGAAGAAAAATAGAATGCACGGAAATTGGGAAAATATTATATAGCGTGAAGAAATTTTAGAAGAAAAAGAAGAATGTAAGTATTTGGGAAGTATATTGACAAAAGATGCAAAAGTGGGGACGGAAGTGACAGCTAGAGTACAGAAAGCAATAGGGTTCTATCAGATGGTGCGAAAGCTACTTTGGAAGAGTTATTCCCACAAAAATGCAAATTGTTGTTTTATATAAGGTGTATTTTGTACCTATATTAACCTATGGAGCAGTAACGTGGAGAGTGGGAGCAAAGGAAGAGAGCCAGCAGGAGGCAGCAGAAATGAAGTTTTAAAGAAGTGTCACGGGAGTTACAAAGATGGACAGGATAAGAAGTAGTGCAGTGAGAAAAGAACTGATTGAAATGAAGATTGGAGAGTTTGACGTTTAAACTAGGAAGATAACGTCTAAGATGGTTTGGTCATATGAAAAGGATGGACATAGGGAGGATCCAGGGACGAGATTTTGAAGTGGCAGAAGAGGGGAAAAGAAAAGTAGGAAGGCCAAGAGAGAATTGTGGGGAACGATAATTCAAGACGATGTTGAAAAACGGGGAAAAACGTGGGAGGAAGTGGCAAGAGTAGAACTGTGGAAAGACAGGAAGGAGTGGAATAAATTGGTGGAGAAACGGAAGGAGGCTGAGGAAGAGGAAACACCGAGTCTGGCAAGCTCAGTATCTACAAGTTTCATGCCCTAGATGGAGGTGGAGAGCCACCACTCAACTCGACACAGTTGAAACTGAGTTAAAGATTATTATTATTACACACACCTCCAGAAACTACTTTTGACACAAACACAGAACATTTATCAATGAAGAAGGATCATGACCAAAGTGAATGAAAGATAATGAAAGAAGTCGTAAGATGAAATTTGCTGATGACGGTATCATGGATAGACAAAGTTAGTTAGCGAGGCAAAGATAGGGGGCAAACTCCGCTTACCTCCACCGTTGACGAGTTTGCCATTACCAATGGAAACTGATTCAGCGTGAGTCAAAACCTCGGCTTGAATAACTTGGGACTGGGGATTTTCGACTACATTCGTGGTCGAGCTACTTATCAATGGTTCATCACGCTCACTCATTATAAATGCATCAACTTCTTCAGCTATGGGAAAAATACAAACAAAAATCGCAACAAAGTACAACAAAAATAAAATGGTTGCAATAAAAATTAATATGATGCAGATGATGCAGAAATAAGCAAACAAAATAAGTTGAATATCGAAGCTGAAATTTTGTCAGATGCAGCAAATAACTCAAGTCAAAAAAACATTATTTTTAAATGTGTTAGTGCAGAAAAGACTACAGACATTGTAACATAGTACTAACGAGTCTAGTTATCATTGAACAAGAGTTACGTGAGACCACCAGGGACAGACTTTAGTATTCATAGTGCATCCAGCATCACTAACAGTGGCAGTAGTACTTAATAGAAGTATTGTTAGAATACTTTTTGCTGATTTCATGGGTGAACCCTTGAACTTTGCATGAGATATTCTGTTGAATACCTTTTGATATACCGGTAGGGCCTACTTGAATGTACACTCATTCAGTGACAGGAAGTTCAACCTCTGCTTCACAAATGTGTACTGTCTGTACAGTGTCTAAACTTGGCATATTATAGTGAAAACGGTGGGTGACTGAAGTTTTAAAACTCTGCCTCATCCATAATTTTTCTGCATAGGCTACAAAAAAAAAAGTGATGCTAGAGGTTTTTTAGTTTTCACTGTTAGCAGAAAGTCAATTTGTAGGGCTGTTGAGTTTGCACTTCCTTTTTGGTGATGGCATTTTGCAATACAATCAGTGTCTATTAAGAAATTAATAGTTACTAGAAGTAAGTAAAAGTGTCATTGATTTTCAGTCAAAACTGGAACTTTATATAGCCTATATATCTGAAATCCATAACATTTTAGCACATTTTCAGTCTTCAGGACACCAGAATAGAGTAGACCTATTTAAAACAGAAGTGTCCCAGACTCCCGACTAATCCGGGACGTACGAACACCTTAGGTATTGTGTAACAATATATTTAATAACAGCCATTTCATGTGTTTTGCCAAATATAAAAAAAACTATTGATGACAAAAGAACCTTAGCTGTTCAGAATAATTAAAAGTAGAGTAGGCCTAATTGAGGAAGACTATTAGCCTAGATAAAATTGGGTAATTATTTAGCTAGGAAAAGTAGCAGATTTCGTAATAGTAATACAAAGAAGTGCCAAATGGAAGTTTTACCTAGATTCCGATACTTTGCAATTTCCTGATCCTCCGAGACGGTCTCAAGCAGGGGGAGTGTGCTGTCTGGAGAATACGGTGATGAGAGGGGAGTATCGGAGAGAAGACCGCCATCCGACGCAGGAGCCGAGTGGTTAGCTCTTGGTAAGCTTCCGTAGCCTAGAATAGAACCATCAAATTATCACTGTCAGATAGGGAATGTATTGAGAATGTGTGTTTTATTTTGTATATATTTGTACATTCTACCTTAGTAACAATAGTAATATTTATCTCAACCAATCCTATATTTTGTTTACTGTATACTAATAAACCGTACCACATATTGTAGAGTTTGAATGTTAAAAACGAGAGTAAACGGAGACCAGACGGGAATCTTACCCATCTCGGCCCCGATGGGTGTGGAAGGAGTGGCCGGAACGCTGGCTGCCTTCCGTCGCAGGCTGGAGGTTCTCATGGTGCGGTTGATGGCCGGCTCTTCCCGTCGGAGCGGTCCGATGTCCTCGAGTATTTCCTTCTCCACGCGGCCGGAGTAGCGGAACTTTGTCCCCCACGAGAAGAAGCTGCCTCCCGAAACTACAGAAGGTGCGTCAGAACTAGACGGCAACCTGGTAAATAAGAGAGAGTAAACTATTTTAAAATATAAACTGGAGTAGTCAGCTTTATAGGCACAGCTCGAAATGTTAAGCCAAAAATCACTCGCCCCAATCAAAGGCTAAGTGACTTCTGAAAAATTAATCATTTTGAGTACAATATGTTAGGGATATGCGAATTGCAGGTTTAAATCGAATATCAAATAGTTCATGATTAATAATTCAAATATGTTTTGAATAAATGATTGATTTTTTTGGGTAGGCCTACATCGAGTAGGCCCTATGTATGTTTAATGGAAAATTATTTTAAATTTACCTTAAAACACCAATGTTTCCTGATCATTGTGGACCTATGTAGTTTTTTTAAAATGAAAAGAGAAAAATATAAAATAAAAATAAATAAATAAATTCACATTTAGAGTCTACCCACTCAGTAACTAAACTGATTTGCAGTGGGGGACTTTAATTTAAAGCGACTAAACCAACCCTGTAGGCTTCGAACACCATCGACGAGTGAGCGATAACTAGGGATGCACACGATAATCGATATTATCGATCGATATTCGATAATCAATATAATTTCGATAATCGATAAAGAATCGAATTATTTATTCGATAATCAATACAGCGCCGATAATCGATAAATGAAATATTATCGATATTTTTCATTTATCATGCGCTGGCACGGCTCGACGGAACCTCAGCCGCCTCGATCCTGCATAGACTTGTTGTCGCCGACAGCCGGGGTTGCTGGCCAGTGAGTCAAGCAGTGAGAGAGCGCACAAATGTCTATGAGCTAAAGAGGGACTGAGACGGTGCTATGTTTTGTAGCCACGGCAAGCCACCCGGCCGCTGTGTTTTCCTTTTAGTCCTTTCAATTCATTCATCGTGGTAAGTGGCAGAAAAAAGATCGCGTAGACAAGTAAAAAGTTGTTTCGTGTTCCGTTTTGGTATTGGTGCTTGATGCTATTAATTAATAATTAGTGAATATTAAACGCCAAATGGCCGTCCTGTTTAATTTCCTGCCCGTGGTATCCAATTTCATCGAATGTTTGTTGTATCAGCAATCAACAAACTGCCGAGACTCTTGTCGTAGGCTCACGGCTGGGATTTACGTGAGTGAGAGAGCGCGCGGATGGGTATGAGCTAAAGAGCGAGTGAGATAACGCGCCTCGTAGGCATCGGTCGGACCAGCAGCGGCCGAGCGGTGAGAGAGCGCGCAAATGGGTATGAGAGTAAGAGCGAGTGAGATAGCGCGCCTCAGCCTCGGGGCTAGCAGCCATGCAGTTTGCACTCGCCACTCGGGATCAACTCTCCGTCAAGAATTGCGTCTGTTCTGCCGACATTATCGTTCGATATTATCGATCGATAATGCAGACACTTTTTCGATTATCGATAATTTTAATTTTATCGATGTGCATCCCTAGCGATAACCAATCAAAGATCGATATTTCAAATACGAAACATATGAATCAGTGATTGGACAGTGCGAACACCTGCGGACAAATGCCAGAATCAACAAGGCCGATTCAGAACAACTTTGAATTTATTGAGTGCTTCGTTGCTAGGACGGCTCCAAAGTCACCGTTTACATATTCCTAAGCCAAGAAGTAATGGAATTGAATCCATATTAGAAGTTAAAAAACTTCTGCCTGAAGCGGGATTTGAACCCAGGACCTTCTGCATTGGAAGCAGGGATGCTAACCACTGGACCTCGAGCCACCTAAACAGTGGGCATTGATGGCTAGGCCACAGATGAATACCAACACGACATCACAATTGATTTAGACTTACCCACCTGTTGCTGCCATGAACGTTCTCTCATCAACCCCATATATTATGAGAATTAAATTGAATGCCATTTTTAAACTTCGAGTGATTGAATAATTCGAATTTTCAAAAAGTATTTGAATTTTGAGTACAGTATAATATTTACCATTACTACTCAAAATAACTGTTCTAAATTCTAATATTCGTACATCCTATAATACATAATACATAGGTTTACACCAATACTTTTGTCAAGTTCGAATTGAAATACTCACGTAAAAAACAGCATTTGTTCAATGGCGCATCGCCACACATGTCGACAGGCTGCCCCAGTTGGACACTTGAAACCGACCGTATGCTTTTTCTGGAACAAAATGCAGACATATCAACATAGATGTATGGCTCATTATCATCAATACAATTCATTTTGGAATGGATCTAAGACTGGGCATTATACGTGTGCTGCTGCAACTTTATTGAATGTAGCTTAACAAAATGCCGTAAGAATAATAAGGATACACTTACTTTTGTTCTCGGATCCTTGCAGCAAAAGTAAAAGAACAAATTCATGAGTTATAATACATTCCAGTACATAGTCTATAGGTCTGTTTGTTGGACCTACTCTAACTTACTCCCTGCTCTACTTCGATCAAACCCACCAATCACGTGTAGGCTAACTTACTGAGATTTCGTAAGCCTTCTCGTGATTCGTGGGTCTTATCGAAGTAGAGCAGGGAGTAAGTTAGAGTAGGTCCAACGAACAGACCTTATATAGTATTTGGAAAAATGTAAGCAGCTGCTAGACACTATATTTCACAATTCATTTTTATAATTATACTCTTTCTATCTTAATAATATGGTCTTGACTTTTAAGGAACTGTTCAGTAATATTTAAGGTACATAGGAAGATATTGATGTTTTGATTGGGTATTAACTTGCATGGAAATTTTCTCATTTACTTGTCTGAATCAAAATAAAGTTGGCCTATTGTAAGCATTCTCATCCTTACAAATGGTAAAAAGTAAAAACTTAACTTTCTACTTCTCTAGTTCCTACCATACAATGAAAACATGTCTACTAGGGATTATTTACGACCTTCCATTGGCTTTAACAGTGGGCATGACTAACTAGGCTTGTGCACTCGACTCAGTGGAAGAATGCATTTACAAATGTGTGAAAGAACACAGGGAAACGGTTGATTTTTGTGGCATTAGCACGGATGAAAGGGGCAGTAAATAAGGATCTGCGGTCGGTATACGACTGTACTTACATTGGAGCTAGTATGAGCTTGAAAACCACAAAACAGTTACCGGCAAGATTAACTAATGATCCCTTTATGCCGAGCATGGACTGCAGCAGTGGCGTATCCAAGAATTGGGAAAGGGGGGGGTTTTCAACCCATATTATAGAGAGTGGAGCCAAAACACAATTGGGGTTCCGGGGGGATTGCCCCCCGAAAAAATTCTCGTCAAGGTAATTTTAGTGCAAATCTGTGCGTTTTACAGCGGCCACCCGAAACAAGATTACTCAGTTTCTGGCAACACATTTTTTCCTTAGCACCGCTAATAAAAGGAACCTCAATCAATAATTTGTATATTTTTTGTATTGCTTTTGCTTTTAATTACAATAATATACAAAAATTATAAAGTAAAACATCTAACTGGCTATTGAAATAGTGTCTATTGAAATACTGTCTATTGAAATGTAAAAGGTCATTTTCCATGTTTCCTTTGCAAAAGGGGGGGGGGGGTTTCCCCCCCCCTCCCCCCCCCCCCGTGTATACGCCACTGGACTGCAGAGGACTGTGCTATAAGTACATAATGTATAGTATTAGTATGGTATAATGTACACATAGTATTTACCCGAATAGAAGGCGACCTCGAATTTAAGACGACCCCCTATTTTCAAGAATTTTAAACTGGAAAAAATCATATTCATATGCATAATCTTAATACGTGAATTTAAAACTACCCCCGATATTTTAACTATGCAAAATGGAAATAACTAAATTGTCTTAGTTTCAGGTAAATATAGTACTTACTCTAGTGTAAGAGAGAAGAACGTTGGTTCTTCTAGGCAAGGCATTAAACCGGAAAAAAAAAACTATATATCACCACCTAAAACTATTATTTTACCTACTTTGTTCAAGCTGAAAATCGGTTTCATTTAGTTTTGAACCAAACTGAAATAATCATGTTATTACTCACAGTCAACTAACCATTACTATTTAAAAAAAAAAAAAACTGAACCAAACCTAATTGAAAACAACTCCACTTTAAAACTTCACAAACTGAAATTGCTCAATATTTTGTGGATTCACACTGTTTTTTGTTTTATTCTGACCATTCAGTAGACGAATAACAGGCTCATAGTTAAAAGAACCTTGGTAAAGCATATTATGTATAGATGGAATGACATATGTACAGAAGGAGTTCTGTCTCGTCTCTATCGGATAACACGACAAAACATGATGGCCAAATAGGCCAATTGCGAGTAGAGATGTGCGAGTACTCGATTTCTCGAGCTTTTTCGAGTACTTTTTCAAGCTCGAAGTCGAGTCGAGTAGTAGTTTAGGCTCAAAAAAGTTCGAGTTTAAAGGCCTAACCTACAAATTATGAAAATGACCTTGGCCTCTTGAACATCACAAACTAGTAGTGCTTGGAACTTTTATTTCACTGCAAGGCTCACAAAAGCTCGAAAAAGTTCGAGTTTAAAGGCCTAACCTACAAATTATGAAAATGACTTTGGCCTCTTGAACATCACAAACAAGTAGTGCTTGGAACTTTTATTTCACTGCACTGCACAGACAGCACAGCACATTAGGTATTAAATTCATGTCTAATTAACGTCAGTCTTGAAGGTTCAGTTGCACTAATCGCTATATTCCGCAAGATATAATATGCATCAATCTAGCTACTATGTATATACTCCATGTACGTTATTGCGTGATTGATTTCCTTTTTTAACAAAAAATGCAAAAGTAAAAAAAAACTCGAGCTCGACTCGATACTCGAGTATCTAGAAGACTACTCGACTCGACTCGACTCGACTTGTAAAAGTGCTACTCACACACCTCTAATTGCGAGCATATGAGAAGATGTATATGGCTGGAGAGTATGTTTACCTCATTATATGTGAGATGGATGATAAACATTTTCCCCTCATAGTTGATCTTTTGAACCTCATTCCATCGGAAATGGTGCGTCTTCCGTGAGCCCTGGAACGTGAGGATTCCGCAGTGATTGATACCCAGGTAGAGTTGATTGCCACGGTGATCTTTCACGGGATGAGGATCCACACCATACGTGTCCAGTTGGCAAGCCTGAACAAAAATAAAGTAATGTTACAGTGTGTATCATGTCATATCTTTGCTATTTTTGTGCTGAAGCACGGAAAAAGTGACGATGTAACGTATAGAAGCCCAAAAATATGCATCACGTACATACCTATTGCATAGGCGTGTGAACATGTGTACGCACACTATGCATTGGGCTGCAGGTTCAAGTTAAATACCATCAAGTGCAAGCATACTTTAGTAAAAAGCACACACGAGCATTATAATTAGGGATGCAGTATGATTTAAAAACTTAAATCGATTATCATAAGTTACAAAAAATCGTCACGACTATCACGATTTAATTGTGGTAGTACTAAATCACCTCGATTAGAGTTTTTATGAAAAATTGCGACAAGATATTGTATTTTCTGCAAATTACTGAAATGCATGTTTTCTTCTCCAATTTGACTGGGTGTCGATTATAAGCAGGTCGTAAGTTGATCGGGCGTAGAGTGGATGCGACTGAGAAGTTTAGGCTGACTAGCCGCTTCACAGTGTGCGCCCGTAGATACTAGCCGATTGAAGTCAAATTTGAAATTATGATGATTTAAACGATCGACTGAAAAATCGCAATTTCATGGATGAAATTAAATTGTACGATTATTGTAATTTGAACTATGAAATCGATTCAAATTAATGAACGATTAATTGATTTCAAGTTAATTAATGGTAATTAGCTGTATTACTAATTATAATTGATTATAAGTCATAATTTCTTTGGGTGAACTTATCCAAATCCCATATACATATATAACATTTGCAGAACCTTATTGAACTATGGATAGAGACGTTTGTTTTTCGGAATCCGCGATAAAACGAAATTCATTATTTGTGGTGTAAGAACTTTTTTTTTGACAGATGTCGGCATGTTGGCCATGAAGGATAAGGAATCAAATCGCGAAATAACACCATATTATTTTAATAACGCGAATTGAGTGTTGAAATAGCGAAATAACACCATTTTCAGCATTTTTAACTATTTACAGTAAAAATTGCATATTTTACATAATAATTACTACTTTTGACCCTAAGTCGGTAAAACAGTTTAGTCTCAAACTGTTTACCAACCACATTTTGGCCGATGGAAAAGTGGTTTGCAGCATTGCTGGTAGATAGCGTTGCTCAAAATAAAGCGGTGTGAAGCGAGTGAAAATTTCCGTTGCTTTGAAACTTCCTGATTTCTCCATTTCCATTATAAAAATAACACCGAAATAACACCACATTTTGGTTTAGAATAAAACGATTTTTTTTGAAAAATAAAACCATTTTCAAACACCTCTAACTATAGAACATTCCAGACAGAGAAATATAAATTGTGAAGAAATGGTTGGTTTCATGATACAAATTATTAGACAAGTGTTTTGACTTTGCATCAATATTTACTTTGTTATTATTGTAACTCGAGTAAATATCACTGTTAGAAATGAGTTTGCTGTTGCTTGTTTTGCTGCCCTTGTCAAGATTCATTACCGAGAAGGGGACGACTTGCCTTGCGTAGAAAGGAGTTTTCCATCTGCGCTGGTGTTTGTCCTTTGAGTTGTGTTTGGTGAAGCTCCATCATTTTCTCCTCAATCTCAGGCGTTTGTTTCAGCAATAGCTTGAACTCGGAAACATAGTTGTCTTCGTGCTCATCAGGGTCGTAATCTCCCAGTTCCGCTGCAATATAAAAACAACACTACAGTCACTCCACCAACACTAGAAAACTAATTTTAATTACTTATCACATAATATATTCACTCAACTCTACTTGCTCCCAACATTGAAAAAGTGGGTGGTGCCTTTATGATGCTACCAACCACCCTACATCTTCTTCATGCTACCAACCACCAGACAACCTTTACGTTTTTTTCTATAACACTAATTTATACATTAGGCTGTGAGCAATTTGGCAATAACAATAAAATTTGGATCCAGGCTTCAAGAAATAACTTAAAGGATTAGTCAGATGATAAACTAAAAAATCACCACTGAGTCATAAGTGCATGAAATTCAGTTAACTGTAAAATAAAATTGATATAGGTTGCTTCAATGCAAGAAAAAAAATAGTGAACATTTAGCTCTTTTATAAGATTCACTTTGATAGCTCTGCTGCATTTTTCTTTTAAAGCGTAGTACAGCTGTATCGGTTCTGAGGTCGCTAACGCCTGCCTGATAGACAGAACACTCATTGTGTAATACGAGTCCAGCCAGCGCTTCGGGAAACACTCGGCGACTGCGGACAGTACCGCTCAAAACAGATTGCAACTTTTCTTCACATCAAGTCACAAGAAAATTAATTGCAGGGCATTTTGTAGAAGTACACGTTCGTACTAAGAAGCATGTTATCGGTAGGGAAACGATGCACATTAAACCTTCTGATCGATTTTTGATAAGTGCCCTATTTTAGCGGTGGTTTTACTATATCGAGGCAACATTTTTTGCAAATGGGAATTACCATGAGAAAAGTTGCTCGGTGCTACTTGGTAGCAACAAGCCAAAAAATCGCGGTTTTCTTTAATTTTTTAACCTCCTGCTTTTAAAGTATGACATCTTTAAGTCATGTTTTCCATATTTGAGGGTGGACATATACAAGTGATAGTTTTTTAGTTTTCCATCTGACTAACCCTTTAATAAGGCAACTCGAAAATGTTATGCAGAATTTATAACCTCATACGTTTAATAAAACAATTAAAGTAATAATTTTTCTTTTCCAATTATGTACAAATTACCCACAGCCTGAAGTATAAATTAATGTTACTTAGAAAAAAAAACAAAAAAAAACACATAGCAAATGAGAATAATTTTAATGTACTGTAAACTGTAATCTACTATGAGTGGCCTATGGTATGATTTTTTAAAAATATTCTAGCCAGCATAGCCAGCAGTATTATGAGTTAAAAACTGAATTAACTTAAAAGCATAGCCTGCATTCTTTTTAAGAGGCTACGATGACACCCATTGCATGCATGTGGAGTCGGGCTAAATTCTGATTTGTTGACACAAAATGTATAGATTATTAATTATCTTTTGCTTGCTGGTGGTATTAAAGAAACATTTCTCCCAACAAATTTGAACCAGTTTACTTGACCATATTACAGTATTTACTTGCATGTACAAAAACAAGATAAGCTGCAAGTACATTTTACATGTGTTACGTACATCCTATTTTTTAATAAAACCTTAATTTATTGAACAGTAAATACTCACGATGAAGCAACCCACAACCAGACATTGGACTTCAATGATTGAATCATTGCAACATTCTGACAATGCTAGCAAAGAATGTATTGTTGATTTACGTGAAATCACATTGGGGCAAAGCACTACGATGGAAGTGTGATGAAGTGGAAAGGATCTTACACTGTATGATGTAGGCTGCCAGTAAAGATGCCTCGGATGAAGTACAGTAAAGCCTCCCATGTAGAAGGTCTCTCTTAAGTTGCAGGTAGATTTGGTAGCGGGTGATCTCTTCTTTTAAACGGAATGGATCAGGTGGGTAAAACTTGACACGGAAGCTGAACAAGATTGGGTCCATCTCTGAAAGAATAAAAAAGTTGTGAAATGTAAATGCAAGTTGCAATAAACAGGTGACAGCCCACAGCCCATGTATATATGTTAATAATTTACAAAAGAGATTTCTTTACAGAACTTTTCACTTCACTTCAGCTTCAAAAACTGGGGTAGATGTGACACTTTTTCTAGGTAAAAACAATTACTCTGTGTGTACTGTCAATTTACAGTGAGGGTTTTTCTTTCGAGTACATCTTGATAGCCCATATTTATTAGATAACTTATGAATGAGATTCAGATTCATTATGACCATGGGTGGGCAGGATTAACAATAGCTCTTCCATTTTCCACTTTCTTTCTTTTCATTGACCATTTCATTTCATTTCTTTTCATTCACCCATTCACTCACGGGTCATGTGCCGCTTTCTATACATAGAAACATACATGGAAAACATTGTCAAAAATTGAACACAAACCTTACAACCTTACTTGTGCCTTGGCTATCGGTCATAGACACTTTCAAGTGAACATTCATACCGAATATCATTTCAATATTTTGTATAGGCCTACTGGTATTAGTAATAATAATAGGCCTATTTGAAACATAGCATTTAAAATGAATGCCACTTGAATTAAACTAAATTTGAAACCGAACCCATATTTCTGATTTGGAGCGAACGCGAACCTGAACCCGAACCTGGAGTTTTACTTGAACCCGAACTCAAAACCGAACATACATTTTGCGGGTTCAATTCCCTGCTGGTTGCTGGTGTACATGTAAACGTGACTTTAGAGCCGTCATAGCTATAAAACACATAAAATGGAAAATGTCCCCCACTGAAAATCAGTTCTCATAACTGAGTGGGTAGATAGTAAATACAAATTCATTTAATTTATTTAATCTTATTCTCACCTTTAACTTGCTTTATCACCGATTTGGCAGGATCCAACCAATGCTAAAACAAACAAAATTGACACAGAACATTATTAATAATTTAATTAATTTCACACAAAAACTATATACTGTGATTGCAATGAAGTAGGTTATGGAGAACAATAGGGATGCAGGTTAGAAGTCCACAAGGGAAAAATGTCACTGAATGTAATTTGAAAGGTTGACAGCCCTGTGCTTCTTCATCCTATCCCTCGCCTTGAGCGGGGGTGGGGGAGGGGGGGGGGGGGAATTAGTAATGTTTTTTAAAGCATGATTGTAGCAAAGATTACTGTTATAATATGGTAGAACCGTGGACGGCATGGGTTGTAAAAATGTTGCTATATTATCACAGACAAAAGACATTTGTTAAGATTTAAGATTATATGCGCATGTATTTACATAGTTTTTAACGCCCTTGTTGTGTTGTCTTTCACTTTCACTTATTAATTATAGAGTGATATTATTATTGATTGACAACTGAACGTACTCTGGGATTGCCCCTGAATACTAGTAAGTTTCTTTATTAGCAAATATCATGCTTTGTACAACATTATTATTATTCTTTCATATTCATAACAGACATCATAACACATAACGGGCACATCTCATTCTCAACACCATAGAATTTGAAATTTTATATCTATATTGTTGTTACTTCCCCGCGTACGTAAATTTTCTCACGGAATTATTCATTTTATTTAATTGATTTGATAAACACAATTACACGTAAGCCCCGCTGTGCCACACATACAGTGACTGTACACGTGTGTACGTGACTATATAGACGTGTGTCCCAAACTCCTTTTTTATATACAAGGAAAACATAGGAGTGATCCTTCAACATTCAAACCCTTGTTAATCGCTGGCCAAAAACCCAAGCCTTGATTAGCCTCGTTGCATAAAAGCGTCAGAAGTATATTATTGTAAAAATTATTCGCGTTTTATCGAGAAACCCTGGCAGCCCATGTCACACACGTCGTACTTATAATTCTGTGGGTATAAATCAGGGGGAGCAATGCGATACAGCTATGCGCACAAGTCGCGAAGCACGTTGGCATAAATAACGTGTTGGATATTTCTGACATTTGGTTGTGATGTTTTGTTTTATCCTATGCGACGAATAGAAATGTCAGCCTCACACTTCTCAACAGGCTACGCTTTGCTGCATGAATCGACCAGATGTTACAGACATGGGCTTCAGCGGCGTTATCATTCCTACAATACAGACGTTTTTGTTTGTGTGTGTATGTGTGTGGGGGGGGGGGGGGAGGGGACGAGTTGATGAGTGTATTTTTCTCCATTCTTCTTCAAGGTTATGAGGTCGCGCCAGGACTCTGAGAGACAATATTATGACTAATAATTTCAAAACGTCAACTTGCTAATGAACATTGGAAATAAACATTTTTGGGACAGAATAAAAAAAACACTATAAAAGAACTTGCGAACTTGTATCGAAACATGACATGCTGTAGTCTTTAGCTATTCGCTTGACTGTGACAACTGCATATATTGTTCGTTTCCGACATAAAACTACCTTCGAAAATGGGTCAAGAACCGTGTGGTCGGTCAATCTTGTCTATCGAAAAACAACGAACAAGTGAAATTAGGGTGTAGATACATTAGCAGAACAAAAAGCCGGCAAGTACCGGTACCGTAACCTTTTGCCTGCTGCAGCTAAAACAATTATATGCGCCTGATACAAAGAGGCCCAGTGGCGAACAAGGTTGTACTTTTTTTGTTGGCGACAAGGAGGGGTTCCTTGTCGCCAACATAAAAAAAGTGCCTGCCTGTTTGCGTCCAGATAAACGGATTACTTTTTCCGTGTAAGCTCGACAACTCACTGATTTCAACTGAACTTATGACTTCTCCCCTACCCATGACAGGATCATCATGATTAATGAAACCGGTTTCACCCGACAGTCGGGCGAAACACTACTCATCCAATTCACCACCTCACGTGTTCTGGGGAGGGGGGGGGGGGGGGGGGGGTTACGCCACCTCTGATTACTTCAACCCTTGCTCTGTTTCAACATGCCCGCCAGACCGAAGACCAAACAACATCGGATTACATCCACAACTAAGGAAGATATTTACAATTGTTTACAACAACAAATCAACAACAACTCACAAACACACTGATCAATCGCTAACTACAATGATGGACTGACAAAAACACAAAACCCCACATGACAGTCATTCGCGGGTACCAGTGATACCCCAATATTGTGGAATTCTTGGTGGCGTTAAAGATAACACTAAATTAAAAACAGGTACCAAATTTTTTTATTTTTCGGTGTGGCATACCCTCAATATCACTTATCAATATCAGTCGAAAAATTAGAGCGCATTAAATTTCGAGGCCTATAATTTATTGAAATTAATTTCTGTATGTTATATAATAACATTTCTAACCACATCCTAGCAAAATGTATATATGATGTGTGTTATCTTCAGTTATACACGGGTTGTTTCATCTATCCGGATACAATTTTGATTTCTTTTGCGCAATTTGTATCGAATAATCATGTAATTTTGCAAAACATTGGACAATTCTGAACGCAAAATGAAATATTATGACACGTATTTTTGTTTGATTCATTGCCAAATTATTCTGGAAAACCATTTCCAGAATATTCAATATTGAAATTAATTACATGAATGTATATTATTTATATTAGTGTATTAATTTCATTTTAGTGAACAACTACGGTCAAGCGCAATGTCGGACGTTTGGACGTTTGGATGGTGGCAATAAGGTACAGTTTCCTTTTGCTTGACAATCTCGACCGGACAGTGTCCTTAAGAGAAGTATGATAAGAATACAGATGTGATGGATGTCTTGCTGAAGGCAGAACGTTTGGAAAAAGAATGAAATGGCCCGAAGGCAGAAGGAATTTAGAGTGATATTAGTATGAAATTAATAGAAGAGGTTGGGTTTACAACTACTATAGGAATAAAATAGGTAAGTTCAGATAGGGTCCTGGGAATGAATAGAGGTACTACCTCACCCGTCTTTTCCCTTGTATATACTGACGACATACATAGATGAGTGAGGTATTGCCGTATTGGCCAACCAAATGCCAGTATTTGTCAGCTGGTTGGCTATAACTCATCTATGACGTCAGCATCCACAAGGTTTCTGTGGAACAACTTTAAATAAGATGATGATCAGTATAATGAGACCAGACGAGTCGACTAATTAAAACACAGTCGTCATAAAAACCCACAAAGTAATTGAAACAAAACAATGGTATATAATGTATAAGAAAGTTGACGCCGATCTGACCCGACTATAGGTCGTGCATATTTTCCAGTTTAGCAATTCTAGCGTCATCTGTGACCACTATAGTTTGAAAATTTGTAAAAATAAGGATAAAAGTGGGCCTCTCGAAGGGTCACTCGAATAATCGAATCTGGAGGAATGAAAATGAACATATTCTGAATACGTAACGACCCCGTCTGGGTCCGGGTAGAATTTGGTTCTGGGTTAACTCTGCCTATCGTAAGATGCGACTTAAAGGTCGATGTCGTAAGATCTAGTTGTCGAGTACGTCGTTAAACAACAAATCGTATGCTGCACTACTTGAATAAAATCACTTTAAATTGAAACGGAATGGAGGGTGGGTCAGGGTGGCTCTAGTACATTTTGAACTGAACTATCCAAAGACACTGGAAAATACCCCGATTATGAAATCTGTCATTAGTGTGTGTAAGGTGAAACAAGTAAGCACATTGGAAAACTGCATAGCAGAAAACAAATTACAGCACGATGCGCCACGGAGCCCAAAGCGTAACAAACAAAGCCAAAGCTATTATAGCCTAGTGATAAAACGCGCGTAAATACATTTTTACGGCGTGCTAAACGAGCCAGGGGAATGACCACGATAAATAAACCATTGTCGAAATTTATCTCCATCTCGCCCAACCTATACTCCTCAATGAAGCACGCTGATATGACGGGCAATTGAGTTACTGCCGCCCGTTATACGTCTTGACACTATTCATTACTTTTTCTACGCCGCCACTGCCGGCAGTTACCCGAAACACGAATACGGTCATCACCCCTTAGGTTGGAATTCATAGTCGGCCCCTACACCTAGGGGCACCCATTGTTGCTATGGATTTGTTTTGTTTATGGGAAATAACATGCAAACAATTGTTACCTTGGTAACAATGGGCGCCCCTAGGTGTAGGGGCCGACTATGAATTCCAACCTTAGTGTCAATGAGAGACATACAGCCAGTCTGATTAATAAATCTACAATAGCAGGGACAGCAAAAAGGTCATTATACTCTTACCAAGGATATATAATCAGCTATATAAGGTGCCATTAGAGAAGTTCGTTGCCCTGCCTGGCGTCGTTATTTAAAAAAGTGGGTTACCGGGTTACGCCAACAAAAAATACCGTGGATGTATAAAAACATGAAAATTATATAGTTTGGATCGGTTTGAGTTCTGTTTAAACTTTAAACTGTCTCTCTTTACTGACAACTGACGTCACAAAACTTGATTCAAATAAAATACACTGATGCAAAAAACACTGACTTATAGTTGACCAGTATTGGTTCAAAATAATCCAAAAGCAGGCACAGCGTTCCGCATACGAAATATTTTGGAATGGGAAATTAAAGTATGTATTATGAACCATTCATTTACGGTAAGTTGTACTGATAACTTTCGTCAGGAAATTTAGGCCTTGTCCGAGACCTAAAGATCACAATCGAGAATAATGTCCACACTCCATCATACCTAACCTAACAAGTCGGTGCGACTCCATCATTCCTACACAGACAACTAACAATCCCTTATCTGTGATTCCTATAACAAGTCGATGCGAGCCATACAAAAACTGGCATGAAAATATAAATAGTTTTAATAAAATATTATTATATGTGCAAGAAACATGTACTAGTAAGAGCACAATAAAGTTATCAATAAAATGGCAGACGCGCAAATTAATAAATACACACACACTAATTAATATAAATTAAAACAGTGCACCAAAAACAATTGTCTATAGGCACCTGTGATGCAAAAGTGCGATCGTAGACTACTATTTGTTTATCTAGTTCCTTTTTTCACTTTTCAAATATGGACAGTAGGCACACCATACTATACCCCTCGCTAAAGTGTCCCGTGGAGCAGCCTGCAGCCCTATTACACAATAAACCACATGCAGTCCGTCACAGCGAGCACAGTAAGTTGTGAACAACTCCCGAGGTGAGGTAACGACAATTATAAAGCACGTGTGCAATTACCGTGCATGGCAGCTCCACTCTGCAGGGGGGAGGGTCGCGCGCGCATGTACATGTTATTACTTTAGCTACCTTACATCGTATTGTAATGGAGTGATGCAATCGCAAGTGTTGTGTTCATCTTCAGTGACGTAATGGTAAAGCTCATAGTTAGCGAAGCTTATGTGTAGGGCTAACTAACCAGATTATTTACTGTAAACATGCTATTTACTGTAGTGTAGGTTAAGGTACAAACAATCGCATAGGAAAACGAAAACCTACGAATCATAGACGACAAAACTTCACATCACTTAATTCTACTTGCGTTTAGGAATAATTAGTAAATATTAAGTCACGCAATATTGGCCGTGTGCCCAAACGAACATTAAAAATTAAGAATTTCTATGCTTAGAAAATGCCAAACGTTTCGTTTGAAAACCGTTCAGTTTCCAAGACAAGAAAGCCAGACAAGTGCAACTAGATTAGATCATGAATGAATGTAAGTCTTCAAGAGCTGATTAGTCCTACTAGTCCTTTGCATAACGAGAATGACGGTATAAAATTTGGGTCAAAGGATGACATATATCAAAAGAAAGCTTGAGACGAGTACTTTTCAAAAAACCATGATATACTGCTGGCAAATCCAGCTTTCTTTGTCAAAACTAGGGTCAAAGGTCAAATTTGAAATTTTTTTAATAATTTTTAATTAAATAATGAAAAATGTTTGCAAGTTAAATCATACACTTTTAGTAAGGTTAATGTATTATGTCTCTTAAAAAAAAATTAAATTAACCATTTAGCCTTTTTTGACTTTAATTGAGGTCAATTTCCTCAAAATGGGTAATTTTTAAAATTTTCTTCGATTTATTGGCCAATATTCATTATATCAACGAACTTACTCATAAATACGTTAAAATGAATAGTTCTTATTGTTATCACATTGTTTTCACGGTATTCATTCAAAATGGCGGTCAAAGGTCAATAGGTAAGTATCGTCAAACTAGGTCTAGTAACTAAAATATTACTTGTGGGTACTCTAAAGACGCAGAATTGTAACTGCAATCACAATAACGAATAATAATATCATGTTTTAATCGTAATAGAATGTAATTACCATATAACTTATAAACTACTTAAGATTGTTACTGAATTTCTAATTAATGTCCTCAGACATCAGGGTATTTTTGAATGGGTGTGCAACTGCAACAAAATACATTTTTTAGAAAAGGACATGACCATGCTCAGATACGTGATATGATAGTATGATATGATATCTGTCCTAGCAGTCACTGTCTAGTCGTCAAATTAATCAGAATTGAAGTCAAAATCACTCAAAATTGAAGTCGTCAGATTAATCACCTTCTGATTCACTGGAATTCTCATGCTGGGTACCGATATTTGGACAGTCCTTCAGCTTACACGCGTGGGTACACTTCAGCTGATTGGCCAAACACTCATAAGTCGGCATCTTGCAAACACGGCAACAGTTACAGGCTAGGAGATCCATAACGGTCAAAGGTACTGGAGTTCCAATCATCCACTCGTTGCTCAGATTTCCTTCTGCCGTGGTTTGCCATCCATAGCCACACAGATCAGGAACATCCGGGTTCGCTTCCAAGCAACGTATCAATAGATCGTGTTTGGTTGATAACTTACAGTCGCAGGATATGAAGCAGTAAGCAATCGTTACAAGGTGGTAGCTGATTAGACTTCATATCACCACACTTACTTCTAAAAAGCTCGTAGCGCAGCAGGTTGACGCATGACAGAGTCGTGGTCAAACAGCAGAGTTTACAGACAAACGTTTCGAGTTTTTTTGATGACATCGATAGAAACTCTCCAGTCCTGACCCATCTTGCTTAGCTTGACACAGAAATGCGAGTTTTTTTCTCATGATATTCAAAGTTCTCTTTTTCCCTTTACCCCTGAATGAGCTCACTCAGGTTGGAACTCATAGTCGTCCCCTACACCTATAAATGCGCCTGTTGTTAAGGTAACAGTTTCATACAATGTCATTTCCCATATAGAAAACATATCCATAGCAACATTGGGTGCCTCGAGGTGGAGTGGCCGACTATGAATTCCAACCTTTGTCACAACCAGTGCATGGAGGTCAGGGAGGGTATTACATACTTCGAATCCCAACGAACTCGCTAGTTTTTGCACATCTTCGAAGTGTGTTTGATTTTTGGTAGTCAAGCGTCAACCAGCTGCCCTGCGAGCTTTTTAAAAGAAAATGTGATGATATTAAGTCTAATCAGCTACCACCTGGAAAGATTACCTACTGCTTCAAATCCTGCGGCTGCGAGCTAACCACCAAACAGCGGTCTGGATACGTTGTTTGGACGCCAACCCTGATGTTCCTGATCCGCGTGGCTATGGATGGGTAACCACGGCAGAAGGAGATCTGAGCAACGAGTGGATGATTGGAACTCCAGTACCTTTGACCGTTATGGATCTCCTAGCCTGTAACTGTTGCCGTGTTTGCAAGATGCCGACATGTGAGTGTTTGGCCAATCAATAAAAGTGTACCCACGCTTGTAAGCTGAAGGATTGTACAAATACCAGTACCAGTACCAGTAGCCAGCATGAGAATTCCAGTGAGTCAGAAGGTGATTAATCTGACAACTTGGACAGTGATTGCTAAGGTAGATATAACATAATACTAGTATCATATCACGTATCTCAGCATGGTCATGCTCTTTTCTAAAAATGTATTTTGTTGCAGTTGCACACCCATTCAAGAATACCCTGATGTCTGAGGACATTAATTAGAAATTCAGTAACAATCTTAAGTAGTTTATAAGTTATATGATAATTACATTCTATTACGATTAAAACATGATATTATTATTCGTTATTGTAATTGCAGTTACAATTCTGCGTCTTTAGAGTACCCACAAGTAATATTTTAGTTACTAGACCTAGTTTGACGATACTTACCTATTGACCTTTGACCGCCATTTTGAATGAATACCGTGAAAACAATGTGATAACAATAAGAACTATTCATTTTAACGTATTTATGAGTAAGTACGTTGATATAATGAATATTGGCCATTAAATCGAAGACAATTTTAGAAATTACCCATTTTGAGGAAATTGACCCCAATCAAGGTCAAAACGGTAGGTAGGTAATTTAATTTTTTTTTTATAAACTTTGTACATTTATCTTACTAAAAATGTATTTTTAAACTTGCAAACATTTTTCGTTATTTAATAAAAAATTATTTAAAAAATTACAAATGTGACCTTTGACCCTAGTTTTGACATAGAAAGCTGGATTTGCCAGAGGTATATCATGGTTTTTTGAAAAGTACTCGTCTCAAGCTTTCATTTGATATATGTCATCCTTTGACCCAAATTTTATACCGACCAGGCCTTTTTCGAGCGTTATGCAAAGGACTATACACACGACACGAGATGAATTTAATTTTCCTTACGCTCTTCACCATCTACGTGGTAGAGGAAATTGTTTTTCGTTTTGTAACGAATAGCGTTCAACAAACCGCCGACGTAGGTCGCCCATCGAATCAAAATCGAAATGTTGTCTGGTTTTTTATAATTACTTCACAAAAGAATATATTCGAAATTAAATTTGTTTCTAATATCAGCAATATTACTTTTTATTATCCACTAATAAAGCATCGTTTACCGAGCCTCCGCTAGGCGGCTAGGGAATTGAGTCAATTGACGTAGGGAGAAATGTGAAAGAAAACAAATGAAGTAACTGTCAAATAAAATTACCTTCCAAAAGGAAAAAATCGTCATATTTTAGGACCTTCAATCATTAGGCCTATATTCTATCGAAATGTATCTTTTTCGTGTTTTAAGTATTGTATTACATAATCTACAAGGTATATTTAATTATTATAACAGTTGTTTTAGTGGGATCCAAAATGGCGATTTTGTTTCCCTTGCGACGACCTAACTTGGGAGTTCGACGAGCCTCCGCTAGGCGGAGATCAAGTAGACCTTGGGCCGAAAGCCTACTCTGTTGTTTCTTGCAGCGCCGCCACTGTACCGAGTCGCTCTTGTGAGTGTGGACTGTACTGATAACTTTTTATATGTGCCGACAGGGGCGCTGGCAACGTGTTGAAAGTTGAAACGAGACGGGACGAGTTCCGCGCCACCTGTTTTACTGCAAGTGCAAAATGCGATGCGGATAAAAACTCCCCGCCCAAAGTCATTGCTCCAGATGACTCATCCCGCGTCTCGATGGACATCAGTTCCGGTATTTAGTTTCCCCCTCCCCTCCCCTCTTCTACACCCCCTCCACGCCAGTGGCGTGCAGCCATCCGCATCTCCACTATACACAGGCGTGCAGTGCGTTCAACTCTCTGCCCAGTTCACATGATTTCCATTTCAAAATATTATTGTGTTGGTGGCTTGGTGAACATCTGTTTACCCGTGGCCATCAAGGAGGGGGGGGGGGGGGGGCTTGCGATTTTATTTCAGTATTTTGGACTTCCGAATTTGTTATTTATTTTACCTGAGTCAACACTTGATTTAGATCTGACTCGATAATAATGCCTATATATATATAATCCATAGTCATAATCCTGGTGAATCCCAGACAAACAGGTTAGCTCCTGAATTCTTCAAGATCAATAGTACAATTTACATAAGTATAGTAATAGTCTAATAGTACAAGTACAATAAGTGCATTTCAAACAGGCGCGTAGGAACTCTAAATCGAGTGGGGGGGGGGGGGGGGGGGGAAGAATTGTGAGCGCGAAGCGCGAACAACCCGCGGGGTCGGAGTCGGAGCCCCAGCCGCCGGAGGCCTTTTCGCCGAAGGCGAAACATTTTCTTGCTAGATTAGTTATTTCTCGATTTTGGGCCTTAACCCGCCCCTTCCCTAATTACGCCACTGACTTTCAAGCACCCATTCGCTTTTATTTTGTAATGCTACAAAGTGCAAACAAAGGCAGAGGAAATGTATCTTTTGACGAAAATCTTGGCTTTCTCCGGGGCTTGGGGCCCTCTGTGTTTCTGCAATTATTATTCACTGGTGAAATATGAAATTTAGTTGGTGAATGTTTACCCGGGTATTCGTGTGGTATTGAATGTCGGGTGGTGGTCCTAACACGCTAAATTGGGTGGGTTACAGGAAAAAGTGGGGAGGGGGAATCTCCCCCCATTCCCCCCCCCCCTCCCCCCTTCCTACGCGCCTGATTTCAAATAAATTCTAATTCGGCCAGCAACTCGAGGCCAGGAACTCCTGAATCAGGGAGGATCCGAGTAAAATAGGAACAACGCCCGACCAATCATTACATTATTATAACTAAACGGTATAATTGTTCATTGAATGCCCCATTTCGGTGACAAATCTGATAGTTTGCTTGTGTACAGTTCAATCATCGATGAGAGACCACGATGTTATTACAATGAAACATTCAATGCCCGATCAACTTTGCATTCAGCATTCAACATCGAGTCAATGACGTTGCTGTTTTGACACTAGAACAATATTTAGTTACATCCCTCCGCATATCATCTCCATTAGTCAGCTCAATGATCACAACCACCGTCATGGCGTAGTGGACAAGAATTTTGATAACGAAACATCTCAATCAAACTTCATTGGTATACCTTATAATAAATTATTATCAACAATAATATTACGGGCTTTGTAAAACAGTTTTTTCCTGCTAGAAACTATCAAGCACGAAAAATGGTTATAGTAATAATTTGATAATAATAATAATAATAATAATAATAATAATAATAATAATAATAATAATAATAATAAAAAAAATAATAATAATAATAATAATAATAATAATAATAATAATAATAATAATAATAATAATAATAATAATACTAATAATATAATAATAATAATTTGATATAATTTCAGGGTCGAGTGTAGGGATATTTTTCGCATGTTATTCTTTGCCAACCATACATAAAAAAAAATAATAATAATAAATAAAAAAAAGTAAATAATAATATAGTGCGTTCTTGTTTGGCCTATGTTATTTCAGGGGTAATTCCTCGTTTCCAAGAATACTATCTACATCAACCGGTTCCTATACTCCGTTTATAACTGTAATCTGGCAGTATATTATATATATACCTATCCAAGGCTACAATACCATACTCCCTACTTGTATCAAATCTTAAATAAATTCGAACTTCCCGGTCAGTTCGCGTAGAGGTGAGGCGGTGAGAAAGGCACGGCGAAGCCGAGACCAGAACACTCTTCCTAAACTCATTCTTGGAAGCGAGCAATTACACCTAAAATACCACAAGTAGGCGAATCAAGCATAGGCGAAACAAGGCTGAACCAACGCCAAGAATATTCATAGAACAATGTTACCCCTTTGGGCTCTCATTCCCCGCAGTTGAAAGCCGGCACGTGACTGGCACATTTGATCGCGACAGACAGGCAGGCACAATTAGAGATATAATCCAAGTGGACCTACCCTCTGTCTCGTAGGGTCGACATAGCGCAGGCCGAAGTAATCCTTTTCGATGAGGTTGAGTTGTTTGCAGACGTGTTCCACGAGAAACTTGCCCTTGTGGTTCGCCTGAAAGTAAGAGAAGACAGTCAGAGTATTGCGCAATGTACGATACAGAGGTGGTTATACTTCACACCTCTAGCCTAAACAGCCTTCCTCCAATAACATGTTTTATATAGTGTTGAACAGCATTTCAATCCTCTCTAAACCCCACACAAGTACACTTTACGTACATTTACGAGCACTACCCTTCAATGTGGGTACAAACCAGAGATTGAATCAAAACCGTTCGGAATATGTTTTTTTTAAAGGTGACCATTGGCCAATTGCAGAATGCTGTAAGGGGTGATCGGTAACGTGAAGGTGACCCACGTTCTTCCGTACTGGCAAAATAGATTGGTGCCCATTAAATTCTGGATTAATGATCGCATAGCAAACTAATTGAGCCACTCAATAACGTATGGAATGGAAGTAAGTGTTATAAAATATCTACAAATATAAAAAATACATCATAAAACTTCAATAATTGGTTCTTACTTGACGGCCGAGCCAATCCAAAGGCAAAGCACGCACGCATGTAGCGCGTGGTATTTCATAACCAGTAACTCTAAAAAGTAAAAAGTAGCCTACATCAGAGAAGACTCGTACAGATGCTACGGCCAAGTATACATTCGTATGTAAACACAGAATAGAACCACACGAGTGTAAGTGCAGCTCTGAACGTCGAGCTGAGGGTAATATGAACTAATTGTCGCTGGCGTATCACTAGTCCCACCGATAGAGGTAGCTCAGCGGTAAGACGCGAGACTCTAATTCGGGAGGTCGCCGGTTCGATTCCGGCCACCGGCAGTCCATCCATGACTGAAGGTTTTTTCCGAGGTTTTCCTCAGTCGTTAAAGCGAATGCTGGGATTGAGTCATACTATCAGCCCTCGGACATTCCTTCCCAACTATCCAAACACCTTAATAACCTAGTTAGTCACCTGAAGAGGGGCACAACAGGTGAAGCTGCTGTGCACCCTATAACGGGTATTCCTACGAAAAATTATTATTATTATTATTATCACTAGTCCCAACGTACCTCAGATCCTTATCTATATACACACTGTTTCAACGAACATCAGCAGATTCCAGGCGTTATTCACACATTCGTTTTTAGACGGTCTTCCGCTTAGAGTGCACAAATAGTCAGCTGTGTGAGGAATTTCGAGGTACACAACCGAATATAGTAAATTATCCCTACAATGGGACTGTTTCCAGTAAATGGTAGGAACTAGAAAAGTAGACAATTAGATTGGTAGGTCTACTATTGGACTCAGCTATTTCGATGAATGAGAATACGTGGGGCAACTGTATTGCTGAGACAAGAAGGAGAAAAAAGATTACTTTGGATTATAACCAGTGTGTATATATATATATATATATATATATATATATATAAAGAAAGGATACATTTTACGGTTAAACCAATCTAAATTTTATTTTTAATGAAAAAGACGACGCTAAAGTCGTCGAAACGTTGACTTATCATTAAAAATAAAATTTAGATTGGTTTAACCGTAAAATGTATCCTTTCTTTACATATTGCAACCAACAAAACCTGAGAAATCATATATATATATATATATATATAATATATATATATATAAAGTAAGGATACATTTTACGGACCCATAACCAGAAGCAGATTCAAAGAGGTCGCTATGGTCTTGCTAGAGCTACGCAGTGATGTATCGCTGTGGCAGTGTTTTCCATTTTATATGCAAGTGTTTTTTGGTTGTTGTGGTTTTTTATGTTTGTAAATCTTGAAAAAGACGACGCTAAAGTCGTCGAAACGTTGAAGTATCATTTTAAATAAAATTTGGATTGGTTAAACCGTAAAATGTATCCTTACTTTACATATTGCAACCAACAAAATCTAAAAAATCATATATATATATATATATATATATATATATATATATAGTCATAAGACAACTTCACGGTTTTACACGCAGCAGCTTTTAAAACACCAAATATACGTGAAATGTCGTAACACGCTATTCGTATAATACATTCTCACGACGGAGTGTATATAAGTATGTACAACGAAACTACATTACAATTAACATCACTAATTTACAGGTGAGATCGATTGCGCGTATGACCCATGCACGCACGCAAACTACATCGTATTGCAGTGGTGAGGATGACACATGGCATAAAGTGGGGCCTTCGACCTCACGGGGAGTTGGGGATCGGACACACACCCAAAAGGGGAAATTATTATATTCGTGTGGGAGAGAAACCATTGAAAGGTTGCTACACATTTTCCAGGAACTGTTGAATTAAATGTAAGGTTATCCATAGCAAAAATAAATAGTTTGAAATTACGTCTCTCTTTTCTTCTGTTGTAATACTGAGATTATGATTGTAATCTACAATGAATTGCGTTGTTATTACAACATAGTCAATGGGCGGAGGAGAGGTATTCCCAGGAAGGAATTCCCAAAAATATGAGCTTTTCTATCGCAAAAATATAGTAAACACGCCATTAATGGGAAAATGTCACATGCATTGGAATGGTAGGCCTACTCTTCGATGAAGCCGCCTTACAAAACAGTTATTTCAATAGATTTTGATAGTTGGAGCATAAATTTATTACTATAATTAGATAGGCTACGTAATGGGAATATAATTTTACTCACCTAAAAATAATACAATAAAAATAATTATCATCATTTACGAAAGTGCGTATTATATGAAATAACAAACGTACGAAGATTAGTCTCTATAAAGTAAACCTTAGCTAGAAGATACGTTTTACTTGCGTGCGGCCAAATTACATATTCACACATGTATGAAGGTAATAAAATATTTGGGCCACAATCTATCAATGCAATACGTGTGTGTAGTACAAGACCCAGCGACGATTTGTCTCGCTTCGATTTGCTTTGCTACGATGAGTTATTGGAGTGGAGTGAAAACATACCCCGGGATAGATTTCCAAGACTGGGGGTTGGATAGAAAATGACTTCATTTTGACTAAGTTATACAAAGTACAAGTCGTGCCTGGAAGTAGGTGCTTTGTAGTTTGTACAATGTAGGGTACAACGGGGGTAGAGTTGTACAATACAAATGTTTTTTTTTGTGATTTGTGTTTTTAAATTGTGAAAGGTGTGTTGCAACAAGACATTAAAAATAATTATTGGAACAAAGAAAGAATCACAAAAACAATACAAAATTCTCGAGGGAAAGACATATTTCGGTATATACTTTTTTTGTCAATTTAAGAGTATTTAAATGGAATTTTAACCAACAGAACTCGAAGGCTCCGCAGGGTAGGCTAATATTCCGCCGTGAGAACCGCGTTTGTTCTTACAACGCAAGGATCTTAGATGAGCGCAATCCGCGTCTTGATCATTATGTCAACATTGCGAAGGTGTGGAGTGTTGTAAGCCTGCATTCCGCCTTGTCGCTCCTTCACTAATGTGTGTTCTTATTATTACAGCCCTTCCGTTCTAATGACGTGGGGAACACCCCCGCGTGCAATCACGTGCACCAGTGGCGTGCCGTGACTTTTCTAATGGGGGAAGCAACTACTTTTTTAAGTAATCCCTTGGCAATGGCACTTGTGAGACCCCCCCACCTAATACATGCATGGGGGGTCTGGGGGGAAGGCCCCCCAGTCAATGTGGGTCCGGGGCGCATAGACCCGGATTTTTTTGGATTATCGTGATTGCCGTACGAGCCTTTTAACGAGTTTTAGGCAATTTACCATTAGAAATTTACGAACAAAAATCTGATCCATTATAAAATATCAGTGCTAAAATGCCGAGTGCATTTTTTGTTTTTTGAATTGAGATTTGGCAGAGCTGATGTTGGTCGGCCACTCTCAATAATTGCACATTTTTCTTGAAAAGATCGAGTGCTAAATGGGCGCGCAAATAATTCATCGATTACATAACATTCCATCATATTCATGGTTATTGAAAGTTGATAGTACAAATTCAGAAAGGAGTGCACATTCGCGCTAGACCTAGATCCTCCACATCCGCGCTTGGCCCACAGCAAGCGATCCGATCGAGCCCGCAGACTCGGAAGCAAACCTTCATATTGCTTATTCGCGCGTAGATGAACAACACACCAAACATTTGTCACACACTACAATTATACTCAAATAATCAACTAATCAATGTAGAATCGCATTCTTTCTCACACTGAATGAATTTAGAAAATAAACGAAACAGTTTTACGGTTATAAAGAGGTAAAAACACGAACAACTTTCAAACCCACGTGTCTCTCGGAACAGTCTGGCTTATGGGTGCTGGGTGGATGCAATCCGAGGCATTGCTTCCACTCGGCTTTTCTTCGTCAACCCTCGGCCACCCTCGTCGCTTGGCCCACAGCGAAGGCCTGGCGCTCGAATTCAAACTCGTAGAATATGGTACAAGGATTTTTCATTGCGCTGTCAGTTATTTCGCATAATTCGGGTAGTTAAGTTTGGTTCATTAATTCTATTTTAGTGTTACTGGTAAGCGATATTGTTAGCCAGCATTGAGGGTATACATAGGTAATTTAGTTAAAAATAAAATGGAAGCAATGCTTCCATTGCTTCCATGGACGGCACGCCACTGACGTGCACCATTAGTCTGACTGATCTGATTACGTAATCAGGTAATCATATACTGGTGCGTTCCATTTCCTTAGCTAGGATTCAATTTGAATTAGCACTGGCCTTTGACGTTAGTTTCAATTTGCGTTTTAATGTAACGGGAATGGGTATTGAAACCGCTCAAAATTAATGTTTTTTATCATGGGAAGACATCGAAGCACGAGGACTGTGAGAAGATCGAGAGAAATTGAGCAAATTGGTTGGAAGAAGTAGAAAAGAAGAAGAAGAAGTGGGAGAAGAGATACGACAGGCCTGGCAAACCGACGTTAGCAAATTCTATGCCCAAGAAAGGTGGCTAACCACCCACTGACCCAATTTTGGAAATAGGTGTATGAGATTATATTATATCATGAGAACTCTTCAAATATTGAAAAAGTGATTCAGATCCTGCCTTTGGTTTTGTATAAGCTACACAATGTGTTTTAAAAGTTTTTTTAAATTTTGTTTTTACGATTGTTATTTTATTTCTCCATTAATTATTACATTATAAATAAAATAAAAATCATAACGATGACAAACTGAGAACGTTTTTAAATCCATTGTTTAGATCATACAAAACTAACGGCAGGATCCGAAGTACTTTTTCAATACGAATCACTTTTCCAATATTTGGAAGCCAAACAAGGGGTGGGAATCATGAAAGCACGGAAAAACGATCCACAAAGATAAAATGTAATCTGCTTGCTAAAACCCGGTCAAAAATGTTCAGTGAGCCATTTTTTAGTTTGATAAAGACAAGGGTGGGAATCATGAAAGCAAGAAAAAAACGATCCAGAAAGATAAATTTGTTTGTTATAACCCGGTCAAAAAATGTTCATTGATCCATTTTTTAGTTTAATAAAGACCATATACGTTGACAAAAATTGACTTGTATGTTTTTTTAATCCAAACTTTTCTAAAAAAAAAAGGAAAGGAAACTCATTTTTAACATTGACTTCAGACAAACGTGACTAGTTTATATCGAGGCGACGACAAAAATCGAAACCGATTTAACCGAAAACGTGAGAAACGTCTCTAAAATCCCCTTCGAAAAATGATCTGAGTAGAGTTTTATCTGAAATAGCTCTGTCATTTTACACAACGAGATACAGCTGTATTGACATACTTTTAAATGCTGCATTTCAGTTGAGTATAATCTGTCTGCGGACGTGGCGCGCAGTGTGCGGTGTTTAGGGGAAGGGGTAATCGTGTGACCCAGGAGCAAGCTGAAACCACCCACCTCCTCTAATCTACACGAATAACGTCATATGCGACAACTCGTCAGGGGGGGGGGGGCTCTGCGTTATGCAAGGTGCGTGCTCGAAATCTTGGGACGACACTGGACCAGAATGTGCACGTTTACATTTTTTCATATACAATTGCACCTCTAAATCTTACACCTCTCCGTTTCAGACAGGCGTTCACATTTTTTACCATTAAGTGACAAAATGTAAACGGTAATAAAAAAACATACACAGAGAATAGAAATTATCGCCGCATTCGCGTAATGTCCATTATGAATTCCCTCTCTCGCTCGGTCTCATTCTCTCTCCGTCGGACTAGATTGTTCTCTCTCTGTTCCTCTATCGATTGCGATGTCCCGGTGCCTCGAACAACCCCCACCGCCCAATCTACTCAGACCCAGCATCTCCAGGACCCACGGCGTGAACCTACTCGCTCGCCGCCACTACTCGGTACAACACGTGACCAACACAAACCACTTGGTTGTAATTATGATACTCATTCACGAGGTATGATGAACGTCTCATAGTTTGGCAGCGATGCTCATCGAGACGATAAGAATGACAAGGAACGAAGGATCATGGTTTAGTATGAATCAACGCCTAACACTATACTATACGGATGCTCATGCTAGAGAAAACTTATATACGTGGCGGTCTCGATAGATAAAACCCATTGATCTGATAACACGTGTGGTTGCAGCATTGCAGCTTCGATTCCTGGATAGGGCATGGATGCCATATTATTGTGACGTTTTGTCATTTTCATACATAGCCCATGTATCATCTCGATTAGCATCGTTACCAAAATACGAAATTAATAGCCAAAATATCAGGTCACCACCCACGGCTATGACCCGCAAGCCGGTTTGCCAACTACTAATTTAGAATGGAGTGGAGTTAGTAAATAATACTACGTTTTCGTGAAGAACAATGACCCAAAACACTAAATTAAAATACATACAAATAAAACGAACAACAGTACAATATAAATATACACGTGAAATAAAATAACGGTAACGCATATTATAGAACACAATACTGTATATATGACCAGGCAGCAAATGTATATTTCTAAGGTAAGAAGAATGATAAACAACCTTGAGTACGAAGGATCAAGTGAATGTTTTCTGTGCAGCTTGTTCTATACAAAATGTTTTCACGGCTTATCTTATTGTGGCATCGCGATTACAGACAACATATCTTCATACAATAATAACGGTCTTTGAGCTCTTACATTCTAGTTGCAGATCGAGCCGGTAGAACAGACTTGTTAATGAGCGTTTCTGCAATCAGCATACAAAGTACACAGTTGCTCCAATTAAGGGGGGATTCTAAGCGGGAAGAAAACTCGTAAACGGAGAATAAACCGTAGAAAACTCATATAGTCACTTGAAGAACTAAAATGCTTCCGTTCTGAAGCATTTATGAAATTTCCGATATTTGGGTGGGTCATTCATGAAACAGGAGGAGGGTGGGGCGGGGGGGGGGGCAGGCATATATTAATATAATGTATATCAATATAACATTGAAATATCACTTTTGTAACAGTATAATTTGATACATAAAATTAATTATGAGTGTTACACTTCTAAGATCCAGAAATAAACAATTAACAGACGAGAGAGAGTGCACACACAGTCTAATAACAACAAATGCACATGCAGTTTGTTAGCTAAGCTTAAAATTAAAAAGCAAAAATGTTGTTGAGCTTTAAAAACTTTAAAAACACCCCCGTCAAGCAAATGTCTCAATTTTGACTGGACAACGGCTAAATGGGGTGAGTGGTTACTAAACAGTTCAAGAAATTGCGTCGAAAGGATAAAATAAAACCAGGTTTCAGAAGAATACACAATTAGGTAAAACTGAAATGCATAATTGTGTATATTTTTTATGAAGTTACTAAAAAATAAGGTTTCTTATATCTTAATCAATATGAGTTTTTGGAATATACGTCAAGTAAAATGTAAATATTTCTGAAAATTATTGGTATGAGGCTGATTTGTCACCACGTGGGCCGCATTCTGTAACTTTTGTATTGTATATCCTAAAAAGGATTTTGCCTCAATTCGAAGTTATCAGTTCATTTCAGGACATACTAATAAAATTCACAGGATTTTGTAATTGCGGGTCAGTCGGCGTCAGTCGACATGACATACACGGAAAGAATCAAGTTCTCCGCCATTTGGGCTTACGTTTGATCAACAGACGCAAGATTATTAGAAATCAATAAACACCATCACATCATCTAATTTGTACGGTCAAAGTGTCAATCAAAATAATTTGTTGATAAACGATTTACCTTTTCTTTAAATAATTTTAAAAAAATCATTACGAGCGAGAAGATAAATCTAGTCTAACTAACACTCATCGAGTTCGGAAGTATTTGATATCACAGTTTGATTATTCATCAAACTAATACTAAAACAAACATGAATGTCCCCTAGTTTTGTTATGCCCTGGTTTGGCATTTGAACGGTGGCGATCAACATTGGTGTTGTATACCTCTTTCTCTAGGATATTATTCTGAAAAGCAAAGCTGTGTGAATATATGTATATCCCCAACGAACAAAAACCTAGCTGCAACCCGTACACCCTAAACTCTACAGCAAGGACGTTTGATATTCAAATGTGGAAGTAATAATTCTCTTAAATGAGGCTTATTAAGTTTTCGTGGGCAACTAAAGGCGACGTAGTTTATAGTCCGTTTAGCTGATACCATCCCCTTTAATTATAATATACAAGCATCTAGCTAGATTATATAGCCCGTTCTTACGCAAAGTGTACGCATAACACACGCTTTGACTCAACTATTTATGCAGTGTGTCGATAAAAAAGTATATTCATTTTCACAAAATCATAAATAACTTAAGATTATGAGCGTGAATAACACATTTTACAGATAAACACGTTTAATTTTCAAATTTGGCAATTATTGGCATGACACTTATAAGTTCTAATGTATAGGATTTGCTGGATTTCGAAGACTGAAGTTGGGTCCATTTTTTTAGTAGAACTTGACAGCTTTAACCGAAAGCTGCGACACTGTTTCATTTTAGTATAAAATATGAACACAACAATTAAAAATCGCCATGGTGTTCTCAAGTTTTGAATACATTCTCATGATAATAATTTTATTTAGACGAGTCCTTACATTAAACATGTCTGGCCCAAACATAACCATATATGACAGCCTGGGACTTGTTTAATATATATTTTAGAAATGATCGAACAAAGAGTTCGAACTTCTAAAACAAGAACAATGCATAATGCCGCATTAGTTCCAATTTGAGGCGCGAATTATGGTAGTGCCGCACTTCCAACGTCATATTACAATAATATCATCATGATACATAATGTCACAATCCTGTTTTGCAAAATGAATGCGAACACAGCAGTGACAGATAATTCTTTCTCCGATGATGAAATGAGTATACGGGAACGACATAATCCTCACCTCACCACGATACTAACCGCAAAGTTGAAAGCCATATTGAATGCAAGGATTTGTGGCAACTTCTGCATGAGAATAATGGAAGCCAAAGCCCATGCCTAATGTGAGATTCAAACATCTTAGCGCATGCGCACGCAACACCGGCACTCCAGACTGAAGGTTTTTTCCATCCTCAGTCCTAAGGCAAATTTGCTGGGATAAATCCTCGGACATTCCTCCCAACTATCCAAACACCCTGTCGTCCACCCAGTTAGGGGCACATCTGGTAAAGATGGTGTGCACCCTAAAACATATATTTCTACGAGCAGGGGCACCTCCATATTCCTGAAAGTTGTCACTTTGTGACATACCTCGCTTTAACAGGGAATTATACCGCTACAAGTATAACAGTTGGTATAGTTTCCCAAGACTACCTTACACATGCTTTCGTCACAGGCGACTGGTTCGTAGCCAATCAGCGATCGGTATTGGCCCGGATGTGTCTCGGGCGGTTCGCTGGTTGGCTACGACTGCCCCGCGGATGGGACGAAAGCAGGTGTACGGTAATCTTGGGTCCACTATAGAACACTATAGTCCTAACCTCATCTTGACGAGACATCTACTTAGTTTATGTCACTAAGTGACAACTTTCAGGAATACTAGGGGCCGTATCTGCACGAGCACGGCATCTGATGGTTGCATCTCAACTGTGCTGCACTGAATGACGTGAATAATATGGGCCCATGATCTAACAATATTTCTCGTTACCAGTTACGTACGAGCTATTATTAGATCATGATATGGGCCCTGCAGGTATGAGTAAGGCTTATCAGGCGGCATCTGATGGTCACATGTGCACATAATGACGTGTGACCTGCCCAGTTACCCTGTGACCGCGGCCGATTAAAGGGTCGGACGTCCCCCCGCTGGAACAATTAATATCAATTGGTGTAACACTGACAGACAGACAGACACGTGGCTCGTTGTCAGTGATCACGTGACGGAGATGTCGGACGTCATGGAAATGTAATTAATTAACCCCTTGGAGGCCCCACTCGACGGAGACGCCGCCAAGACGTGGTTGTGTGCAAGTGCAATCCTTGTACGTTTCGCGCGGCGCTCGGATCGTTCATTACGCAGTCTTAATTATACGAAACAGTTATGCAGTACATTAGCCTAAGGCATAAAAAAATAATTAACCCTTAAATATTCTTTAAACGGTTGGGAAGAAGACTGTAGAAACATAATTGGCTGCCATCTAAGGCCAGAAACTGAACGAAACAGATGTTGGGAGGGTTGTCCTGTAGGGGTGCCATAACGAAGTATATTTGATAACAAGTGGACCGGAATGTTGCAATTTACCACATCTTCAATAACATTCTGTAGGAGTGGAGTGGATGCGTCATTCACTAGGAATATCAATTTTAATGATGCCCCATATAAGAAGTGTTTCGATTTCCTCAAGCGACCCGGACTAACTTCTTTTCGTACTACTTGTTGAGTTATTTTGAAGTTATGTATAGGGTATTATATTTTCGCCATCTTCGAATTTTCGGCCGCCATTGCAACCATACTTGAATACACAGCCTTCTCGAATATAATTAGTAATTCCAATAATTTTTCCGGGTGACATTGAGGCACAGCCATCTTAAACGTCGGCTCAATCAAGGTTCTATCGCGGATTGACCCGTCAAGAAGACTGTGCATTGAGGAAGTATAATGACGGACGCCCAAGTCCCCAAGATGTCAGTGCCCACTAAACGGCGCGTAAAATTGCCTATGTACAAGTCAAAATTTATGCTATTATGTAGGTATAGAACGAAGTATCCTACAGCATTTCCGCTAGTTGACATCTTGATGTACATGTAAGCTATGTACACATGTTAACTTTTGTCTAGATTATTTTATTTTTTATTGTTTTGATTCCTTGTAATTGTGTTTTATGCGCATAACACACAACGCGTACTTGCTGTTATTGAGTGGCACAACATTCGGTCCGCACCACGCTGCCACATCACAACAGTTTCTTGTGTTTCTTCTATGAAATTACGTGATATTGATGTGAGTTAGCGAACGGGTTTTCCACTTTGCTTGCACTGTTTTTATTTTAATTTATCTGTCTTGCCGCTGGAAAACTAGCTTATAAAATGTTTCGCACTATGTACTCGATCCCCCCAATGGACAGTTGAATCAATGTGTCTGTCATCTCCAAAGAAGAGAAAATGTATGTAATGAGATGCACCGCTCGATGTGAAACAGAATGTGAGCAGTCTGCACAGTCTTGTACACAAGTCTGCCTGCACTGCAGTTGGCTTCTCCGGGGCTTCACAACGCAAGGACTCAAGTCGATTGAATGGTATACTGGGTTGCAGGGTGAATTAAAAGTCAATGCTTCGAGTTTTCCTGAATTAATGAAAACGGACGAGTGAATGGAAATTTTACTGTAATGTAATACGATTATTCATTTTTGAAAATTTATTAAGTTCGTCGACGGTCGATGATAGTCAGAATTAAAAACTTGCTTTCGACTATTTCGAAATCAAGTCATGGAAACGATTACAACTGTGACCTACAAATGCAATACTATTTTACGTTTGTAATAACTATTAATATTCATAGGGTCCTCAAAACTGTGTTGGGTTCGAGGCTTCCAAGATGATGAGACGGTCCTTGGTGTATAGGGTATACAAACATATAAGCTCACCACATGGAGAGATGACGAACAATGGTTGTATACTTAAAAGTGAGAATTGTATTTACTTATTTTTATTGTTAATTAATTATATTTGTTAGTTTAAAAGACAACGTTAGGTACGTATTATCAAATGCTAGCATGGCAACAACAAACACGCATTTGGATTCCAATGAACACATTGGAATTTCTGCACAGCGTTTGTTTGTAATACAACAATAATAAAATAATAATAATAATAATTAAAACTGTAACAGCTGTTTAGTCCGAAAAGAGAACCCAAGATATCATACTCTTACAGCTAAAACACTGTTGACTAATTTATCCCGCGCATTATTAAATTATGATTCAGCACGAAGTTCCATCTTTTGTAGCTCGTTCAGCGCTTGGCACTGATTATCGTGTTGGTAAACACAGGACAGGAGTGGTCTAGAATCTGTGGGCCTTGTTCCATGTGGGCGTTGTTCCTTGTGGGCGTTATTCCGTGTACCCATTCTCCCCCTCGCCCGGAAATCCCGTGCACCTCTTAGGCCTATAGCCGACCAACCGCGACTGTTATCTCCCAATCTCCATTACAATGACACGCATAATTCACCGACCAGGGCGCTAACGTGTAGTGTGTACACAAACCAATACGGAAACTTTCGTCGCGTTAACGTGTATAATGGTGTATAATGCGTAATAGTCAAGTGACGTATCGTATGATGACAACTAAAGTCGCTCCACAGCAACTTTGGTGCTGGGGACGTCACAGATGAGTGAGGCTTGGCCAACCAAATGTCAGTATTGGTGAAAGCCGCCCGCTGATTGGTTCCGATACGCCCATCTGTGACGTCCCCAGCCCCAAAGTTGCTGTGGAGCAACTTTACCGGCACTCCATAATAATCATTTTTCGTACGAATACCCGTTATAGGGTGCACACCAGTGCCCCATGATGTGCTTTAGGCTAGGCTATTAGGTAGGGGAGGAATGTCATTGTCCGAGGGCTAATAGTAGGACTCAATCCCAGCATTCGACTGAGGAAAACCTCGGTAAAAACCTTCCGTCAGGACTGCCGGTGACCGGAATCGAACCGGCGACTGCGTCTTACCGCTGAGCCAGTGAACAATAAGAAGCAGAAACCGGGAACCCCCGCGGCGATAGACCGCGTGGCCGTGGAGCAACCGTCTCTCCTGAGAATTTTACAGCTCAGACGCTACGATTACGAAACATTACCTTTGACTTTGAGCCATGTCAGTAATCTTTGCTTTGACTCGTGCGAGTATCACTTCCAAAGTGTTCGATGTTCCTGGTAGGAGGAGGACATCTACACATTGTACGCGTCTCGACATGGGACACCATTTTGTGGGCGCTGCCATCTTACAATCTGACGCAATGGACGTGTTTTAAAGTTAGTTTAGTTGCTAATTCTAGTTCTTGGAGTAGTTATTGTATAACTAGTTGTGGCTTTCGGACATCACTTGAAGAAACAATGTTGCTAGGCTAGGGGGCGTCATTATTTGTAATTTGAGCCTTTTGAGTGAGTGCACTGAACGAAAAACAACACAATACGCGTAGCCATGTTCTTTACTCCAGCTCAGTTACTAACGTCGTTAAAAACACACACAGTGCACTTACACTTATTATACTGTCCACATTTACCCTTACAAAATCTTCATTTCCTGACACGACGTAGGGGGAAAATAGAAATTCGATTAGTAATTTTGAACCAGCAAAGAAAATAAATTGATTTGAATTGCACACCTTAGCCTGGCGTTAAAAAAAAATAAAAATAAATAAATAAATAAATTAATTAATTAATTAATTAATAAATAAATAAATAAATAAATAAATAAATGAATAAATAAATACATAAATACATAAATAAATAAATAAATAAATAAATAAATAAATAAATAAATAAATAAATAAATAAATAAATAAATAAATAAATAAATAAATAAATAAATAAATAAATAAATAAATAAATAAATAAATAAATAAATAAATAAATAAATAAATAAATAAATAAATAAATAAATACATAAATGCCGCTGGTTTAAAAGTGAAGTAGGCCCTACCATATACAAATATTTCTAATGCACTAGCTTATTTAAACTAAAGCGCAAAATTAATTATTATTAACATTTACTCTCTGATCAGAATAAAATATGCCATAATTGCCCTTGTATCGATTTTCGATAGATGTCTTCGGTACCATTGGTCATTAGGTATAATTTAATTTAATTTGTGTATGAACTGTCTAACCGTCTAACGTACATCACCCGTACCTCTAGTAAAAACTATACCACTCTTACGACACCCAAGTTCTATTTTGCGCTTGCGAATTTCTTCCCTCTCCGACAAATGTCGCCCATAAAAGTTTTCTTATAGCAAAGTTATTAAGCTTGACTTTTACGATAAGAACAGAAACATATACTTTATGCACTGGCGAAGCAGTGGCGTGCCTGGAAGCGACGGGCCCAATTGGAACGCGCGGTTGCGTCTTTCGGTTCTAAATTAATAATGCCGTCAAAATCTCAGTGTTGCTTCATTACATCAACCTCACGCGTGCACAGTCTGAGATAAAGTCGTTCCACAACAACCTTGCTGACGTCACTACTTGCAAAAGTCACCCTCTGATGGCTCCGACTCATCCAACTGTAACTGTATCCCGTCGGCATTCACAAGGTTCCTGTGGGCTGCATCTATATTTAAAAATAAATATACTTTAACCAGTTCGTTATAATATATGTTATCTGTGGTTTAATAATTCAAATTTAGTATGCATTCATCGTCACGAACGAAACGCTCTGTACGACGCGTAATAATAATAATAATAATTTTTGTAGGAATACCCGTTCTAGGGTGCACACCAGCTTTACCTGATGTGCCCCTCTTCAGGCGACTAACTAGGTTATTAGGGTGCTTAGATAGTTGGGAAGAATTGTCCGAGGGCTGACTCAATCCCAGTATTCGCTTTTACGACTGAGGAAAACCTCGGAAAAACCTTCAGTCAGGACTGCCAGTGGCCGGAATCGAATCGGCGACTTCCCGGATTAGAGTCGCGCGTCTTACCGCTGAGCCACCGCTATCGGTGTACGACGCGTTGATCAAGGTTGGTTTACACACTTATTTCAGGTTTTACTTTCCTTTATTTTCCCGGTGCATGAATGATCCAGTGCCAGTGGTGACCAAATAGGTAATTCTTCTTTCCCCCCACGGGACATAACAGGTTAGGGTAGTTCTGCTCGAAATCATGTGGCGCATTTCGATAAAAGCATCATCTAACCTTACGCCACTGCACTACTATTACCTTTGACTTTACGTAAGAGTGGGAATTGATGCGTTATTCATTGGGGACGAGCGTTTCGCCTGGGTCACAGGGCACAGTAATATTATTGAATCATGGTCACAGGGTATATACTGTATAGTATTAAAGCCGTCGAGATATAGATTGTGGTGTGTTCCCTCTCCTTGTATACAAGGGATTAAGTGCCGGTATATAAGAATGTGTTTGCGCTATACAAATAAAAGTGATACACTGGTTCCCTCAATGCTAATAATTCCCTTTCGCCAATGACTTTTTAAACCAAACGCCAACATGTGTGTATATCATTGTACAGTCAATACTGGACGGTGCAATCGGAAGGGGGAATGAGTAAGGGGGGCAGTTGTTGCCGTTACGCGTATATTGTTGATATATTCCCCAAACGCCAACAGCTCGTGCTTTATTTGCATATAAACATGTGTGATTGTGCAGTAGCGACAAGCCATGGGCGTTAGTGAAAGCATCTTTCTGCAAACATATCTAAAATTATTATCTAATAAAGTACATTGGCAGTAAGGGTACATTGCATCGGGTTGCATTGACTTTGTAAACAGTATACAAAGAAACAGATAAACAAATGTTGTGTAGCAAAGGGTCGTTGACATGGAGATAAGGCTCCGGTGCACCATGAATGCAGTGTCAGCCATGTAGGCTACTGTTTATATTTACATTTTTTCAAATGCCGCGGGAGGAAAACTTGCATAATTGCGATTAGTGCATTCATTAAACACATGTTGCGAAGTCCACTGCAGAAACACTTGTTTTATAATTACGAAGTTTATGCAACAGTTCATTGCCATTTGTCGGTATTTAGTTAAAATATGTCATACTTTATACAGACAATCCATTTTTGTTCTACAAATTGTATAGTAGGCCAGGCCTACACTGTACACGTTTGTCGATGTAATGGTGTCAAAAGTGTCGGCATAATCAAACGAATCGCGGGTAATGGTTTTTACTTATCACGTAGAGCAAGATGCCAGCTAGTAGCGGGTTCACAAGCCCTTCGCCGACGTATCTATCGCGCGAAGTTGTCTGGAAAAGTGAAAATTGCCATGATTTTAATATGTAAATTTCAGATAAATATTATTCTTTGCAAACATAGGGTGCAATACACAGTACCAAGTGTAGCCTACATAGGGATAGTTCGAAACATAATTGTGCAAACTAGAACCAAAGATTTGCTAGAACTGTAGCTACGTTTGTTGTTCTGGGAAATATAAACCAAAACAATGGAGCGCCGCACTCGTGACCTTTGACCCCGCCCACCGCCACCGGCATCGAATGCCGAGCTGGACACCCCTGTCCTGCTTCTACTCATACATTTCCCTCCAGACTGCAACGTAAGAAGCTAACAGATGGACTAATTAATTATTGCAGCTTGGAATGATCTTACAAAATATTTGTCTGAAAAGTATCAATAGCGTAATGATAGGAGAGTGTTGAGGAATAAGGAGAGGAGTGTTCACATAATGGCGTGGTTTATACTCTGTAGTCATGAGACTCATAAGGTTGAGATGTATACGTTGGGGCTAGTAGTTACAGGCCTCAGCAGCGAGTGAGACATCACGTGATGCAGCGTTGACAGCCCTCAGCCATGCGTCCCGGCGCAACACGTACGAGGTACAATGAATATAGAAATTGTGATTCGTTTTTTATTTGAATAATAGCAATTTGCATCAAAATTAATGAGATTATAAAGTTGGTATCAGGGCGAACGGCGACTGACGTCGCCTACTGCTGGACAATAAAACTCTGGCTCCTTCAAACTCTACTGTATGAAAAGTCCAAGACGGATTACATACATAACATGTTACTCGATCCACTGTATTTTCCAATGGCGTGTTTTGAATTCCCAGCATAGCTACTTTTGAAAGAAGTATATAATATGAAGTATATATATTAGTGATACTGTCAGCGCTGTATAACCTAACCCGAGGTGCCCAGTATTATGAAATATTTAGTAGGCTACCAACTTGTTGCAACGACCAATGGGAAGCCTGGATACCATGGATAAAACAAGTAAGTAACTTACTAAATATTTCATAATTCAGGCTAAAGACTAGTTCCTGGGAGAACGTTGCGCGGATCACATTCATATAGTATTGAGGGCTGTTGTGTGTACAATGAACACCATTTGCAACCCCAACAGTGAGAATTCAATTATATTATTAAATAAACATACAGTAAGTAAACTTTGCGAGAAATGTGAAAGTAAAGAAACCATCAAATCATGAAGGTTATGGTAGGCATATGGTTATGGTTGTTATAACGACCTGTGTATGCGTAACAGTAATAGACACGTTGATCACCCGTATCTTACCTTGTTTGTAGAGTTATTAATTCCATAAATGTTACTAGTTTTAAGAAAAATTATCTCTTACATAGAGCTCAGTTTCAGCAATGAATTTATATTAATAAAATACTTAATCATTCATTTTATTATATTGTTTTAAAAAATGTGAAATAGTGTGTGGTGTATGTGAAATGGGTAATGTATTAGAATAGCTGTTGTCAGCTAAATAAAGAATTATTATTATTTCTTATTATTATTATGATAATTAGATAATTATTTTGTGTGTGTGTGTGTGCATGATAGTTTTTACTTTTTAGTCGTTTGATTTACTCTTTCTAAGTGTAATAATGTGGTATACTTTTATTTTGAGAGTAGTTTTCACAAGTACGAGTAACCCTTTATTCTGGCACTCCATTACGGGCGTCAATAAAATAAAGTGATACAATGATACGTGTTTCATTCTCTTGAAACTTCTTCTATATAGAGAAGATCGAATGTTTATTGAAATGGTTACCTAACCGCATTGTTTATAGATGCCTACACACCACGTAAACTGCTATGGTGTTTATATCAGTCTGGAATGAGGGAGCAAATCCTGAAGAAAGGATTCGTTGCACGCTTGAGGTGAATTAATCTTGAAGTGGCCCTGTTGATCTTGTAGGGGTATGCGTGAGCACGGCAGACGCCTTCCTGTCCGTCTGTCTGTCTGTCAGGACGCGGTTATCTCGTCGCACCTTGTGCTGTGCTCACGCTCAGACCATGCGCGCGCACCCTTGCTGGAGGTTCACTTGCTGGCCTGGCAGGCAGACGTTTGTCCGTATAATCAAATTTTGAATTTGTCGAGACATTTGAGAGAAACATCAGCGTCGATTGTGGTTGACATCCGTTGGGCATCGAGCCACACCAATCAATGGTAACGCTGCATGCCACACAGGCCAAGTTCTTATTATAATGTAAATAATGCGCTAGGAAATAGTATAATTTATGTACCACTGGAAATATCAAGGCAATGCGGGGAGATGGTCATAGTGAAAAACAACGGTTTTTGGTTCCAGTCCCGCGTAGAGTCCTCGAGATCTTACACTGTATAACAAAACTAAATTTTAATGTTATAATATGTAATGGTAAAAAACAATTTTTCGAACTACTCTCATATCCAAACTAAACGCAATTCTAAATCTACGCATACAAATAAATACTTTATTTTTCGGTAGGGCTGACCGTAGCAGAAACTAGTAGAAATCTGCAAAATAACACCTTGTGAGGCCACCTCAAGAGTTGTTCTCACTACTGGACCAACAAACTAACAACCTGCCAACATATGCACAGATAACGAACTGCATAATTAGTTATCTGTACTACAAAGATCCAGTCAGATTCACTTACCAAACCACCCAGGGATGGGGTAGTTAGCCTATATCACTTGGTGCTGGTGCTGGCCTAACAAGAGGAAACCCAAGATCTAGGCGAGTACATACATATGCACGATTCACGCTTTTCCAAATTTCACGTTTCATTAGAGACTTGCATTCATATGCATCCGAAGTACAGCCTACAAGACGTAATATGTCCAGCGAATTTATTGTGTGAGGTAACCAGATTATACTGCGTAGCTGAGCAAAAAGCCAATCTAAAGCCAACAATTCAATTTCGATTTTCGAACCTTGTAAATTGCATCTTTTAACACAAAGCGGCAACAAAACCATTCTGCACCACTGGAAACATGTCACACGCTAGTGCTACAACGATTTAGAACTAATTCTAATTCTAATTCGTTGTAGTGCTAGCTAAGGAGCTGCGATAATTAGCCAGCTTCCAGTATTTGAAAGAAAATCATATCTCGTGGTACCTACCTACGTCATACTAAACTTCATGTTCGGTGATATATTATATGGATACCGTTGGAGTACACCGAACCCAAGATTTGATCCCGGAAAGGGCTTTTGAGTAGTGATATGAGTGAGTAATACAGGGTAGAGGCGCAACGCCAGGGGCAGTTTGTCTACCGCGTTTTACTGCTCAACATACTATAGTCGGGTACAGTTCTCTTACAACAACTTCTGTAGGCCTAATGCTTTCGTCATTAATCAATGACGTGTTTACGGTCTCGGCCAACCCGAGCAGGTATTTGGATTAGTCACGGCCGCTGGTTGGCTACCGCTCACCCACCTGTGACGGAAGCATCACCGAAGATATTGTATGGCGACCATGTACGGCGGGCGACTATAGTAGGGGTTCGCCAAGCGACACGATACGGAGCCTGATTGGTCGGTTACTTCACCGAAGATATGCGAAAACAGCCGAAAGCGCTGTCGTTGTGTACGCTCATAGACATATGGCCCGAATGCATAGTTCACACTCAAGCCTTCCTCAACTCAGCCTCTCCTCAGCCTCGCCCAACCACCAATCACAGAGCCGTCCACATGGCAATGCTGTTCTATGATTGGTGGCTAGGCGAGGCTGAGAAGAGGCTGAGTTGAGGAGGGCTTGAGTGTGGACTGTGGACTATGCATAAGAGCCATAGTATTAGAAGTCCTATTGTGTACGCTTGGTGAACTCTACTACCCAACTAAAGTATGTTGGACGGTAAGACGCGGTAGACAAACTACCGATGGCGTTGGGCCTCTACCCTATAATACTTACTCAACGATGGGATCTTTAAAATAAAGGGTATGGGATAGATTTCTTGCCGCCCGAGGATGAAAATGTTTTATTTTCCTCCCGAGAGTAAGGGAAATAACTTGAAATTATAACAATGTTATTTTAAATAACACATTATAGATTTAAATATATATATATATATATGTAACAAAATGAGAAACTATTACATCGACTAACATTCGAAAGGATACAGATTGAGTTGGTAAACAATATACCGGTGAAACTACCCCGCCAACATTGGGTCCGCTGATGTCCAGTTATTATAAAAGTAAGAGCTGAACTAGCAACGAATGGAAGTATTGAGAGCGAGTGCATTCACCCTGTTTATGACGAGTGAATAGGGTTGGGGAGGGGGGTAGTAACACGATGGTTGAGCTCAACCCTTCAATTCGTCGAGTGGCGTTATACGAACGTACTGACAACTCAATGGCATTTGATTCCAGTGTTTGCCTATCTACTTTGCAAGATAATAAACACTCATTCATAAGTCACAAGAGAGCATGTTTTGAATTGAAACTACAGCTATATACACAATGTATGAACACTCAGTATAATAACACTTATTCATAATGTTTCGTATTATTAGATCATGAAACGAACCGTATAAACGGAACTAATTGGTACACACGTATTAAGTAAAGACCACCTTCAATTAAAATACATCTCGTGAAAAATTGGTAGGTTTAAATATTATAATTTATAAGCTTCTTACATAGACTCGAAGCCAATTCAAGCCAAAGAAACACATATTCTTCAAGCACAAGATGACGCCGATGTGTTAATTGCAATTACGGTGCGAACACCACCCTTATTGGTGATACAGACTTGCTATTGCTGGTAATTTTATGTTACCATTTCAATCTCAAAAATCCTGTTTATGATCTCAACATGAAATCAAGAGTTGAAAGCTGATGCCAAGTCAAGCAGAAAATGTGAAGCATGCGTTATACCAACCAAGCTAGGCTAAGCAGTATGGTGTTTACCCTTCATTCACTCAATAAGTGGATGTGACACTGCTTCAGGATTGTTATCAAATATTTTCAACAATGCCACAACTACTAACACAGAGATTGTTGAGTGCAGTGAAAAAGCAATCGTCGCTTTATATAACGGTAAGCCACATCAAAGCCTGAATGGCTTTGAAGAGAGAAGTTCACACAGAAACTAGTTCGGCATAAGAAGTAATTCAGACTTGAGACTCTTCTACCACCTACATCATCAGCGTCTCTCCACGTATTGTCAAAACCAAGTTTGACTTTGTAAAAGCTCTTGATCCGTTGGTTTGGATGGACTTTATAGTTAAGGCGTGCACAGTAACATTCAGGGCCGTACCCAGGGACCTTCACTATGTTCATTGCTGAAAGATAGAGATCTGGGCTTTTTAGTTTAGGCGTGCACAGTAGCATTCAGGGCCGTACCCAGGGACCTTCACTATGTTCATTGCTGAAAGATAGAGATCTGGGGCAGAGTCCCAGTCCCCGGGAGGCGGAACGTTTGCAAAATATAAGGGGGGGGGGGGGGGGCTTTAAGTCGAAATCACTCCCCTCTAATTGTGTGCGCGCACACATCTTTCTCCTAGCTTCGCATTACGTATCAGAAGTTGTCTTTCGAAGTAGTCGCCGTACATGAAAATTATTCTTGTATATAATGCTAAGGAATTCGAAATTCCCATCACGGATAATTTATCCATATGTTGCAAATGAAACGATATCGGCCGCAGTGTAAAATGTCAAAGTAACGATTACGGTATTCAAAATCTCGAAACATATTTATCTTCAGCCGATCTATCGTCATACTTGTTTGGTTTGAATGGCATCATTTTATTGGGCCATACCGTTCGCATTTCATCGAAGCAGCCTGTTGCACATAGACACCGTAGCCAATGCAAGTTTCAGAACAAAGAGTTAAAATTGTAACTATTTATAACCAGCAAGTTGCCAAAATAGTAAGTATAAAATGAACTGAACACTATATGTTTCAATTTAATGCACTGCTAACTGCTGTACTAAAGCGTTTTGCTTCCATAATTCTGCCATATGGATATAGAAACCAGCCAAATGGACTAATAATGTAACAAGTTGCCAATATATTTTATGCAATCTGCCAACTATATATAGTATATGTTGATATGATAACGAGGCAGAAGTAAGACTGTGTGTTGTTCCTGTAACCCAATTAAACACCCTTCTCACGCCCCCATTTCCCCACCCTGCGGACGCCCATACGTACAGGCGATGTTAGGGTATATTGCTTATCGACAGACACTATTTGCAGGCATTTACGAGACACCAGGAATATGACCATTGATACGATTGATTTTCCAGACTCCAGAGAACATTTCTTAACGAAAGTGTTATATTATAAACATTTTTACCAAAACAATTCCGTAAAATGATTGGCGAAACGGCAACCCAGCTCGTATAGAAAGAAGTATAGATTGACCAACACCACATCTCCCCTGGCCAAAACGGGCGAGTCAAAGTCGACTGGAATGCAGGTGATAGCGCATAAACGCGTGATCCTCGCGCTCGGCGCGTGAACGGTAGCGGCAAAACATGGCTTCACTTACATTGCATTATTTTCGAAACTATTCAAGCTAGAGCAATATTATAAGCAGCACAAGAAAGATGACAGTTATACCTTGACGACGATAGTTTTATATTTGTGACAGGTTTCTTGTAAACCATACAAATTGCGATCGTATAAAACGTAGAAATCTTCGAAAAGGTTTCCACTAACATTGCTCTGCTTTAATGGCATTATTTTATTAACTATTAATGTTTGACAAATAGAGTGCACGTCATCGTGTAGAGGAAGGTTAGACAAAAGTATTTATGTGATTCAATGGTTGATGCGCGTATTGGTTATCTTGAAACCATGAGTTGAATATTGGCTGAACGTAGTTTTGCCGTAGCCTGCTGGCTACGGCCGGCCTTATCCTCTGCCGTGAGCGCGCGGGAGAGATGTGTTCCCGACCGCTGCCGACAGCAACTGACACCTGCTAGCTGTACTTCACTACCGGCCGCCCCTAAAAAACCGAATAGACTAGACCCGGATGCGCGCGCAAGCTTTCGCGCGCGGAGATGTGCTCGTGGTAAATCTATATTATATCGGCGTTTTATGAGGGATAGCATTCGAGATTGGAAAACTTAATTGCAACCATCGTAAATAAATAACTAGATGAATGAATAAATAAATGAATAACTAAATAAATAACGATAGGTCTATCAATACATAAATAAATTATACACACACACACACATTATACACACAACCAGGGGCGTAGCCAGGATTTTGGTTCGGGGGGGGGATGACTATTTCCGAAAACGAGGTGGCGTGGATAAGCTGGGGTCTGGGGCGAAGCCCCAGCCGCCGGAGGCAATTTCGCCGAAGGCGCAAATTTTTTTGAAGGCTGTTAATTTTAGGTGCCAAAAACTAGTTTTAAGGCGAATTTGATTCGTAGTTTGCTAATTTTTAGATGTTGTGTAAACGTTTCCTCAAAACTGGAATTTTTGTCGTCCAGGTAGCGTGAAGTCGGGACACGGGACATTCCCTTCAAAAACGGGACTGTCCCAGTCATTCCAGGATGGGTGGTAACCCTTAAAAAACATTGCCGAAGGGGGGTGGGGGAGCAGCTGGATGTATGTTTTTCCAGATTACAGAGTAGTTTGCAGCCGACATACTGTAATTTGTTTCGGACCCATTAGAAGCATTGGATTTATAATTATCCGAGAAAAAGGTTTTTCAATGGAATAATAATTGTAATTATAATCTACAAATAGGAGTAAAATTGCGCTTTTAAGATACATTTTTTTATTATTATTATTTCGAGGGGGGATCGAACACCCTGATCCCCCCCCCCCCTCGCTACGCCCCTGCACACAACACAATACACACTATATAACACTATAGGAAACACATTCTAACAGTTTCTGACAGAGTGGCGACATTACTAAGTTGATGTAGAATAATTGGAGTGTGAATGTTGACGAAGAACTGAAGGAGCATTACCAAAATGCTTGAAAATTCTGCATAAAATTGCACAGTTCCTTGTTTGTGAGAAACACATCCTAACAAGGATAAATCGTAGATTCCTATTCAGCGTTGTTGTTTTCGTTACGCAGCTCAATAAAATTCGTCGGCAAATAAAAAAATCTAAATCCGGCGTCTATTTGTCACAAAAACATCTCGAAAACATGTTCTAATATTAGTAACGAACTTCGACGGCTGAATCACAGTATAAACAAGAAACAAACACACAAATAGAACGCCCCCCCCCCCCCCATATTATCGACAGTTCGAATATCTTGCAAGGTGGTGACGTCGTAGATTATAATAATAGTCAAGTGATGGGGTACATGTATACCAACCTAAATCTAGTTGCATCTCGTTCTCTGCATCCGGTATTGGAATGACGACATCAACCCGTACATTGGTTTGAAAGAAAGAGCTCTTCAATGTTTCATCTTTTCTGCCAGTATTTTGAATAAATAGTAAATTATGTATACTAATTATACTGTTAAGATAAAATATGTCTATGATTTCAGCACTTGCAAGATATATTTGGTTTTAAACGCCACATAGGAAACGGGGTGAGTGCGGGGGCGTCCTCGCAAAATAGCCCCTTGGCAATCGTTTTGACAGCTCTCCAACAGTTTTGTGTTTTCCTCGCGGGTTTTTCTTTCTTTTCATGAGGGTTTCTTTGGGCCTTGTTCTTGGCATTGGATTGGGAAACTGGCGGGTAGGAATCGATCGGCCATGAGTAGCAAGGATGCTGCTACTGGTATATAAAACTTTCAACTCCGTCACACGTCCGATCTAATGACTGACCAACGGCGGGCAGCGCGCCCGTGTCTCTTATTGATGACGTAATCACTATGACGTCAAACGTTATACATCAAAACGTCACTCTCGAGTGTGGTGGATCTTGAACTTGGAATAGGCGTACCCTTACACTTTAAAATTAAATTTGTGAAATTATATACGTGTTTACAGAAGAGGCTCCCTGATTTAGTTTATATACCAAAACGTTTCTTATAAACGGGATACAATGCATATTTTAATTAATGTAATAATTTTGCACACATGTTCTAATAGTGGCAATTGTGGTTGATATTGATTAATTATTTAAACTAAGATAATTGCATCTTCATGTAGGCACGTAATGAAATTATCAGAAGTAGGCGTAATATCGCGATGAATATATTGTATCGTAGGGGGCCGTGGTGACTGCGGTGGCGGTGTTGACTTGCGGGGGCGTCGAATATATGGAGAAGTGGGGCGTCTAATTTTAGATGCCACTGTCTTGTCAAGTATTAATCGTTATAACATCACGATATTAAATGAGTAATCATTATTTAACCGCAGCATCTGTGTAGGATAATTTGCAAGAATTGCTGGAATACACAAGCAATGAATTATGAAGAAAGAAATAGATTGAGTAAATAAATACGCAATCCATCATGCTGACTTTCAAGTTCAAACAGATGTATTTTATATTTAATTGTTCGTCCGTTTAACTGGTGATTTGTTTCAAAATTCCTGATTTGCAACTCACAATAATTTTTTTTAAATATACGGTCAAACAAAAGATACCTCTAGGCGTGTAGGGACGTTTTGAAAGTTGGGGGGGGGGGGGGGGGGGGGGAATTAAATAGGTCCATTGCCAAACAGGCGTGTGCACTCGACTCAGCGGAAGACTGCATTACGAACGTGTGGAAGAACGTCAGAAATCTTTTGATTTTCATGGAATTAGCGCGGTTGAAAGGGGCCGTAGATAGGATCTGAGGTCGGTATGCGACGTACGTAGTGAGCACGATCCCATCTGGTTACTGTTCGTTATTTATCACCATCTTTTGTTGCCATCAACACTTGTTGCCTATTGATTCGTACCTAAATTACAGAGCCAACCCATAATAGTGAGTGCAGGAGATTGGTTAGAATAAATACATGTTCTGTCCGAGCTTTGATTTACTTAAATGTCTGAGCGTAGATCTATGATTTAGGTTGTACTGCTTTGCGGTGCGTTACATTGTTATTATTTTAACTTTATTATTGTTGTATCGCACTTATTGGACAATGCCATGTTGAAGAAACATAATTAAAATTTGATTTGATTTGAATATTAATTTGCGTAAAATATAGAAGAGTTTTGATTGATGATGATGTTGATGTTGGGGAAAGGAGAGGCCGAGAGTAGAAAGAACTTCATAAAGTGCTCCGACCTTTAAGTGAACAAAGTGAGAACACCTTTTGCTTCTTTGGTGGATCAAAAGCAAATCTGTCCCAAAGGCCAAGAAAATCGCAGTTTATAAACCTAATAAATCATCGTATTAAATTATTTTACCATCGTCAAGAGAAATACCGTAACTACCCATAGTGTCATGGATGATAGAACGTGTTTCCCGAGGTGTTTCCTAACCGTTACTGAAAACGAAGCGGACAACCTTTACCATTTAGGCTATTAAAAGTTTGTGTAACAAATTAAATAAATTAAAATATATTATTCTTGTCGACTTTTATTTTCACTCCCTTATCGATGAACATGAATATATGCAATCCTCTATCCTGACATTAAAGTCCTCGCTTACTTCCTAAACATGCCGTACTTTAGTGTGCTATTGGAAAAGTCAATTGCGCAGTTTTTTTCTTCTTTCAATGGGGAAATCTTTTGTATGTAACTTTTGTTGTAACTTTTATATCGGACGACAAATTATATTAAATTCAATTAGAGACCATGCTCTGAAAGACCATGCTCTGAAAGACCATGCTCTGAATAGACACACCGTCACCACAGAACACGATCTGCCAGAAGTGTCAGCTTTGTAAGTTGTAGCCGCGTCGCAATCGCACTCACATCACATCCCAATCAATCGAGTTACGAAGCATGGCTATATAATTGACCCCACGATGCGATTTGGAGGTGCCATTTGCCATTGGCCAGGCGGATACGGCGGGTCAAGGTAACAAGTTCATTTATAAACCGACTGTTCGTTATTTTTTTAAATATGTACTCTTTACAAACTACTGAGGTAATACGACTCCTTATTGGAGCAAGGGGAACTGTATTCCTGATTTACTTTGTAGGCTACAGTTTTGTAAAAGATTTAAACGTGATTCTTTTAGGTAGTTCTTATTTTGAAGAGTACTATTTCCATCTTCGAAATCGTTTGTTGGAGACAAAGTATGAAGACATAACATAAGTAAATCTCGTCCGAGTTGTAATTTTTCGTCATTTTGTTTAATGTTTGTTAATAACAGGCCTATATAGTGTTCAATTTTCTGTACTTCTAACATTGTGTTTGTCATTCTGTGTCAACTGGCAACATAACATTCAATAACGCAGACAAGGTATTCGCTCTGTTTGACGCATTGATAAGCGATCGCGACCATTTCTACGAACTTTCTGGCGAACAGTTTTCAAAGCTAATAAAAACAACAACTAACAACAATACAAGAATGCGCATTGTTTATACATGTATTATGTATAATATGTCTACGGATGAAATAAATTGAAATTGAAATTGAAACATTTTTCTAATTACCATAGCTATTATACTTCCCGACATTGTTGGACGTCGTGCAGTGTGCGTTGCTAAGATTTTTCGTTGTCATTAGGCCTATGTCTAGTGTTTTCGCCGCACAGCAATAGAAATGTAATTTCTGCCTCTAATACGTATCAGATCGTGTTTATATTAGAATATTCGTGACCGGACAAAAATTTACTGTATTAAAGTCACCTCACATTTACCGTTACTGTGTTTTAGAAAAATATTTTCGAGTAACTTTTGTGTAACTTTGCCAATAGGCCTACTTATATCAGATCGCCATAAAATGAACATATTCGTGACCGCAAAAAACTATGTTAAAATATGGTTGTCTCACATTTTGCAGCCGTTTTGTTTCACATTAAATATTTTTCAGTAACTGTAGTCTAACTTTGTAATTTTTGAACGATTTTGCCACAAAACTAATGGCACTCAATCCACATCGAGGCTTGTACATGGTCCAAATTTCAACTTGATCGTACTTCCGTTCGACCGCTATCGCGAAACATAAAAAAAAAAAACAGATAAAAGTAAAATGAAGACGCTCGCTTAATTATTTATTTTCACTCGTTTCGCAAGCTTCTGCTGCTCCACGAGTTCAAAGTTTCAAACCCACTTCCTCCTGTATTACTGATGATCGAGACACCCCTTCCATTTTAGAGCGCAGTAGTTGCAGGCAGTTTGCACAGTTGGAAAATATAAGTCATTTGCGCAGTTGAACACGATAGCCTAACTTGCGCAGTTGATTCGTCTCTCAATGGAGAAATCTTGTAATTTTTGTATTTTAATTTTTAAGTAACATATCTAATTATATGAAATTAAATTAAATTAAATTAAATTAGAGACCACGCTCGCTGATTACGAAAATATTGAATTTAAATTACATTTTAGAAAATGTTGTCGTTAAAATATGTTATAATACGGGGCTACTACCCCCCCCCCCCCCCCCCCCCAAGACATTTCCTGGTTTTCTGTTTGCGCAGTTCCACATTATTATTATTTATTTTATTTTATTTTTTATTTTTTTTTAATATAGGCCCTGTGACTGTGAGACACACCCTGGCCACGTTGTAGGCGGTACAACCACTCAAGACACCAGTTCACCCTCAATCTTTGCAGCTACCCTACGCTTGCGGCACGCCACGTGGCTAATGGACGTTCACGTACAGATAAAAGTGAAACAATTCCTATGAACACGTTGTCACTTCACATTTCCGCAGGCCCAACACCGACGCTTGCACATTTTCCTAGAGGAAAAGCTGCAGAGATAACTGACAGCACGTCATTGGAAAGCTAACGGCTGTCAAAACATAAATAATGTCGTACTCGTAGACCCTACCCCTATATACATGATGGACAATAGGTCAACGATTGTTCCGGACTCCGGTTGTGGACAGTATACCCGACTGAACTTCTCAAGTGAGTTTCGTGTCGATTAGCGTCGTTGCAAAAATATGGAACGTAAAACCCCAAATTATTTCTCGAGCTGATTGTCCATATATGTGATTGCGGACAATATAGGCCTACTGCCTACAATTTTGCAAGCTACTAATATCTAGTTAGGCCTAGAGTGTTAGACCTAGGCCTACATCTTTCGTTTCATTTTCTGATAAGGTACCGATTGCAGAACTTGGTTATTTTGTAAACAAATTAAATTTGTTAGCCTACTAATTAGACCTATATTCTTAGAATCAGGTACAAAAATTAAAACCATGGCCCCCGCCGCCACAACACCCACACGCACACTATAAATTCCCATTTTGTGTCTCGTGAGCTGAATTTTTACATCATATTAAGCTCCCAATTTCGATCCAAATAGTTCCTAACCCAAAAGATAAATCATAATGCACGTGATAATTTATTTGAAAGGGTGTAGTAGCAAGAAACAAGACCAAACATTTTTCATTCAAGCGGGTAAACGAACCGTAAAATCAAATATTGTATCTGTTTGAGAATTTGAGAATAAAATGATCGATATCTGAATCTGAACCCTCCACAAATTCAAGTTAGGTCCACTCGCATCGTGTAATTTGTAGTCGTATAACGAGGGCGAAAAAAATGTTCAGTCCGCATTATGTTTGATGGTCTAAAACGCGTTTTGACGCGATATCTTCATAAAAAATTAAACTTAAGTCAATTGCTTTGATAATTCCTCACGTCATCGGTCTAGGAGTTCGATTCTGTCATTTGAAAAGCTGTGCTGCTCAGGCTCGGGATCGGAGTTCAGTAGGTGCCGATGGATGTTTTTGCCAAAAAGTTTGTAAGTTTTTGAACGCTTTTATAAACACGCGATCAGCCCGATTTGACAGTCAAGAATTTTATAGAAAATTGTTTTACAATGACATCGGCCTACGACTTAATATTATTGGGCAAAATGGTAGGCCTAGGCCTACTTTCAGATTTAACAGTCACTCGAAAGTTGCGAGCTAGCGAGTAGAAATTTTGAGGGTAGCGTAAAATATATAAATCTATGACGTCACAGTTGAGCGTGACTACGGAAGTGTTGCAGATAAGTGTCACGTGACATTGTCATCTTCGTGCTGGTATGGTAATAAGATCAAGATGCTGTAAAAGAGACGACCTATCACCCATCTGATAGTCTGGTTATGATAACGATGTTAGGGTGCCTGGCAAATTCAAGCCCTCCTCTACTCCAATCAATAATACCCTGGATGCCCCACCACATCCTTTCACTGACATTACCTTATCAAACTTTAAAGAGGCATGCACAGCTGTCACCCACTTGATGTAGGCCTAGGCCCATGTTTAAATTTCAGTCCGTGGATATTCGGAGTCCACTGCAAAAAGGGGCGTAACTTTAAAAATAAGATCACAAAGGAATAATTATGCAGTGGTTTTCTACAACGTAATCTCAAAATATTTCCGATATAGTCACACCTACGAAAGTGAAATTTATATCATTAGCTTCCATTTGAAATTTAGTTTCCAGTTTCAGCTTTCTTTTTCGTTTTATTGAGTATATATAACCAGAAGACCTAGTAAAGACATGCTCACTAGCGTCATCTTAAGTCATAACAAAGCCAAAGCGTCAGTTTGACAGGTGTTAATATTCGATTGTATAAAGTTAGGTTATAGTGTCCATAACCAATCACCAGCATTTTGGCCCTATACAACACGCAGCCCTGGCTATGCGACTGATAACACACGCTATTATCGCGTCAATTTTGGTTGTTTCATGCCATTTATACAGTTGTCAATCAACTCACCTGAAATTCACACTCCAAAACTTCGGTGTCTTCCAAAAGGCGCACAGTACATTTGTAACTTACGTTAATGTCACTTTTACTCCCAAATTTTAACATTGTTCCTAATTTCGAACATCAACTTCGCAGTGCACTTTAACCGAAAAATTTTCCAAGTATTGTTTCTCACATAAAATTTCACATTTATCCCGCGACACTGTATCAACAAAATCCACCAGCCACAGCCATTACTTGACGCGAGGAACGGTGGACATTATGCGACTTACGTAAACGAAGCAACGTGGATACGGACCAAACGCCGCTCTAAAAAATAAGCCCATTGTATAGTATATAGGCAATGACATCTTCAAATGGGTGTGTAGCACAAAACTGTGGCACCGTTCATTAATATTTGTCAAGTTCTCAATGATGCCATTTCGTTCCAAGTGACTGACAATAACAAATTACAAGAAACACGTAGAAAACCCTACGTGCAGCTCCTCATGAATGAAGGTCCGTGCGGAACAGAACCACCATCAAGTAGTTCAACCAATCACCGCCACAACGCCACAGTACGGTAAAGTTTCAAAATTCTAACCCAACAAAACCCTACACAAATCTGGAATAATAAAATCGTATTTTGTGCCTTTATCATGAAGATTCTTTTGTTTATGCAAGAAATAATTTGACGTACAAATATAATTACAACCTCATCGTTTTGCAATCCTTCTCTATTTATGTAATATTATATTCGGAATGTTTTCAGAAGTGTACAATAAGAAAAATAACTACTTTATCGACTCGTGCATACAGCGCTGAAATTCTCAAGGGTGCCGAACAGGCGGTTACAGATTCAAACATGGCAGCGGCGACAAGTGTTGTTGTGCTTGACAGAGGGAATAATACGACATGTACGATAAACTTGCACGGTAAGAATTATTATATTCATTAACAAAACTGTATAAGTGATTGTTATTTCACTGACTTGACTAGATATTGCTATAAATTCTTATAAATGCACGAAAAGCTCAAAACGGAGCTGTAATAACATAGTCATGCCCAGATCTTGAGGCGCCACGACGTGATTTTGGTAACAACGATGCTCTAATTTTTTATGTTTTGACAATCTTGATCGAATAAATTTGAGTGTAAAAAAACTTTCCTTGTTATTTTAGGTGCCACAGTCGTTTCCTGGCGTGTAAATAATCAGGAACAGCTGTTTGTAAGGTAGGTTTGGCTTTATTTTATATATACAGCTATCTTTAGACTTGAAAAGGTTATAAACTTGAGTATTGTTCCTTGAGCCGCCTAGCCCGCAGCATTTGAGTTGAGTACAGTCTGCTAGTTTTTTGTGTCTGGAATCAGCTTGTCTCAGCTCGTCGCCCAATGACAAGTCTGGCTATTATTTCGAACTGAATGCGAATGTGTTTTTTTTTTAGAATTTCAACTCGTAAGATTCTCTTTGTTACAACATTCGCAACATAACATGATCTAGGCCTTAGGAGGCCAAATATCAACATTCTTAGCAGTTTTATCACGTCTACGATAATGTGTAGGACTATTGTATCCTTGAACTGCCCTACCAACCCTCCATCCCTTACACCTCTTTGTCTTGGCAAAATGCCCGTGGTTCTCCTGTCTTACTCACACCCTTTTCAAACCCTTCCTTAATGATCATTCAACTCGTAACTAAAGCCAAACAACTAAGCCGAGAACGAGGAATACACAAGACATCAAGTCTTGAAGGTTCTAGTGACCCATCAAAGTTGTCGAGCTATAGCGCCGTACCGCCTACCCTCTCTGGCCCAGCCATACGCAAAAACTGGCGCTGGGTTCCGGCTGGAGAAATGAATACATCTCCATTGCCATTGCGGGTTGCAGCCGAAGCGAGAAGGGGCGCTTTTTGTGGCCATCCGCCGCCGTACGTCCTCTCCCCGTGACTAATGACTAGTCCTGTGAATAGCAGACTGACATTCAACCATATCCCTTGCCTGGCTCGGTAGACTGCTGTGACAAAACCGAACCGTACAACAAACAGATCGGCCTTCAATCGGCTCATTCGCCTGACAATCTTAATCTATTCAATATTTAAATTGTTTCTCAATAATTATTTACCACTCGTCGGGTCAAGGTTGTTGTTTGATTGTTTTGGATTGAGGATTGATTTGTTCGACTCAACTTGAACGAACGCGATTTTCTCCCGAGGAAAATGTGCTGTGATTTTTTATTTTTTATTTGATGGTTCTTTATTTGCGTTTGATTATTTCAGTTACATAAATTGATACAATGAGTCTTGCGGCTCGCTATAGGGGGCTTTCAGAAACAGATTATGAACGATCGGTCGGTGAGATGAAGCGAGTACAGAAGATACTGTTGTGCTAATACATAAACTATACGAATTTTGTTTTGATACAAGAGGAAGTTATACAATTTAATATTATTATAAAATATATTTTACAGTTTAGGCCTCCGCCTAAATGCTGATATAGAGACGAGGTCAATCATCTTCTTTCTTATTGTATTTTACGCTTGCATCTGCTGACGACTTAATCGTCGTACTCGATGGCGTAACTAGGCATTATTTTGGGTTGGGTTGGGGGGGGGGGGGGGGATCTGCAAGCTGCAAGGCGTCTGGGGCCGAAGACGACGAATACAACTTTAATCACTATCTTTTTGTTTATTTACATTATGTTACTGTTTACAATAGTTCTTAGGTCTAGGTCGTTCGAATTTCAACTGAATGATGTGTTTATTTTGTAGGCTATAATATACGATAGCTGTGGGACCCTAACATTATTAATAACATTTAACAATCATTATATTTTATGATTTTTCAATATAATCACAACATAACATTGAAAGTCACGGTCACTGGTTACTGTGCATTGATTCTGAAATAAAATATTTTCTGTTTACAAAACAAGCAAAATCACCTATGAATATGATACCTTAATTTGAACTAATTTATATACTTTCACATTATGATTTATGTATAGAGGAAAACACGTTCATTTGTAGTTAGTAGTTTTACTGATTTTATCGGAAACATGTATAAACGTAAATGTAAGAAGTTATGGCCTCGATGTATTTTCGGAGGGCGTTTGAACCCCTTAACCCCCCCCCCCCCCTCCTAGTTGCCCCACTGATCGTACTTCGAATACAGGGATAGTAATCGATGAACTTGGGTGCGTTTTACCCCAATTGGCGTCTATTTGTTTTGCTACCTAGATTATGCGTTAGCGTAGACGCAAAACAACAAAATAAAATTCCCTAGAGACGACCGCGACCCCACGACCCAGCCATCAGACTGAACCCTGAATACAGTCCGGTCGTCGGGTCGCGGTTGCCGTTCGCGGTCGTGTACCTACGGAATTCAAACATTTTGTATTGTTTTCTTGGATGAAGGTAACGATGTAGGGAAGTCGTACTAATTTATAGGTGCCAATATTGAGTCTTTATTAGGGTTAGGGCTGTAAACGAGAACCCAGGTACCCGTTCCGTCGAGAAATACTCGTTTGACAATATTGCTACCATACCGCCGCCGTCGACCATCATCAGTGGAAGAGAAAGAAGGGTATGGAGGAAGGATGTGGGTAAGTTCTCCTTCCTGGGAAGGACGACCGTCGGGTGGAACGGACTGGATGGGGAAGTGGTAGAACAAAAGAAGGTAAGGGCCTTTGCCGACAGGCTGAAGCCTAAACTCAGGTCGATGGAGGAGGTGAAAGGTGACGGTCCAGAAAAAGCGAGGAGGATGGATGGAAGGAGGGTGATAGAGGAGAAGGAAGTAAGAAATCCAGGGAGGAATGAGAGAAGAAAAGTGGATGATGGATGGAGGAAGGGAGGAAGGAAGAAAATAGGAAAGGAATGATGGAGGAAGAAGAGTGACTCTTGCTACCGGCATACAAACAACAGCGAGGGAGGATAACAATAACAACTGCAGTCTGACTGGTGCAGTAGGTTCTTCGTTTCGGGTCGGGTCGTGTCTTGTGACAAGACGCCAGCTTCCCCTGCCCCACCCTCGACCCTTACTCTTCGCTAAGAGCACATCACCGTTCATCGAGTCATCGCATTCTGTTTAATTTACTCCAAAATCTAAACATTTATGAATTACTGAGACTCGGGTACCCGACGCCCCGACCGTAAGATGACAGGTAACCGGGAGACAAATTCATCATTTTTTAAACGTTTCAATTAATATGTTTGCCAGTTGCCACCGTTATTTTATTCGGAAATGTATCAACCGTGCTTCAACTACCGGTATAGTAGTATTTGGAGTGTGATATAAGTAGCTCCAATTTTCCCGCCATTATAATTTATAATCAAACGTGTGTGTGAGAGACACATATTCGTTGTGGGAGTGGCACCACAAAAACAAAACAGCGGAACACCTCCCTATCGTCGGCATGGACATACTCCTGGTTTATTTACAGTGCTTCCCTGAAATCGATAACATCCCGTGGTAAATTGGCCGCGACCACCCGCGCGAAATAATTTTAAAATTACTGGAAACTGTATGATCATCGTGCATAGTAATTTGCTGAAGGCGGTTGGCGTACTAAAGATACGAGGACCGCGAAGTCTCGTTCGTGGTGGGCACTGCGCGACTGCCTGAAGCAACGAGAAATATTGTTAGATCATGCCTGAAGACTACCAGTGGCAGTTGTCCCTGCAATTCTCTCATACTTTCAAAACTGTTATTTGACATTGAAATAACTCATTGATAGGCAAGCAAAATATCAACCCTGGCGTGGCAGTCATGGCGGCCATATGTGATGGATCTGATTCGCCCGACACGCGCGGATAATCGCTTGTTCCCTTTGTGTATCATATTAATATGGTCCACCACTGCCTTGCAATGAAACAAGTTTGAGCAATGAGCATGATACGAGTGTAAAAATTACTGATCAATGTAAGTCCAAGGCCACGCTTTCGCCCCCACTGTAAATAAGGTCTACACGTATCCAGGGCGTGGAAGGGGCGGGGGGGGGGGGGGGGATATCCGTCTCCATCGGTCAACCGTACTGCAACAGGACCGCCCGGGCTCCCGGTCATTCCTGTTGTCATTTTCAATGTTGGTGCTATTTCCATTGGCATCATAGTCGATTTACTTAACCTTCATGACCGCCCAAAATGTTGAAAAGAAACATTCAAACATATCAATAAAAACCTATTTAGTATTGCATTTAGTGTTATTGTGATGGGGATGGGATGGGATGGGATGCGGGCGTGACGTCACACAAGGACTCAGGGCGAAGAAGTCGGGTGCTAGCGTTGTTTGCGTTGTTGTACCTAATCTCATGCTGACGAAATAGCCGAGTCCATCCAATATTTGCGACCGTATATTGGACTCCTCGAAATCCCAAACGAAACCAAACACAGCTGGCGTGACTATAATGAAGCTTCTTGTGCATTCGACTACTATAGGCGGAATACCGCATTTACGAATGTATAAAAGAACGCCAAGAATCTGACGAATTTCGTTAAATCAGTGTGCATAAAAGAGACGCTAGATAGAGATTTGAGGTCGGGATGAGAATGAGACTGAGGCTACGAGTAGACTTGCACTTGACAGCATGGAACTCGTCGGTAACCCGCCCGGCGGCCCGATACACGGTCCCGCGAGCTCCAAAAATGTTCTACTTCCTAGCGAGTCAAGTAGCGAGCTCCAATCAAAACGCGTTATTTCAACATGTGATTGACGGTTAATATATTTTAGAATATATTATCTCATCCTATTATTATCTATCCTATTGTTATTTATATAATATATATGATATATTTTATTAGATCATTATTATTATCTGTCGTGTATCGGAGATAGTAATAAATATTTCTCAATCGTGCGCTCCTGCCATCGTCTTGGGAGCTTTTCATTCAAGGTTGGAGCGTACCCGGTAGCTAGCGTATCTATGATACGTATGAAACAATGCGACGTACCTGGGTTACAACCTCGCACAGTGCACGGCTTTTTGCTATTGCCCCTCAGCTTCATCTACCGTCGTCTCAAATGTCATTACTGCAAACAGAACATCACATTTTGACAGCGTTCACACCACACAATGTACTCTTTTTGACTATTGCACAATATCTTCCTCTCGAGTAAAATGAGCATTGCGTGTAAATACCCGATGCGCTCTTTGTATGATTCGATCCCAGTATTCGCGTCATGACTTAGAATGTCTCGGTAGGAATCGAACTCGAGACCACCTGAATACAGAGCCTTGTGGTGAGCTATTTCTATCGTGTTTTCTGTTGCCACCTTACTTTACTTACTTACTTGGTTCCACTCGTTTGTTTTATGTAATTGACTTGATACGCTCATAATATACCCCCCTGTGTCCTTGGACCCCGAGGCCACAAGCAAATCGCCATTTCCTCTCTGATCCTCGCATGAAATAAGAGACGTTGATCTCAGTATCAATAAATTACGCTCATAATTTACCCCCCTAGGGCCCCGAGGGCCACAAACGGATAGTTCACCACTTCCCCGCTGATCATCATCGCATGAAATGGGAGACGTTGCTCTCAGTATCAATAAAAATGTGTCCAACTTCTTGTAGTGTATTTGTGGAGTGTTGGGCAAGGTGGTCAAAGCTGTCATTACTCCACCAACGTTCTGCTCTTCGTCCCGTTTCAGTAAGCAGGCGATATTCGACGGCAAGAAACCGATCCGAGGCGGCATCCCCTTTGTGTTCCGTAAGTGACCCGAGTACAGTCGCGCGCAAAACCTTTGCAACGTACAAAACTTGTGTGTGTGGAATAACAATGCATTTACGTCGCTCGGTGTGACGTGACAGTGTTAGGGTAGTTGTAAATGATTCAACTTTTGTACTAAGCGTGGGTTTTGTTCATGACTGTACACATAACAATAATTGGTCTGTCTTAATTAATGACTAATTTACAAACGCGGAGGAACTTTATAGTTAGGCTCTTCTGTGTAAGCAACCACTTTTTTGCGTAAGCTTACTAACAGACGGTGGGGTGGGGTGGTATGGGGTTAATAAACTCTTAATGTAAACTGAGAAGGTTACAATATAATGTGCCAACTATCAAAAATCATTTGAGCAGGGTATGTAGTGATATAGTATTTGGCACATAGTATTTGGAAATGATAGTGATACGTGTTTTTGTTATTTGTGCATGTGGGGAACCAATGATTTAGAGCTAACATATGGAGGGATGGGTGGGATGGGGTGGAATGGAGTCAACAAACTCCCTAAACTGAAACTGAGACGTTTATTTGTAGCAGAATGTCTTTACAACTCTCAAAAATCATTTGAGCATGGACTGGTATTAGAAAATGGTTAATTTTATGCATTGTGTTTAAACATTAAGGGACAAAGGTAGCCTATAATAACAAATTGAATGTATTTTATTTAAACATTCAGGGGCAATGTAGGCACCTATCGGTTGGCAGCATTTTATTAATCTACACACACTATCATCTTTGTAAACACCCTATTTTTTGTCACTTATTTAAGTGGAATATAAAGTGTTATAGGCCCTACTTTACTTTAAAGCAGTGATTGTACGTTCATTTTGTATCCATAAAATGTGTTAAAATGACTCAAAAAGCCTTCAAGCCTTTTTTTTTAAATTGACAAAAAGAAATTAGGTATATTTAATGAATTGTGTATTTTTTGTAATTTGAATTAGGCAAACAAAATCAATTTTATTATGGTTAAAAACTTTCGAACCAATCTGATTTTTACTTTGGTTGAACCAATCGTTATAATGAAATTGAAATAGTTGGCCCAAACTGAAAACCATAAAAATAAAAAGAATTTAAGTTCAATGCCCCACCAAATAACACAGTTTGAATTGTAGAAGGGAAGGCCTACTAAAAGATCAAAATATCATACCCTATTGCAGAGTTTTTCCAAACTGAGGGGGGTCCAGATATTTTTGTAAAGCTAAGTATATTTTTCTCAGTTGAACGATATACCATATTTACTTGTAAGTCTGCATCATTATCTTTATTTCGATTTCGAAAAATGGAGCTGCTACAAAATAATATGCGTAATATGCAAACCAATATTTTTTAGATCGATGATGTGGATAACAAGAGGAGTAAAAAATGGTTTACAGTGATAATACTGATATTGTCGTTGATTCGTAGATTTATTTATTTATTTATTATTTATTTATTTATTTAATGTCCATCCTATTCAGTTATAAAAACTGATTTACAAAGGAGGACCTTATTGGTCTTATGGGTCTCAAATTAGCGTCTCTAGTGGTCCTTTGAAAAACTCAACTGCTTGAACAAATTTCCTTGAAACGAAACTAATATAATCCAACTTCATAACAAGATAAGTGTACCTATTTAAAAACAAATTGATGCTCTATCAAAGAAAACTGGATGCATGAGATAGTGACTCATTTTCACTTCAAATAATTTGGACATTTAAGTGATTGCAGCGTTTATTCGAAATCATTTTAATATGATCTCAAAAACTCCAAAAGATACATTGAAGATTTTGATCTCTCGCAGTTTCAATGACGGGGTCACCAATCCGTTTGGTATACGCATGCAGACTCTATAAAATTTTCTATTTCTAAATAAGAAGCACCATAATTGACTTGTCAAATGACAGCATTTTGAGCCTAGAGTTCAATATCAAATCATTGCCCCATTTTACCTATGCAAAACTAGATTTTCAGCCCTAGCTGCAGTAAAAACAAACTGCCGTTGCGGCAGTTGAGGCTTCAATGTCGAAAATGTCCAGAGAATTGCCCTCTCCAATATTGCGCTACACATCCATCACACTAAAATGGCAAGTCATTCAATAATGATTAGGGCTGCCCAACGATAGGCCTATCGATAATTCGATATGATATCGATAATAGAAAAATAATTCGATATCGATATAGAATAAATATATCGTACGTTTCGCGATATCGATCAAGTGTCAACTATCGTAAAAAAAATAAATAAAAATAGGTAGTGTTGTGGTTCTGCATCTTTGTGATACATACACTGCAACATTCGCGTTGGTACCTACTCGCCTTTCGTCGTGCGGTCTCACTCACGTCACGTCACGCCAATCACAACATCGCTGTTTTGTGGATACATTTTTAATAATATAACACACAAATTGACGCAAATAATAAAACATTTCAACGTTAAATTATTCACATACAATTGTTTATAATGAATGGCCTCTGGCTGGTTTGAAGAAAAAAAAATTACGATATCGGCGATATCGATACCGAGTTTAAAAAATTCGATATCGCGATACGATATCGATAACTACATCCGCGATATCGATTTGAATTTTTTTATCGGTGGGCAGCCCTAATAATGATACAGTTTACATTTCAAGCTAACAAAATAACTGCACATTTGAGGAAAGGGGGGCAGAAAACACCTCTTTAAAGATGCACAACCACAAACAGTTTGGGAAATGCTGCCCTATTGTATTGAATATATGTACAGCCTAAGTAGGCTGTTATATGATGGGATTATTTTTGTTTGTTTATTGTGTAATTCATAATTGGCAACATTTTAACGTGTATTTCTGTCATTATGTAGCCCAGTTTGGCCAGTGGAGCTTTGGTCCTCAACATGGGTTTGCAAGAATTATCCGTTGGAATTTGGAGAAAGCACCCGAAAGGCTCCCGAGCGGAGATGTGGAAGCCATCTTCTCGATCATGGACAGTGAATTCTCACGTTCAATGTGGAACTACCCGTGAGTTACTAAATATAGTTTATATTGTTTGTGCTGAACTTAAAGAGGCCACGTAAAACATATATAGGCTAGTAAACATATTTATATTTATTGTCCTTCATTGTAAATCAGTTTTATGAATAGGATTGATAGGCTACATTAAATAAAATAGAAATTGAGATTTTTGGTCATAGTATCTCAAGAACACCACACAACATTGAAAAAGTGAAAAATACGCACAACTTGGCGTAAACATTTAACGCGAGCGACACACGTAAAGCAGCTAATGTGTCACCCCAAATGCTCCACAGTAACTGCGCCTTTAAGAGTCGAGGGTAGCTTTACGTTAAAAACCGCACAACATTTCAATTTTTAAATTATATCTCGAGAATGCTACTCGAAATCAAAGATCTTTGGAAATCCCTACAGATTGAATAAAATATTATTACCAGTAGGGTAGGCCTAGTTATTTTCATTATTAATTTATTAAATCATCATTAATTAATAGCTGGTTGGTATTTGATTATAGATTCGTAATCGATGTCAAACCCAAAATTTTGACATCAAATCGAAATTATTTCAACATCGAAACTATTTTCGACATCGAATCCCCCCCCAAAAAAAACGAATAATGTTTTTTTTTATGTTAAAAGCTTGTTTTATTAATAAACAATTATTTTGTTGTATTCTGCTTCGTGTTTGACCCGTTCCTGGAATAAGCCACAATCGTAAAACACTCCCGAGAAACCACCTGTTTTTGTTCGTTATTTTGCCGTCTATCTTTATTTGTCACAAATTCAAACGACTTCCACCATCACTTCGCTTTCCTGTTGGCGTCATCTTAATAATCGCCTTACTGGCAAAGATGACATCGCAAACCGCAGAGTGACGAACACGACACTACAACACGGAATGTAAAGACGCTCAAGGCCGCGTTGGAGGTTGGAACTTGAGAGTAGTGGGGAAGAATGTTCGCCGCCTCCTATGCATGCGCACACTCTGTGGAATCAGCCTGTGCTTCGTGTACAAGGTTGTCGGTTTGACCAACGATCGCGGGTGGGAGGAGGCAGGGATGAAAATGAGATACCGCACGAAAGTTTCGATGTCGAACGATTACAACTTAAATATTACGCTTTGACGTCGATGTCGAATCAAAAGTCAATTTTGGTTCAATAAAATAATTGATTTCAAGCTTTAATACATTTAGAGCATTCTGTCTGTAGGGCTTACCAAACCACAGTCCGGTCGGTGTTGATTCAGATTTTCGATTTAGATTAGCTAATTTAAAAATCTTCTTCTTCTTCTTCTCAAATGCCCACATTTGGCTATTATGCCATCATGCTGGATCTGGTCAACCAGTAGAGACACGCTTCCTTCTCCACCCTCTTCATGCCGCTCGGCATTGCGTCACGTTCACCTGCCATTTTTGGACATACAAACAGGTGGCTCCTATCCTGTTCCCCATTTCCACACAGCTTGCTGGTACTCGTCTCAAACACCCCTATTCGGTGGAGATGCTTTTCTAGAAGATCGTGCTGTGTTGTTAGCCTGAACTGAGCCGTTTCAATTTGCCGTGGAAGATGGTTGGTGGGCCTTTTCGAACTCATGGTATATTCCTGCCATGGCTTGTTTCTACCTTTCTCTACCCAGTTTTTTTTTTTTTTTACGTAAAGCCAACCTTCGCTCTTAAAGGCATATTATCACATAACATTGACCGTAACATAATATGTTAATGACTAGGCCTAGGCCTACCTGCAAATAAAAAATCATTATTTAATTTTATGTGACAATAGGTCTTTAAGTGGATTTCTGATTCATTCTTATACAGTACACGTGCAGCCAGGTTGGCACTGGGTACCGAGAGTGTAGAGTACGGTATGCAATCTGTCTAAGCTCGATACTTTCTGCACTTCTTCGTCTAGTTCTAGCATAACATCAAGGAGAGTTCTTACAGTAGGCCTACTGTTCCCATTTCTTTGACTAAAGCATGTCTGTGGGCAGCCTGGAATTCGGTAAAAGAAACTTGTGCCAAATTTTAAAAACGTCAATTTATTACAATCGTTCTGGTTGTCATTAGGGAAACTAATTAATTATTAACTCTTAAATCGGCTCTCCTACTGACAATCATTAGGCCTATTACAATATTTGAAATTTTGTTAACCCAGTTTTTAGCTGTCAATATTTTGTAAAATATAGCTAAAATCCGTTAATGTGGCACGGTTTTTACAGGAAGACTATCCTTTACCATTAATGCAAGTAGATAGACCTACTGGTAATATTTGTTCTTATTCCATTACACGCCTGAGAAAAAAAAAACTAAATATGTTGTCCCCTCAAGCCTAATTCAACACCACATTGAAAGATAATTTTATTTTTGATAGGCTACTCAATAGTATAGTTTCATATTTACAACAACTGTAGGGCCTACCTTCTTACCTTCAATATCCTATAATTGCCATGAATGCAGAATATTTAGACATTGCACAATATTGACTGCAATATTTAAAAAAAAAAAAAAATGAAGGTAAAACTAAGATTCTGAACCATAATGTTCTAGTTAGGCCTATTGATTAAAGACTAGGTATTTACCCATTACACGAAGAATGGTACAGTATAATATTATGCACGAATTAACAAGATTCCTACTGTCTGAGTTGGGGTGGAATCTAATTCAGAACTGTCCACCATATAATATGGTCTTAAAATCAGATTTTAGATGTAGGCTATACATCTTTCCAAAAACATAGGCCTATTTCACATAATATATCCAGTGTTTTAAGACACTGATAGATGTACATCTTTTCATTCAGGTTTCGTCTTACATACCGACTAATTCTACGAGAAAAGGAACTCCACTTCAACATTGGAGTTTACAACCCTAGTAAAGACTTGACCTTCAGCTTTAATCTGTTACTGCACACATACTTCAAGGTCCCAGATGTCAGAAGGTGTCAGATCACGGGCCTCCATGGGTGCACGTTCATTGACAAGGTAAAATAGCTATCAATACTTTGTTACTGACTATTTTATATACTGTATTTATGTATTTAATGTTTTGCATAAATTTAGATGATTTGCAGAGTATAACTATAGCTGGGATTTTGGAGGGGGGAGCCCCCCCCCCCCCCCCTGGCATGGCATTGGCATTATGCCACTGGAGAAGACATTAATCTATACTTCGAAGTTTCTACGAACAAAATAGATTTGTCACAAAAATGTTATCCCTTAGCATTACTATGAGTATGTATTCTAAAGTACTTTCGTTAATTTAAGATTGGTTTGTTCAAATTAGATTAGGGTAACTATAATTCCGAAACGAAAAACCGGGCCACCTGGAGATTGTAATTTATCATTCGTCTTCGTCGGTCATAGGTGGTTATTCGTGACTTCTTCATCTTTGTCTTGTATTGGGCCAAGCACCAATTCGTCATGTTTGTAATGTACCTGTCTTGTGCATAAGTGGTCTGGGGCAGAGCCCCAGCCACCAGAGGCAAACATTTTTTGGGGGTATTTTTGACATCAAGATAGCCTTTAGAGTGATCTGAGCTAGGAAGGCATTTAATTACTTCTTACAAAAATGTTTAAGAAAACGTAAGTGCATTTGTTTTTTTCGAATTTAATTAAGGGAGTGTCTCCATTCTACTCTTATGGCACTCTTTCTGTAATTTTTTTTTTTTTTTTTGTCTCGCAATAGCGGTCGAATGGAAAGTCCGATCAAGTTGAAATTGAAGTTGAAAAGGACACAGTAATAGCAAAATGCAAGGTGGCTATATTATAGTACATTTGGCTCGGTCACGAATGTACTCGAATACACGAATCAAGCCACAAATATAATATAAATGCGATCTGATATGTATCAGAGGCAGAAATTACATTTCTATTGCTGTCAATAGGGGCCTAAGTGTTAGTAACGGGGGCGGACCGCGTTGAAAACACTATACAAAGTGACAACGAAAAATCTTAGCAACGCACATTGCACGACATTCAAATGTCGGGAAGTATAATCGCTATGGAAATTAGAAAAAATGTTTGCAATGCACATTCTAATATATTGTTAATAATTGTTGTTTTTATTTATTTGTTGCGGTTTAACGAAGTATTTAACAACTAAGATCATATGGCATCGAGGGGGTGTTTGAAGGAAAAAACAGTTCAGATATTGAACAAATAATAGCATGCTGCTCGCTTGTCACCGCACCATAAAGAGCGTTTTCCTAGTATTTGTTAGACTACATATTTTAAATAATAAAAATAAACTTGCACAAATGTAATCTTGTCTTACTTATAGGGATGTCAACGGGTACCCGTTACCCGCCCGGTACACACGGGTACGGTTCCAACTTTTCAATACCCGTTACCCGGTACTACCCATTCCCTTCTTCTGTTCAAAACGAAATCAATTCAACATAGCGATATTTCCCTAAGTGGCGTCTTTGTGCGAGCGTACGAGCCGGTCTTTTCAATTTGCTGGCACTTAACTTGACACCCACACCCCCCCCCCCCCCTCGTCGCGATTAGCCATCGTTGCAAAAAAAAATGAGACGTAAAGCCCAATTAGAATCATCTTCTCTAGGCCTATGGAAGAATGCTGCGGAACGGTTGCGAGTCCGAGGGAGCGCACCCGCCGCCCGTCGTAGCTTTACCGCGATCATGTTCTCGTGTTCGAGCTCGGACTATGACGTCATCGCTTTGACGCGGCCGACCACCGCCTACCGTAGGGGAGACGCAATCTTTGAAGCTTTGTTGAATACTTCCGCGATCGTTTTGCATCGAAGACAATGCAACCGGATACCGCTTAACAATATAATGTCTCTTTCCACAACTTTGCGAATCATTTGACACCCATGACGATAAAACGAGTATTTAGTATTATTTCCTACCCGGGTAGGGCCTAGTCCGGGTACGGCGCGAGGGTACCCGGGTACAACTATTTCCGGGTATTGACATCCCTACTTACTTACCTTACCTTATTTGCCGAGTTGGATTTGTTCTTTGTTATTAATGCTATCAATTTCCATTTGAAAAGGTATACAATTAACATTAGTTTAAAGGAAACAATAAATAATTGTATGAATTCTGAAAACCGGGACATATTGCCGTCCCGACAACTATTTTCGGGCCACTGGGACAGACCTCAAAAAACAAACGTACGGTCCCGGTTTTCCGGGACATCTGGTCACCCTAAAAAAATTTACATATAATAAAGACTAGAGATGTACAGGCCTAGTGTCTGCAGAGAGCTTGGCACAACCCTACTAAAATATGCCACTTAATATGGTAGCCTAAGGATCATGAAATTGTAACAAGGAAATTGTTCTATCCTGGAAATAAAGTATTACTGAGAGCAATTAAAGCTTAGCATAAACGTTCTGTTAATTTAAGTTGTTGCCCAGTTCAAATTGTCTTTTTGTTTTTTTATGCCTCTTTGCAATTTGAATAGGCTGACCACTACTGTAGTAAGTTTACAGAATTACACTCTACAGTTTACAGTCATACAAGGTTTTGAAACTTTAAATTTTCTGTCTAGACACGTGAGGGAGCTGTTTTCCAAGAAGGAAGAGATGTAGTAACAATCGCGGAGTGGACCGATAGAATCTACCAGAACACACCACAAGAACACATCATCACGAATGTTGTGTCCGGAAGGAAAATGAGGATACAGAAATACAACTTTCCAGACACAGGTAGGTCTCGTATATATGACTTTAAAAGTTAAAATATTACGTGAAAAAAATATATTTTTTTAAAAACAACGCTTATATTTAAATGCACTAAAAAGTAGGGATGACATCGGGTACCCAGGTAGCCCGGGTACCCGGCTCCAAAGTATTACCCGGAGCCGTTTTTCGGGTCCGGGTAATTTTTTAGTCCGATTCTAGGCTATAATTACGTGCCAGTATTGCTGCGGTTGATTTCGATGGAGCCAGCAGGCACGGCGGGCACCGACCCATCCCCCACCATCCATAACAAGTGCCTCGACAGGGAACAGAACAGACGCGAACAGACTTGCATTCGTTACTGTTTGTTCATTGTTTAACATTCTGGTGAACATTCTGGCTAACACTTGTTCTATTACTATTTATTTCACTTGAAATAACATGTTTTAATACGTGCTTCAGTGGTGTATTGCGAAATGGTTTTTTTACTCGACGTGATTACTGCAGGCGTATTCCAAGGGGCTATTCGAGCAGGCGGCATGCATATCATCCGTCCCTCGTCTTCGCGCCCCGCGCACTTCATAAGGCCTAGCGAGGACCTTCAAATCAAGCCTACACATCGAAAAATACGTTTTCAGGATCCGGGTACCCGGGTAATATGAGAGCTGGAACCGGTTCCGAATTTTATTACCCGATGTCATCCCTACTAAAAAGTAAAAAATAAATTTTCGCCCAACAAATTTTTGCCTCACTCGGAAAATAAATGCGTTGGGCGCTTTCCCTGCATAAACAGCAGAATACTGCAATCTATGTCAATACCGAAAGCGCCCAACGCTTTTATTTTCCGAGTGAGGCAAAAATTTGTTGGGCGAAAATGTATTTTTTACTTTTTAGTGCATTTAAATATAAGCGTTGTTTTTAAAAAAATATATTTTTTTCGTGTAATATTATTTTATACTTTTTAGTCTTAAAGAATCTTGCAATCGAATATATATCGAATATCGATTAATTAATTATGATGGTTTAATTGATTATTTAGTAAATATATGACAATTGATTCATATATTGTCATTAAGAATACGTCTGTGTGCAAACTTTCAGCTCAATTCGACGTTTGAAAGTGAGTGTTTTATGATCCCCATATAAAACATCAATTAATTAATTATGATGGCTTAATTGATTATTTAGTAAATATGACAATTGATTCATGTATTGTCATTAAGAATACGTCTGTGTGAAAACTTTCAACTCGATTCGACGTTGGGAAGTGGGTGAAACATCGATTCCCATATAAAACAAATTAATAAATTATGATGAATTAATTGACTATTTTTAGTAAATATGACAATTGATACGTGTATTGTCATTAAGAATACGTCTGTGTGAAAACTTTCAGCTCAATTCGACGTTCGGAAGTGGGTTAAACATCGATTCCCATATAAAACATTAATTAATTATGATGAATTAATTGAATATTTAGTAAATATGACAATTGATTTGTGTATTGTCATTAAAATATGTCTGTGTGAAAACTTTCAGCTCAATTCAACGTTGGAAAGTGGGTGAAATATCGATTTCCATATAAAACATCAATTAATTAATTATGATGAATTAATTGATTATTTAGTTAATATGACACATGATTCGTGTATTGTCATTAAGAATACGTCTGTGTGAAAACTTTCAACTCGATTTGACGTTGGGAAGTGGATTAAACATCGATTTCCATATAAAACATTAATTAATTAATTATGATGAATTAATTGACAATTTAGTAAATATGACAATTGATTCGTGTATTTGTCATTAAGAATACGTCTGTGTGAAAACTTTCAACTCGATTTGACGTTGGAAAGTGGGTTATACATCGATTTCCATATAAAACATTAATTAATTTATTATGATGAATTAATTGTTAATTTAGTAGATATGACAGTTGATTCATGTATTGTAATTAGAATTGCGTCTGTGTACAAAATTTCAGCTTGATCGGACATTAAAAAGTAGGTGGAATATCGATTCAAAGATTCATCGATTTCCATTTAAAACATTAATTAATTAATTATTATGAATTAATTGACAATTTAGTAAATATGACAGTTGATTTATGTATTGTCATCAGGAATACGTCTGTGTAAAACATTTCAGCTTGATCGGACATCTAGAAGTAGGTGGAATATCGATTCAAAGATTCCGTCCAGACAAACAAGGCAAGTTAATATAAGTTATGAAAGTAGGTGCCAAACAAAACAAACTCTAGACCCTGCTTTAACTAAATTTAGGCCTAAATCGGACTGGGAGCCAGACCCCCTACCACCTGATCACCCGCTTGAAGTTTTCACTCATCACCTTCTAGCCAAAGTATCCTCCCCGGACTTTGCAGATAGGCTACCCACCAGCACTAACCTCACGCCTACGCATCGCAAAGCCATCAACTCCTTACGTAACAACAGGGAGATCATCATCACTCCAGCGGACAAAGGCTCCACGATCGTCGTCCAGGATGTCGCAGCTTATATCACTGAGGCTGACCGGCAACTGTCGGATACTACAACCTACCGACTGCTCAAGGAGGACCCTACCAACTTGCACCTCAAGAAAGTCTCCGACTTCCTAACCACCCACGTAACACATCAAGGCCTTAACGACAAGACAATCAAAGCCCTCACACCGGATACCATACGGACACCTGTATTCTACTTGCTTCCGAAGATCCACAAACAAGGGAATCCAGGCCGACCCATAGTCTCCAGTTATAGTTCACCAACTGAGAGGATTTCCGCTTTTGTTGACTACCATCTCCAGCCGCTTGTTGCCAACCTTGACTCGCACATCAAGGACACTTACGACTTCCTCGAGAAACTCCACCAACTCGACACGCCACTACCACCAGGCTCGCTATTGGTCACCATTGATGTCACGTCATTGTACACTAATATCCCGACCACACAGGGATTAGCCGCCCTAGAACACTTCCTTAGAACCCGGCCACCCGGCACCAAACCAGACGCCCCGTTTCTCACAGAACTTGCGCACATGGTCCTCCGCCTCAACAACTTTCGGTTCATGGAGCGCCACTACCTGCAAACGAAAGGCACAGCCATGGGCACAAGAATGGCCCCCTCGTATGCCAACCTCTTCATGGGCAAACTAGAGAAGCAGTTCCTAGCAACCCGTGACCATCTGCCCTTGTGTTTCTTCCGTTTTATTGATGACATCTTTATGGTATGGCCCCACGGCCAAGCACTACTAGACGTCTTCCTCACGGACCTCAACAATGCCAGTGTGTTACGCTTCACTTGGGAATCGTCATCATTGCACGTCGCATTCCTTGATGTGGATGTCTATTTAGAATCGGGCCGGCTGAGGACTGATGTTCACTTCAAACCCACCAACAAGCAGCTGTACCTTCATCACGACAGCTGTCACCCTACATATACCAAACGAGCACTACCCTACTCCCTAGCAGTGAGAGGCCAACGCATCTGCTCAGATGGTAATGATCTTGCCAAGTATTGCGAACGCATTACCAACGCCTTTGTGGCTCGAGGCTACGACAAGACCACCGTCCAACAACGCATCAATAGACCTGCGAGGCAGGCCATCCCGCCGCCCAATGATGTTATACCTCTAGTCACACAGTGGCACCCTGGACTACAGGCACTCAATGGTATAATGAAAAGTGGCCTTCACATTTTAACATCCTCCACTAAGACCCAAGATCTTGTAAAATCCTTGCCTAGAGTAGCCTTCAGACGCCCCCCGAACATTGCGGACCTAGTGGTCAGGAGAGACTGCCGCATCAGGGACGCTCCTGAAAATGAACCAGCAGGTTCCTACCCTTGCCAAGGAGGTAACGGTTGCTTGACGTGCCCAATTCATCAACCTTCCACCACGTTCAGTGCCCAGGCCACCGGCAAGACATACCCAATAAGGCAACACAACACCTGCCAAACCACCAATGTAGTCTACCAACTGAACTGCAACCACTGCCCTGCCGAATATGTTGGCCTAACTAAGAACTCGCTTAGGTCACGGATGAACGGGCACAGGCAAGACACAAAAAACCTGACCATGGACAAACCGGTGGCTCAACATGCGGCATCCCATAACCTGGCATTCAATGGATGTTTCAACACCAGAGTGATAAAATCCCTCCCAGCCAGCTGCAACCCAGGCGAACTAAGACGGTGGGAGTTGGCCCACCAGTGGATCACTAAATCTAGGTTGGCTCCCAACCTAAACATCCGTTAGTGATAGCCCTCTCCCCCTCTCACCTCCCTGCCACCACACCCCCCAACAGCGCCTTGTAAATATTGTACATATATATATATATATATTTTAGTCTAGTCTATTATAGTTGTTTAGTTGACTAGAGTAGTTGCAGTAGCCATTCTTCTCTCGAGTGAGCAAGACCTCGGTCGAAACGTCTCGTTATATTTTGTATTATGTCTTTATGTGTACTTCAAACTCGCAAATCCGTCATCTTACTACACGAAGGTAAGCTGTTGGATCCTTTCCTCACTTAATATACCAAGTTAATATAAGCATTGTAAAAAAATAGTACCATAGCGGCATGTGTGTAATTTACACATATTTTTACCAAAACGTTGATGCTCAAAATTTCCATGCATAAATTTAAATTATGAAAAGAATTTCCAAGTCAACAGGTAGAAATAGGAAATAAAATTATTCATATTACAGCATGATATAGGGGCTAACTCATTTAATTTGTTTTGTAGTTCTTTAATAAAAAAAAGTAATATTCATATAGGCCTACAATTAATTGCACCATACAAATTGGTTGTAGGTAACTGCTAATAATTATAATCCACAATTATAACAAAGCAAAAATTAAAACTACCCAGTAAATTACAAGTGTAGCCTATTTGATTTTATGGGAACACACACTAATTTGGTTATGATCTGATGTGTTTTGCAACATTTACAAATTCAATTTCCCCAAAATTTGGGTGTTAATTCCACCCAAATTTTGAGGAAATTGACAAAATAATATTTTGCACTAAATAAGCTTCGTTTCTTTGCCCTGCATTCTCTCCATATATGCAAGGAGTGTAGCACTTCTGCAGCAGCTCACTGCTAGTTGTTTCTTTTTCCAGTGTAGCTGCATCGATGCAGGATATGCACATATTTTTGTTTTTAACAAAAAGTTTATTTTTATTACATTTGAAAGTGTTCCACATGCTGCAAAAATGCGTTTTTTTGTATCTATGCAGTGTAGCTTGCACAGCCTGCATTGCCACGTACTTCCTGTTTACACTGTCAACTTACACGGCAATATGTAATAATATGCAGGACAAAGAAACGAAGCTATGGGGAGGCTTACAACAAATGCCTACACTGCAGCACTCACAGCGTTCTGGCCACTAAGCACTGCCTGCTAGAATTCACCGAAAGCCCCGCTAGAAGGCAGTGCACTAATTATTATTGGAAAATATCCATCGGTTCAAAGAAGTCAAATAGTTTAGAGGTTAGGCCTACTAAAGCTGAGACTCATTCATTATTCGACACTAAATGTGTCAAGAGATAGCACCACTGCTGCGCAACATGGCTGACAGTTAGAGGGTAACAAACTGACATGAGAGCATGGATCCGCCTAAACATGTTATTGCGCAAAGGAAGTTTTTAACTTTATTCTGAAATATACATATATTTGAAAGCAAATAGAGCCCAAAGGAACCTCAATGAAAGAGAGGCAGTGTTAATCGGTGGCCTTTTAATTGCATGTGGTTAATTAACATTATGATCAGAACATGAACTTCGGATACTTGGTGTGTCCCCTGATCCGAAATCCTCATAATATCAAAGGCATCTTGGATACAAAACGCAACCAGTGAATACCCAGCAAAGCTGGATATTCACTGACGCAACAATATCGCTTATGTTTCATTGGAATCGTTGCCATTCTCATATAAACACTGACAAATGACACTGACAAATGACATCCAGCGGCTCTGTTGCCCTCTAGCTATTACTTCACGATTTCGCCGCCAGAGATCATATCTGCAACATTTAGTGCCGAATATCGGAAGAAATATTTTTTACATAATGTGACAGTTTCACACTGGTAGTGCAACACTATATGAAATATAAGGGCACAAAAAAATGGTAGGCCTAATTAATCAATAATCATATGGTCCTTCTGCATCTTCTGTTGCCTGTGTACCGTACATGCAAGAAAAATTTATATAAGAAAATATTTCAATTTGCCCCTTTCATTAAAATAAAGAACACAATATAGATATTATTTAGGGATGGGACGATTCTTCAAATTGGCCGATCCGATTACCGATTACGATTATTAAAAAACCGATCCGATTAACGATTATTCAACCGATTATTAAAAAAAGTGCAACTCGATTCAAACGGGTCTAAGCTATACTAAACTAGTATCAGAACCACCACGCGAAATGAGTACGTTGCAAAACTTGCATTTTGCTTTGCTTTTGTTGACCACATCTACCGTGAAATAACGCCACACGTCACTTTTAAGTTTTTTATTGGCAGACAACTCAGACATTGCTACGAATACATTCAAAGTGTGAAAAACTGACACAATAATTACGAGACAACAGCATTCAACAGGTTAGGCTAGTAAGACGCCACGCCGATCGGATGACGTAAGAAAATTCAATTCAAATACATCAATCGATAGGTCGAATGTTCTGTACACCGCCTTCTACACATGCTAGCGCTTGCCGCTAAACGACAGATAGCGTACTAGCGAGCGCGCGAAAATTCAAAATCACGCGATTATTAGAATCGGCCAATTTTCTTCGAATAATCGCCGATCCGATTAATCGCCGATTCTCCGAATAATCGGTAGAATCGTTGAACCGGAATCGTAATCGTCCCATCTCTAATATTATTACAATATGATCTCTAAGCTCACAATGCAACTATATAAATGTTGAACAATGGTTGAAAGATAAGCGCACTCATGGAGAGAACAAGAATGCCACTCACCCTCACCCTCACCCCCTTCCACAAGCTGACATTGCGAGCTCTCCACCTCTACCTGCATGACAGACATGGGAACCGCCATTATTTATTTATTTTAGTTTTGCTTCCCTTCCTAAACTATGGACTGGTAAATCCTAATTTTTCAAAAGTTAATGCTGAATGAATTAGTTTTTAATGCGTAACCACCCTGACACATCACTGTGTAGACTGGCCAAATGGGCAATTCCATGAAAACGTCAACCAATCAACCAAAATTTGAAATTGGTTCAATCATATCATGTCATACATCATTTTCAAGCTTTAAGTACATAGAATCAGAAAATGATAAGACATTTTGATTATAAAAGGTATACATATAAACTACAGCCATTTAAAGTTGACAAAGGAGACAACTTAAATAAATACGGAAATTGTGCTTTGACTTGATATAGTGGATTTTTGTGTATATATTTTTTTAATCAACTTCTTTATACTTAAATGTTACTATTAATCCTATATTAGGACTTATTAAATAGAATAACAATTGACTTTATTTTTTTTACTGCCAAAAGAAATGATCACAATGAAACTCACTTAACCGTGTTTACGTCCGACACTAAAACGGCAAAAAAGTTTTGTAATTAGCAGGCAACTAATCCCAGAGTGTTAATATTTATTATTTAAAGCAAGAATTGTGTCTTGTATGAATATTTGGAAAGAAAACAAACTTAAAATTCGTGGTTATAGCCAAAATTGTGGTGTCGGACGTAAAAGTTTTTTTACGTCCGACACCACTTTACGTCCGACACTTTGAAATAAGCTTTATATGTTGTGTTTCTTGTATGCTAATGCAACTGTGGGCACTGAAGTGCCCTAAATTAAAAAATACATTAAAATGAAATAATTGGAAGTGGGAAGTCAATAATTTGCAGGTTTACATTAATTTTTCTTGTTACAAAAAAAAGTTCATTCACTTTGCACATTATGGCAAAAAGCTGAAAAGAAAGCAGAGAAAGTGGAAATATTTTGCACTGTGCAAGAAGCTTTTAATGAGTTGGTGGTTGAACTACAGACATTTCTGCTCCATACGTATGTAAAACGTAAACAAGCTGCCACGTTTAAGGCAACGTTAATGGAGAAGAAATTATCTTCAAGTTGACTTAGAGGAAAATGCTTCTTTACTAAATCAAAATGAGATCCATTCGGCCCATTGGAGTCATGGTCAGGCCATAGTTTTCACGGCATGTGCTTGGATCAGTGATGGCATTAATAAAATCATTGTTTTAGTGTCTGACAATTTGGACCACTTTAAAGTGAGCGTATTCAAGTATATGGACACTATCTTGACCCTTTTAAAGCATGAACATTGCACCATTGAAATTGTGAATGTATTTTCCGACGGAGCAGCGTCACAATTCAAACAGCGCTACCTGTTTTTCGCTACTTCGCATGGGAAGGGCGTAGTAGATGGGATCGGAGGAACGGTCAAGATATCTGTTTGGCGTTACGTAAAGACTGGAGCAGTGAATGTAAATATACACCAGAAATGTTTGCGAAAGTTGCTGCCGAAAGAAATCCGAATGTGCATATCAAGTTCGTCTCAAATGAGGATATAGAAAAGAACAGGACAACAATTGGACAGATACACTTCCTATACCGAACTGCCTCTCTCTTCATTGTGTGTATCCACAAGGAAAAGGGCATCTATTCATCTTAGATGTTTCATCCTCTAGTAACTTTACAAAAGTGAGAGTTAAAGACATCGAAGCCGAAAGTGATAAAAACGACAATATTGATGATTTTGAAGATATTAACGTCAACGACTGGGTGGTCGTAATTTACGACGGCATGAAATTTCCTGGTATAGTTACAAAATTGGGTAGCCAATAGAAGTTAAGGCTATGCACAAAGCAGGATCATACAAATGGCCAGAGCGAGATGACATAGTTTTTTACTTCCGCCAAGACATTCTTATGAAGGTTGAGCCTCCCTCTGTCAAAGGATCTCGAGGGCAATATGCTTTTTCAGAAACTTTCTAAATAGACCTAAGCTCTATCTCAAATCATGATCATGTGAAAGTCCAAATAGGCATGCCTAATACATACCTGTAATTAATAATTTTCCAATACCATATCATCAGAATGCTTTAATTTGTCTATCGTTCGGACGTTTTACGTCCGACACTATTATTTTACGTCCGACACTTATTTTTGAAAAATCATAACTATTACAAAAATTTACTTTTTTGCTTGCAAAACCTTTTTTAATCTACAATAAACATTTAAAATGATAAATATAATAGCCACTGGCATGTAACTACTAAGAAATCACAGAAAAAAAGCAATACACATGCTGGTTTGCTAAAATAGGTTTTGTGTGTTTTACGTCCGACACCAGTCATTGTCCTTGATTACCTTAGACTTATTTTGGTTTAGTCAGCTTGTCATGTTACTTTTTTAAATTGTTATGTTATACTTGATTACCTAACACTAAAGATTGCAAAGAAATCAAGTGTATTCTAAGAAAAAATTATACTTTAAACGCAAAATATGTCAAAAAATTTTACGTCCGACACCATGGAATTGCCCAAATCAAGGTCTGGACTTTAAGTACTATCAATGTTTGTTTTAGTGGTATGGAACCCATGGGTGGAGAAAGCCAAGGAGATCTCGGACTTTGGTGACGATGAGTTCCCCAACATGGTGTGTGTCGAGTCGGGCCACGTGAGCAGTCCTGTCATCCTGTTGCCTGGCACAGCATTCGAAGCCAGCCAGATATTGCAGGTATGTACTTTCAAGTTTCAACCTGCCCACGGCCGGTTTCAGTTATGAGAGTGATGATCAATTACCTTTATGTTAAAGATATGCTTCTCGTTTGACTCTTGTGAGGCTAGGTATATTTCATGGCACCCAAATTTAGATATTCAGTGATAGTTACATATGGGACTTTTCACCCACTAAGAGATGGGCAAAGGCATCGTACAAGCCCGTAGCTTCTGCTTCCAATAACAAACCTAGCTTATGCTTATAGACACAAATCCTTCTTTAACATCATTTGCACAAGGTCTCATGAATCAACCAAGGCTGTTGTCATCACTGTTTTCATTTTTCTAAAATATGTCTAACACAAAATTTAGTTTTGAAATTGAAACGGTGATCTCAAGAACAACCAACGCAGTGCGTTTAAACATGGCAAGCACTTCTGAAGTAATACCCATTGTGAATGGAATATGTAAGAGACTTTTAAAGAAGATTGTTAGATATGATGGAACCAAAAACAAGTAGAACGTGGTTGACAGAGCTTACGATAGATTGTGTTATGACTTACAAGGATGAACTTGTTCTCAACTCTCTAAAGCACTCCATAATTGTTATAGGCCTAGTTGCACCAACAAAATATTCCATGATTCACCAATCATAAAATTAATTACAATCCCTTTAATAAGTTACTACTTGTCACTTTTCCTTGGATATCACAGTCTTAGTAGAGAATCTTTTTTCTTAATCCCCAAAAAAGGCTGATATTTGTTATAAAATAACCCAAATTTTGGGTAGGGCCTATGTACAAAAATACCCAAAACTACTCAATATTTCGGGTACCTGCAGTACTGATTTTTGAAGCATGTTTACACATTTACTTCTTAGGTTAAGCTTTGTGAAGCACAACTCACTCAATGCATGCCATTCAATTGTAGGTACTGAATAGTGAATAGATGAATAGATTGCATCTGTTAATTTTTAAGTAGCTAACATGGTACAATGACTGAGATTTCTTATTGATAGGCTTACTTTAAAGTTATGCAAAAATAAAATTTACGAGAAAGTTTGGGCTGAGCATAAGCATTCATCACTGTTTTGTAGGGGTGTGCGAACCCGTTCGAAAACGAACCGAACTCGAACCAACTTTCAAAGTTCGAGTTCGGTTCGAAAAATTAAAACCATGTTCGAAAACGAACTATTTGAATTTGCTGCCTTCCCGCCTAAATTTAAACTGTTGGGCTAGGCAATGCCTTCTAAATTGCCATTCACAACCTATTGTAAGTAACAGAACAAAGGCAGTGCCTTTTCGGGCCCCATTTTCCCTCTATATCCCGTTAGTGTTCCGTTTGAGCCTGCCTAAACTTGATTTTAACTCTTTAATGTGTTCCGGGCTCGTAAATAATATTTTTCAGTCACATAAGTTATAAATATTTTAGAAAAATGGAATCAGCACCATCAACAAGTAAAAGCAATTTATTCGCATGATCATATATTTTCTTCTCCCATTTACACTACAGTAGTTTTAACCACAACTTTAGAAACTTTAAAGAAATTTCGAAGTTCAAAGTTCGGAGTTCGAAGTTCGGTCTGATATGAAGGTTCGGTTCGAAGTTCGGTTCGAAAAAAAAATGAGGGTTCGCACACCCCTACTGTTTTGTTATACAGGTAAAGTGTAAATGAAAATATATGTACACACTAAACAATTCAAAAGTGAAATAAATATCCTAGGCCTACATGGTTATCAAATTCACAAATTGTATTGCATTTTTCCCCATGATCGTATTTTATTAAATATTATTTCTGAATTAATAGTTCATAAATCAGTATTGTAGTTTCAGATCTGAATGTGTAGGACATTTTCTAAATAAACGGGTATCTGTATCAGTTCATAGAAAAATAGAATCGGTAGGCCTATCAGAAAATTGTGGTATCGGTCCATCTCTAGTAATTTATAATTACTGCGTTTCTAGGTGATGTGAGTGGAGGGAGGGGCTACGGGAGTGGGCGGGGGCCGAAAGGGGGGTCGAGTAACCCTCTCCCCCCAACAACCTAACATCCTCCCCACCCCTGGGCCGTCCACATCTCAGCCAGGGACAAACGGGGGAGGCGAAATGCTTCCCTGGCCACCATCTCCCTGGTTAGCCCTCAACAATGTCTACGTTGGCGAGATGCTTCACCATCGACTTCTGCTGGAGCAAAGCAACGGCAAGACGTCCCAAGATCATCCTCCGTGCAATTCCCAAGCCTCATGTAGCATCTGTTCGCTCAACTTGTAGGTAAGGACTACCCTTGTAGCAACATAGGGGGTGGCAAGACCGCAGCTGTATGTAAGCCAGGAGTCATTGTAAATCGACCGGCATGTTTTCCACCGTATTTGCTTCCTCAGCCTTTAGCAGGCTGTGGAATTTTTACTTTCTTTCACTTTCTTTCACTTGCTTGTTATCTGGTTACAACCTTGTTTCAAGAGTTTACAGAATACGGAATTAAAAAGTGTGGAAGACATTTTATTACTAACTGTAGGCATTTGTTTCGTTCTTCTGATGATGTGTACTCTTGCCAATACGTAGTACAGTAAACCCTTGTTAATTTGAACTCTTTATATTAAATTAAACGAATCTTATATGGAGAACAGAGGAAGATCATGGAATGAAGTCAACGCAGAAAGACTGGGAAAACCATGAGAGATAGAGGGAACTACTAAACAGTCCTCTGGTAACGGAGGAAGTGATCGGGAAAGAAGCTGAGGAGGGGTTGTGTCGGGCCTGCTAGCCGGCAACGAAGATATTAGCCCAAGAAATGGAGTACTCCGCTGCTCCCCCCTACCCCTTCTCCCTACCCGATTTGATGTTAAAAACGGGGTCATATTATATATGAAATGAAAGTGTTCACTCAAGTAGCACAGTATTCTTTGTGGTAGGCAGCCTAAGCTATTAACCGGTTAATTCAAAATTCCAAAAGTTGTGACTCCTTACATAGGCTTTATTTCAATTTTAATTTAGATTCAAACTGATGGTTGCATCCACTATTTCCTGTTTAATGCATTGTATCCTACCGTAGTCCATTGGTTGTGCCTTTAATAATGGTTTGAAGATAAAATGTTGGATGTTAGTTCGTAATTATTAGAACCAATCATTTCAAGGGACCTTCTCTGATAACATATTTATTGATAATGCTAGCTACAAGTCTCCTCATAACAGTTTGCAGTTTGCACTATGGTTAGGCATTAGATAAAATAAAATATAGTTTCAATGCCCCAACACGTTTGGGTGCTCGCTCCCCAAATACTTGGTGGATATTGTTTCTCTTCTTCATAATTTATATGGGTCAAGGTCAAATCAATAAGTAGTTCATTGCGTTCAACTAGTAAAATTATTTCAGCTTAAGTGCATAACAAACAATTGATTACAAATTCAACTTTGTAACAAATTTCAAAGCTAAGTACACGTATGAAATATACCTATCCTTGAATGCTAATTTATAAATATTATGAAATATCCTCGTATATACTCCACCTACATTTTAAAAACCTTTTGAAAACTGCAGCCATGTGTTAAATTAAGTTACAGCCTGGTTACATCTGGCTGTTCTTAGACTAGGCATCTAGAAAAAGTAGGTTATGTAATGTGTATTAAATTTTGTTGGGTCTATTGGAATCATTATCCCACGGTTGTAATGAATTATAGATAAGAGTACACACGTACTAACAAACAAGGGTTTACTGTATTGCATTTGTTCTGTGATCTTGTGCACATGTAGCACTAGCTATGTAAGCTTTATTCTTATTGATAAGTTTACAAAAATATGAGCAATATTATTGGGTCTTTATGTGCCACATTATCTAATTCACCCTTCAACTGATAGGCTATTAGGTGTTCCATATTGCCTCCTTTCTAAATATATCTTTGGAACTCATTCAAATTGTTTTGAAAATGTGTTAAAAATTGTATAGGCCTACCAAGTGCATTGTCATTTGCCATGAACGCTCGAAACTGCTAGACATTTTTAGCAATGCTTGTACCGGTAGATGACGAAATGTGAATCGCGTGCGGTGATGTTTGGTTTATGAACAATGTAGCGATTTGAAGCGTGCATTTTACAGAATGTAACATTGTACTGTAGGGATCTCTTCACTTCACACATTCTTTTGACTTGTGTCTTTCTGTGGTATGATAGCACTTATAAGTAGGGTACCAGAGTAGACTACTGTACTGGTAACTGGATTGTTAGCGTAAGAGATCTAGGTTGTCTATGCTCGGCAATTGTTGCTGCAAAGCCAAACTAACTAAATAATTGACTGGTAAATAAGTACTAGGCCTATATTGTTTGTAAATAAAGAATAAACCAGGGTGGATGATTTTTTTAATTTAAATCGGATTTTTTATTGATTTTAATCAACAATAAGAAGTGTTCCTAAAGCCTGAACCCTGAACTGATGTTAAGTGCACCTGAGCTCGGCGCTCTTCATCAGTGTCTGTATGAACGTCTACTCTGGTAGCCATAATGTGAGACCCGGTTGGTAATGTATGTATATATATATATGTGTACTATATATCTTGGCCTCCTATCCAACGTTACAGTCAGGTTGAGGGGAGGAGCGTGCTACTCCATTCCTTGGGCTAACATCGAATGGCGTATTCAATTGGCCTGCTGTCAGTATGCACTTGGTTCGTGCAACTACGTCATTGCACTCGCACCGCACTTGGTTAGTGCAATTCCCAAATGAATGCAAAACGGTGCGCCTTCGCACTGTGGTCTTAGCCAGTGCACTGTATTGCAACACTTTTCTAGTGCACACTCCCAATTGAATACGAAAAGTTGCACTGAGTGCACACGGCCATTCCCAATCAAACACGCTAGCCGCACTGAGTGTATGAAAGTGCAGCCAATCGAATATGCTATAATAAGCCTATCATACATTTTAGGCACATGAAAAATCTTGAAAGTTTTTAAATGATTTTTCTTAAAAAAATTATTTTATTTAAATCAATAATCTACCCTGGAATAAATCAACTTTATTTAATTTCATTTTATTCTGCATAAAATTTCAGCCAAGCCTTCATGTTACACAATTTTTAACTTGAATGAAAAGAAAGGCATAATTTTTCTCTGCTCTTTGAATATATACCATTTATGATTGTGTTTTTGCTTTATGTAGTTCCAACAGCCATAATGTTACAACTTAGGCCTACAATGTAAGTTGTCTTACCACAATTGCTACTTAAATGGGATTTCACTTACGATGGTAAGTGGAACTACTGTCATAGTGTCATGTTAGTAACGGAATGGTTAATACAATGGCCAATGTTAAGCTCCTCAAATCTCTGTGTCAGCACTTACTTTAAATGACAAATATTTGTATTCCATAGTGCAAAAGACTAGTGCAGAAACCAAATTTCAGTCAAACTTCTACGTATCTATTGTTCTTAGATAACTGAAGTATGTTTCCACTGTTCCTCTTAATAGAATAGGTAATACTTTAGTTTTATCTATATTTGTATAGTTTTTATTTGTTAGTCTCTTGAGAAATGATTTATAACAGGTTCACTATATTGTATTTATGAAACTAAAACATCTAAGATCAAAAATCATCTTTTATTTATTGTTTATAACGGTTTTCTTCATATTACTGTGAAATATAATTTGACCATGCTACTATGTACATCATACTTATTTTATTGTGAACTTTTCTATTGCGGTAGTTTTATGTTAACACTGACACTGCATCATACAAAATACTAAATGAAATTGCCTGCAACAGCTCTATATGGCAAAACCATAGGCCTACGATAATATAATTTCTAGAAACTTTTATACTTTGTGTCACGTACATTTATGTCTTGAGTTGCGATGAGACAGCAGCTGAAGCTGCTTGAGCAATTTTTCACTCGAATAACGTAACTCACTTTTCCGTTCATGTACAGACCTTCGTGCGTTTTTTTTTTTATGTAGCTTTTTTTCTACATAGCTTATCATAATATCTTCTAATGCCTAAGTAGAGCCCCGTGACAATGGATTTATTTTTTTCCAAATTTCGTTTTAAAAATTGACGTTTTTGGTGTTATTATTTCTAGCTGTGTAGAGTGATACAATGTACGATACAATCTACGAACTATGCACACTAAGCCTAGTACACTTGTTTGCGCAAAATAAAAGGTGTTGACGAAATGAATATTCTTATCCCCGCTATGGAAAAATGGTCCAACATTTATTCATTTCAAATTTAATTTAATTATTTTAAATTTTAAGAGAAACACGTTCACTGTTAAATGGGAATTCAGATGGCAGTTTTGCGAGATTTTGTGGTTATTTTGCATAAAACAGTACATTTTGCTATTTGCAGTATTATTGTGCCAATTTCGCGTTTTAATTTTTATATTTTTGGACTCCTCTCACTATTAAATGCCGACATTTTATAAACTAGAGCAGTATTTACAACAATGTAATTATGATTTCGCGATCGCCAATTTTACGAGGCTCTACTCATAAAGTAATGTGTTGGTCTTAGAATATTAAATTACTGTGAGTGCTTACACAGCTATCACACCTCATTCAACATTCTTATCTTTGAATTTGAAGTTCAAGTTCAGTATTAATCAAATTTTCAAGCTTTTATTCAACAAATGCCCACTCTCGAAAGTGATACCACGTAAAGAGCTGAGTCTTGAATACTGAGGACAGTTTTCAAGTCGTGCGCGTTGAATTGATGCTCCGTTTTCAGCATCCGGTTTGGTTCCCACTAAGATTGGCGTCCACTATAGTAGTAGGGTTGTTATTTTGGAATTGTATTATTCCAAAATAACAATTGATTTTCTAACTTGTTCTATGCTATGTAGCATTTTTGAGGTGCTTTTATCTCTCCCAACATTCAAATAATATGCTAATGTAGACCTTTACGTTACAGTCACAGCAAAAAGTACTAGTGCAAGTTAATACACACATAGGCTTATGAGAAGTAATCCCAGTTTCAATAAATAAACCTTGCTGCTCCTGGTTTTTGGGAGCACGAGTTTATGAATTTTATTCACAGTCACAGTCTGATTATAAAGGCAAGAGAGTTTTAGAGAAAAGTAAAACATTGAACAATGAAAACATGTAGTATATTCTTTTGGTGACATACTACTATACTGCACAAGTATTTATTTTCATAGTTGTACCTGCAACATTATTTTATAAAAAGCTGTGGCTGACTTGATAAAAATTACTGCTGTTTCAGCCTACAGGTGATGTAATGGACTAACAGTAATCAAATGCTGTGTTACTGATGGCATAAAAACTAAATTCCATAGTGATTATCAAGATAATTTACGAGATACTTATTTCGGTTACTGTGCAGCTTTGTTTGTTTCCGAACGGTGTTTTTATTATGTCGTAGTTCTTGTTACGTACAATGCAGTGTAAAGTCGTGTTACAATAACTTCGGTAATGCTTTCGTCATCAATCAATGACGTGTTTACGGTCTCGGCCAACCCGAGCAGGTATTTGAATTAGCCAAGGTCGCCGGTTGGCTGCCGCTCACCCACCCGTGACGGAAGGATTACCGAAGATGTTGTACGATGACTATTTTACGTAAACTGCGTAACATGTTCCAGTGCGTTTACACTGCGTTAGGATATGTTTTCCAATAGAGCATGGCTAGTTTGGCAGTAAGGGACAACATTGGAAAATACACAATTGTGGCACGTATTTATGGCAATTTCACATACCGGTAGGCTACTCTAGCATTTATAGGCTGGTGAGATTTATTGTCAAGGTCGGATGAGATAGTTTGGTTGTTCACACTATTAAATTGTGATTACTATTAACATGTAGTATACAAACAATTGAAGGCAAAACAAAATTTGGATTGACCTTGGTGTATATGTATGAACAACCCGTATACCAGAGCTACTTTTGACAAAACATTTTGATAAGACGGTGTTCAGTGAAACTTCAATCATATTATAGAGGAAGAGAATATCTCGGATAATGAATTAAAAGTAGCAAGATAAAGTAGAGATTTATTAATATAATGCAATATTGTATTTTATATAATAGCCAAAAGAAAATCAATACAAACCAGAAGCTAAGAAGCGGTATTTTAATTACGTAGGCTACTACTACTACTTGTCTTGCCACCAACGTTAACTACAAAAATGTGTATGTAATTTAGGTTAGCCTTTAAGCCTAGTTCACATAGTAATAATAATCTTGTAGATTGAGACTTTTTGGTCACAGCAAGACAGTACATGCATTTATTACTAAGTATTATGACAGTGTTATAGTAGGTGGTCCGATATTTTATATTATATTATAATCATGTGCACCTGTGACTTTTATAATAGATACTTTTAGTTTAGTTGTGAAATGAACGAATGTATACGCAGCGTATTGTACCTATGTAAACCAACTATTGTTAGTTGTAACTGACTTTTGTCACGTTATCGTAGATGTTTTAATACTTGGAAACTACTTCAGCAAGGTTTGCTGTTTGTTATATTTCGATTTGTTATTGCATATTCATAAATTACAAAACTGAATACCGTCCCAGGATATGGTATACATAATATTGTTACTCTACACCATACTAATTTTACTGTGAACATCAAAACGTTTTAACTATTTCTAGACCAATAGACCATCGACATCTGCATTTCTTTAACTGGAAATTTGTTTGTGATTCGCATTCTCGATACCTAATATAGTCTATAAAATGTAAGTAATAATATGTAAAGTACAAAATACAAAAGTAAACACAATTTTTATTCAGAAACAATAATCATAAGTAATTTGAATATACTCTAGGCCTATAGGCCTACCATAGATCCCAAATCGTTTATAGTAAGTATGGATGTACTTACTAAGTACATCCATCACTGGGACAAAGGAAACATGGTTTGCTATGCCGGTTGATTACGAATCCTAACGATCATGTTAAGTACCTACATGCAATTTATATGGAATTACCATTATAAGCACTATTAAGCCATTCGTCACCCGTCATAACTTCCTATCAGTGAGTGGGATAATATTATAAAACCTAATTTCTTTACTGCAAGAACATGAAAGAACAGTGTGTTTATAATTAATCCTTGAATGTCTATAGGAACTCCCATATTGATTACGCACCCCGTAACCGCAGTCTCTATATCCATGTCATTAGCTAGTAGTTACTCACAGTCCATGATTGAGGCCCTTTTATGTCAAATTATGTTACTTCATATTGTAATTGTGCTATATTATATATAACTAAATTAGTTTTATCGCATAATAATTGGAGGTCTTCCACCCATGTATGTTTGTAAGGATTCATAGATATTGCCTAATATCTAGTGAAGAATGTCAAGCGCACAACTAAGCAAGACATTTCCATTGTACGTATGTGGGATTGGTGCAATAAAGATAACTCAATGGGATATTAATTATTTGAATTTACTGTAGTATGCACATTTTATTACCATGCAGTCATTATTACCAATCTAAATATAGGTACATTAGACTGCTGTCTTTGCAGTTAGAATTTCATGGACAGCTTCATTCTGTGGAAATAAGCATTTCAAATTCAGAGACAAAATGCTGACTATATTTCTAGGTTTCACAGAACAATACGTATTATTAGTATTTTGTTTTGTTATTGTTCTCAGAATTATAGCTTTCTTAGGAGCAGTAATAAGTATTAGGTGGCAAAATACTTCATCTAGCTAGAATGATTTTGTAATCCCCATAATGTGGACTGTGATTGTGCATATTATTAATTATAAAGGGAAAGGATAGTATTTAGATTTTAGACTTTCACAAAATGGACAAGATTGAAAGAGATAACTGTGTGGTTTTTAAACTGTGTTAGCAATTGGCACCGTTATAAATGGTTGCAGAGTGCAGACCTATTCTGCAGTTCTGCAGTGTAGAAACTTGATACCTAAAGTCCTTGATACTTCCTAGTTGTACCGGTAGTGTACTATGAACTAGTCCTGAAGTCATCTTAGACCAGTAATATAGGTAGACGGAGCAAGCCGATGCTAGCGACCGGCCGCTAGTGAAACCAACATTGAATCAAGACAGACCACGTGATGTGGGGACAAAATTGCGCGGCAATTTAAAGCGTCTGCGTATGAACAGTAGGCCTACAAACAGTACATAGTTGTGTAAAGAAAAATGATCATTTTCAATTAGTGCAAATTAAAATATGTTAACTAAGGTAAACAGTACCTTCACTAATCATTTCTGAGGAAATACAAATAATAATACATACTTTGTCAAATGTCAAACGTATTTGCCGCGCACTTAACACCATCTAGCGGCAAACCTGCGAACCCCACACAACAATCAGTCCATCGCGGATCGACCCGTCGAGAAGGCTGTGTCCCCACATCACGTGGTTTCAATGATGGTTTCACTCGCGATGACGTCATACTCCGTCTACCTATATTACTGGTCTAAGGAAGTCATACACTCATGCCACTAGATAGGTAGAGAAAGAAAATAAAATAAACACATTTTGTGTTTTAAGCAAAAACAGATACCTTTATCTGCAAGGTATTAGCCATTTAGGCTTGACACGTTATTACAAGTTTATGAATTATTACAAAAGTAGTTTGAGCTAGGGGAGAAGGATAGGAAGGTACCAACAGCTTACCTTGTAGTAGTTGCGGCCTTCGGAGTCGATAGAAATACAAAAAAGATATAAACAAAACTTCGAGACAGTTTTGGCCTGACGTGGCCTTGATTATCCGACGAAGGTGGAGGAAAGACGGGTGATCAAGGCCACGTCAGGCCGAAACTGTCTCAACGTTTTGTTTATATCTTTTTGTGTTTCTACCGACTCCGAAGGCCGCAACTACTACAAGGTAAGCTGTTGGTTCCTTCCTATCCTTCTCCCCTAGCTCAAACCCAGCCGTTAGGCAAACTAACACATTTACAAAAGTAATTTGTAACAAATTGTGTTACAACCTGCATACAGTTATGTGATAAATGTTTTACACATCTCACGTTGGCATGGTTCTACTAATCTCGACTCTTTATTGTTCAGTAGACAACCCAAAAACATTAATCTAGCTTTTGAGTACATTGCAAAACAATAACGAAAAAATATGATGGCAGAATTAAAAAAAAAAAAAAACATTTCGTTAAAATGGTAATGCGTATTAATAATTAATATTATGTACAAGTACAAGCATGGCAATCTTAGACGTACTGGATTTCTTGGTTTACATTTATAGACCTATGGACATGGTGTATATGTCCTCTAATTTGCTAAGCCTGGTCCTACTTCTTTGAAAGACAACTGAGACAGAGTGGTGTGAAATGTTGTAAACATAGTAAAGTAACCGTATGTGGCGAAATTATGCCGATTGTCACTTGATTGCTGAAAATAATCTTGCAGTACATTCTTAAGTTTCAGCATGTTCAAATTGACACTTTTTTTGCAACCTCTTGTTGTAAAATTTTAGTAAGAAATCGACAACTATTGAGCTACAATAAAACCTTTCAAGGGTCCCTGAAACTCCAGTTTGAATTACAATGCTAATTTTGAATTAAAAGAAATGTAACCCTGTATCCAAATATGGTGCAGAGAATTATACGTAAATTGAAATTTACCGAGTTTGAATTAACAGGGTTTCACTTGTCCATTTTAAACTAGAGACCCCAAAGTAGTGAGAGCAACAAGAACATTCTGGACAGATGAACAAACCTCTGGTTTTAAAGTGTTCTGTACTTACAATATGTACTGTTACTTACTCGTTGAAGAATGAAGAACTAATATAAAAAAGAACTAAATAGGTTAGTTATCAAGTTTAAAGCATAAATATATAAAGTAAAAAGTAAGTGCTTCCCTGTGCTCCTAATAAAAGGTCAGTTACCTCGATTTCTTTTGTGGCAGTGGTTCTCAAACTGTGTGGTTTGCGATTTTCTTCTAGGCTCATGTTGCATTCATGTATTATTAGTTATTTTATTAACAGATACAAACAGTGGCGTATCCAAGGGGGGGGGGGACAAAACCCCCCCCCTTTCGCAAAGGAAAAGTAGAAATTGCATTGGATTGAAAAAATGGAAACATAAATATACAATATTTATGTATTAAATACCAAAGACATTAGTTTTTGTTAAAAATACACACATCACTCTATAATTCTATTTCTGTGTATTAACACTTCAGTTCAATTGTTGTTCTTTGAAGCTTTTTTCGCTTCTGAAGGAGAAAATCGTTCCCAGAAATTTAGTAATTTTAGTTCAGTTGGCCGCTGTAAAACGCACAGATTTGCACCAAAATGACCTTGACAAGAAAATTTTCCCGGGGGGTTTCCCCCCTGGACCCCCCCGTTTATTATTGGCTCCACTCTGTAATATGAGTTAAAACCCCCCCTTTCCAAAATTCTAGATACGCCACTGGATACAAATTTTGTCTTAAATATACATTACTCTTCTTTCAAAAAATTTGTTTTTTCTTGGTAACCAACTCTTGATTATTCCTGCCTACTTGGAATAATAATAGGCCTACACAATTTGAAAAATCAATCAATCAGAATTGTTTGAATTAAGTAAAAGAAGCTCTTCAGATGTTACAGTGAGTGTATCCCTTGTTTTGTTTCAACAATGTATGGATGATTTGCTTTCAGCACTGCGATTCTGAATGGCCGTGATCACTTTAACGCAGCTTTCTTGTCGTTACGGTAGGCGGAAACGTAACAACGCGATTCCCGATCTATTCGTAACGACAAGCGTCGATACAGCTGTCGACAAACTCGTCACGGACCCAACCCCTGCCGTTAGCAATGCGTTAAACAAACATGGCCGACTTTCGAATGTCCACTTCAGTTATATTACTTGATTTATTAAAAGATTTCGGTAAGTAAACGATACAACTGTTACATATTTGGATTTCTAAATTAATTTCAATATGAAGAAACATCATCAATTGCATGGCGAGATGGAAACCGTATGTAAAGGGGTTACATAACCTTACTTGTGAAACTTTGACTTCAAACTGGCTGCGCGCATTCATTCGTCTAGGCTAGCCCTAGGCCTAGGCCTAGAGATCGCACTTTTACGAATTTGACGATGATGGCAAATGTTGCACAATCCTTCGGGGTGCTTGAATAGTTAAATAATGAAGACGACTAGGGCAGGCAGTATTTGTGACTGCATAGAAGGAATTTAATAAGTACTTCTAATCCCTTTGAGATAGCTGAGAGTAGATTTGTTTAGAACTGTGTTGGTTTTTGACAGCTTGATTTGAAATTGATTGCATTTGTTCACGCGTTTTCATTGGTTAACTTTCTATTATATGCACAGCCGTCTCGAAAACATAAACAAACTAATATATAACAGGCGCTGCTCTGCTGCAACGGCTACCTCTTTTCGATACGTTTACCGCACGTTACGAAATTGTTGTTCGGAATCGCGCGTAAACTTACCGCGTGATAAGTCTACCGACGAGTGTCGTTCGCGTTAACTTAACGTCGCCCATTCAGAATCGCAGTGCTGGTATTATTAGTGTTGCCTAAAGCTCGGTTTACACACTTCAAACTTAGGTTGGAATTCTTAGTCAGCAAAATCAAGTCAAGCCAAAAGCATTATATAGCATTTACACACTTTCCAAAGGCTTAAGATTTGGAAACATAGCAATGTTAGCTGTTATACATAAAATACCTAAGCAGCCAATGAGAGAGAGTTGACTTTTCATAAATCTGGCCAATGGTAGCAGTTCTAAGTAAAACAGTTAGGAAAATAAAATCTTAAATAAGTGTGTAAACCGAGCTTTAATATTCACACTGCACATACATTGTTGGGGGCCATACTTATGTACAATGTCAATAGGTATTGCAGTTCTTGCACATAGCAGTAACATCATGCACCCTTGAGTGTTTGTTTAGACAAACAAATGAGCATATTGCATACCAAGAATATAGGCTTCTCACTTTGTTCTGAATGTCCGTAGTCCTTTACAACTTCTAGCTGTGTACAACATACTGTGTATCACCAGGTATCTGAAGTGCTACTGTTACCCGTCAATCATACAGTCGGATCAGGGGTACCATCAATTTAAAATTTCTAGATTTTTTAGTAAATCAAGCAAAATAAACATAGGCTTACAAAACTTCCATTATTATGCTACTCTCGATAAATGGTGGTATGCATTTAATAAAGAGCGAGGGGGGGAGGCTCATGTCTCATCACAAGACTCGACACAAACGCAACAACAGCTCTGAATCACTTACTGCTGCTGCTGGACGCTGACCACTGAAAGTGGTGACACGCACTTAGTAAAGAGTGAGGGGCAGGGTAGGCTCGGATCTCATCACAAGACTCAACATGAATGCAACTGCAGCTCTGAACCACCTACTGCCGCCACTGGACGCTGACCACTGAAAGTGGTGACACGCACTTAGTAAAGAGTGAGGGGCGGGGCCGCGGGGTAGGCTCGGATCTCATCACAAGACTCAACATGAATGCAACTGCAGCTCTGAACCACCTACTGCCGCCACTGGATGCTGACCAGTGAAAGGGGTCGCCTGAATAGCGTTGAATGGAAGAACGTCGAATCAATCGTGTGTACTGCACATCCAAGTACAATCCAACGAAAAAAGTAGACCCTATATCTCGGAACATCGTCAAATGTTTTTAGACATAAATCCACCGGAACGTCGAATAAAAATCTTTTTTGACTTAGGCCTACATACACCAGAACAGCACAGAATATTTTTCTACTTTATTCCACCGGAACAACGTCGAATCATTTTCCGTGTAATCCAGGTGATAAATGGTGCATGCAGGCAGTCAGTAGAATGTCTTGAGCAACCTAAAAAAAAAAACATATTTTGAAAAGAATTATGAAGTATATCAACCAACAATGTGATTCAGCATAGTTCCAGTGATTAATGCAGAAAAATAATGGCGTTGTTCCAATGGATTTACAGTTTTACACCGAATAATATTCGGCATTGTTGCAGTGGATTTATGTCGAAAAAGATTCAACATTGTTCCTGTGGATTTACGCACAAAAACATTCGGCGTTGTTCCGGTGGATTTACGCCGAATAATTACCTCGAAAAAGAATCGACGTTTCAATGGATTTAAGCCAAAAAAGATCATCATTGTTCCGGTGGATTTACGTCGAAAAAGACCGGGATATTAAGTCTACGTTTTTTGCTTAGGATTATACTTGATAGTGTAGCACACACGATCGATTCGACGTTTTTCCATTCGACGTGCAGTGTCCCCCAGTGAAAGACTGACGAAGGCGGAAGCAAAGTAGCAATGTGTTTTGAGGCAAATACAAGTACAATCACTCGTCATTACCAAAGTTATCATCAATGGGCAGGTACCCAAGTACTCAATGACAGCCGTACACACTATAGGCATTCTAAATATTTTGTAGGGGTTGTCTTGTGGTTAATAAATCGACAAGTCATCTACGTGTTTTAAGGAGGATTACGGAATAGGACGATGAACAAACCAACAGTTAAAATTGTGCTTTCATACTTTATTCGTGCGTATGTATATGCAATTTTATATTAATGTATGAATCAACTGATAAAGAGTTTTAGTCTATAGCTCATATTTAAAATGATTGAATACTCAAGTGATAAAATCTTAAGTGCATAGGCCTAAAAGAGAGCACAACTTAACAAACTCATGTCATATTAGGCACATAGGCCTAGTATACTAGAAATTAAGTTCTGCAAATGGATCTACAAATTTTAGATGAAAACAAAACAATTCCCTATGAGTAGAATGATCAGTTTTTGTTGATGTTAACTGTTAAGCCCATCCACCAGACATGTATACATTTGGTTAGTATAAAATGTATACATTTATGAACTATTTATATTTATAATGAAGTATGATGGACGATAAGAAACTGCTGCTGATTTAGCTTGAAGTCGAACTCCCTTCTGCGGCTGCAGTTTTGGCCGCCTGCTTTTGACGCATCAGGTCAGCATCCCTAAAGCAAAAATTACAGTTTTGTTCTTGTACGGTACTTTTTATTACCAATTCCTACTCCGGCATGAATGATAATGGGAAGAGAAAGAGAGAGAGGAAAAATGAAAAAGTAGCAAGACCATGACGATGAGCAACTTCTTTGCGGTCATACTAATAGACCATTTTAAAAATGATCCGGGTATCTATTTTTGTTCCTCACGCGGCCACCTAAATCGTCACACAAAACAACGTAAAACAATTAAACATGAACTGTATCAAGGTTCATTGATGCACACAAGTTCATCATCTACTAACCTTGATTTTATATTTTTAATTGTTGTGTACTGTTGTTCTTGAAGATTTATACCCACATTACACGGTTCAATACTTTCGTCAAACTGATTGAGTTCAAGGACAAAAAAGCATTAAGCTATATTGTTGCAATTTTTTATCAAACTGCTTTTGGTTCGCTTTTGTTCTTGAATTCAATAAGTTTGACGAAAGTATTGAGTCATGTAATGTCGGCATTAAAACCGTTGTGAGAGACAAGAACGGAGCCCTAGATCATTTTCAAAATAGGCTATTGGTCACTACAAAGAACCATAAAGATTAGGGCTGCCCAACGATAAAAAACATCATATCGATATCAAGGAATCGCAGTTTTCGGAACTTTTCTAGTCTGTTTGAAGGATAGTACATACATACAATGAATGGTAAAAAATATTATGGAAATAATTCAACTTCGAATTGTTAAATTACTCTCTGTGTCAATTTGTTCATTCAATTCGTTCAAATTCAAAATTTAAAATATCCTCACAAAACGGGGACAAAAATGCAGAACCACAATTCACTGCCAAACTGTGCTATACAGGAGAAAAATATTTTTTCTTCTTAACAATTAAATGTATGTTCGATATTGCGAAATTAACGATATATTAATTCTATATTGATATTGAATTTTTTTTTATCGATATCGTTGGGCAGCCCAAATAAAGATGCACCTATCTTGACCACAAATCCATTATTAATTTATATAGTGCATACAACTAATACTGCTAAGTTGTGATACACATACATATATACATCAGTTTTTCTCAAACTCCGTCAACCCCTAACACAACCCTACCCCCACTTTTTATAGTTGATCATCCACATTTTTCCACAAAACCCTACTTTCAGTGATCCCCCAGGCCTGGAACGCCGGACAGCCTGCCCGGCAATACATTGTGGCCACCTAGCAAAGATAACACAAAAAAAGAATAAATAAATGTAAATAAAAAATAAAATAAAAAATGTCACTTTCATTGTTGCTCATTGTTATCTGGGAAACTATTTAGATGACTACAAAGCACTGAGACATGGCTTCAGTCTCAATGCACGATTACTGATTAGGCACGTAATTTGTGTGTTATGTTCAGATATTTTAGAGCTCGTAATTTTATTAGATATTGTATTAGTTAGAATGATTACCAAAATAAATTTAGCGTTATCAAACTCAACAGTGTTTCAAGTTGTCATTGTAAACCATAAATCCTAAAATACCAGAACCATGCACATGAAATATTATCTGCATGCACCAATGTTATTGTCACAAATTCTAAATTTGCCGGCCTAATCATTGTAGCAAAGCAATAGGCCTACCTACATACAAAAATGAAAAATAATTTTTCATCACAATAAAATAAGAAATGCTCTTACCACAAAAGCAACAATATAAAGTTAAGTACCTTAAAAGGTCTTTAAAACTCTCTCTAAAACTCACCAAAACAAATCTATGATCCAAAACCTTTTCTGTGAGCAAGACTGCAAGACCCCATTTTTTTTATGAATACTCTGAAATACACTACCTGGCAATAATTTTGAAAAACCACTCCTGGGGAGAACACTGCTACCTTGCATTCATAATGTTTGAACAAGTAACAAAAAATACAGGCACATTTAAATGATATTTGTAAACATTTGAATTTCTTCTACCACAGGGTCTAGGCTAAATGTTGTTTATTATTAAACATATTATGTAGGCCTACCTACAATCATTATTTTCTTGTTATTTTGTTGTTTGGTAGTCTACATAAGAAACTACCTATTATTCGCAGGGCATTTGAAAGTGCATTAAACATAGGGGAGACCGGGGCACAGTAGGCCATGGGGCACAGTGGGCCAAGGCCTATAATAGCTGATTGATTAATTTTAAAAATCTTTTTTTTTTTTGTGCAATGTTGGTATTACTGGTGCACACTATGCACCTGGGTTTGAGGCTTCAAGATCGCCACCTCACCTTGACAAGAGCACATGGTGGTTATAGCCTACTGAAAGTAAAAACAAAGTAAGCTTTCATTGGTGTTATTTTGCAATGACAAATGTTAATTAATTATGTTCCTTTGGTTCAATAATATAATTATAATGTGTTGAAGATTTAAATCATACAATATCCATGGTAACTGTCTATGGAAAATTCTCAGCACTGTTGAAAGATAATAGTGCAGCTGGGGCACAGTGGGCCACTATTTTTGGGGCACAATGGGCCACCAAATAGATTGTCTGATCTGTACAAAAAAACAATGATCTAAAAAAAATCGCAATTGGCTCACTTGTAAAGAAAATCCTTAAGATAATGACATTTATTTCAAATTAAACTAGACTGCTTCTACTGAGTATTATATGTATAACTATTTAAGTTGATTTAGTAAAATATTTTATTGATTAATTTAATTGTTATGAAATTATTATGTAGGCCTATGTGATGATATGTTGTGATGTTGTGTACGACATGAAAAATAGCATAATGCTTATGAAAATATACTACTACTACTTCTACTAAATATTTGATCATACTTGTGTACAATAACTCACATGGTTCACTGTGCCCCGGTTCCTGGCCCACTGTGCCCCAGCCTGGGGGCACAGTGGGCCACTTTGCATGCCTTTTGCCTTTTTCTTTTTACAGGAATGTTGCATTTGCAGGTATTTGCACAAATTACACTAGATTCCCAAGGGGTTGATTGATGTGTGTGCAAATTTTCTTGAGTCTGCCTTTAATATTTATGGATTTATGATATCAAATGTGAAATTCGGCCCACTGTGCCCCGGTCTCCCCTACACGACAAACAAATCAAACAGTCCCTGCTCCCTTTCCGAATGTGTCTCCTCCATTCAGAAAAAATATAATTTAAATCAATTGCAGGCCTACAGCCTGAATTGATAGTTCGGTAACTCTCGTCAGTGCCAAATTCTCTGTTTACATAGGTTCTCCACAATGAATGAAAGCGTGAAAAATAAAAACGTGTAAAATGTATACAACGAAGTAAAAAAAAAACTGTTGAAACAACCAAGACAACAAAACTGAAAAAATATTGATTTTCTAGGAAATGCCATTTTAGTAATGTTCTCTTTCCTGGTGCCAATTGGTGATGTATGAGTGGTGAAATGTTAACTTGATTTTATTATACTTGAGATTATTGGTATTAAGCTGACAGTAGCCCTGGTCAAAGAAATAAGCTTTCGATAAAGCCGCATTCACATAACTGACTATTGATTATTGACTATTGACTATTGACTAGTGATTATTGACTACCCAAAGAAAGATATGAACACTACACAACTAAGTTCTTTGACACGTATGATCTGCCACCTAGAACAAATGAATCAAACTGATTGACAAACAACGAGCTGTCAAAATAATAAAATTGCAACATTATGAAGAAAACGAGGTATGGCGATAGTAACTGTTCACCAGTTAAAACGTTTAATGATGGGCTTAACCAAGTTGTGAAGGTTTTGTATGTTTCTTGTTTGTTTTGAAGATTTGTTTTCAAAATAAGAATATTTTATCGTATGACAGCTTCATAAAAATAATAAATAAATAATATTCGCCGGAAATAGTCAAAAACAAATATACACTTGACAGTAATTGAATAATGGTATTGACTTCCGTTGCTCCACATTCATTGGCTGAACGCGAACGTTGTGATTGGTTGTAACTATGACTTCCAGATATCTTCAATTCGTTAGTCAATAGTCAATAGTCATAAGTCAAAAGTAAAGTTGTGTGAACGTCAGCACGTATCGCCTATGGTTCAATTCGCTTAGTCACTAATCAATAGTCAATAGTCAATAGTCAATAGTCACTAGTCATTTATGTGAACGCGGCTTTACTGACCCAGACTAAGAGGATACAAACAGGTGAAATAATGGACTTCACTTGCCTTTGTTTGCGTTGCTCCAGGGTCATGCCTTTGTTTGAATCTTTGTCATTGGCACCTTTCTTCCGCTGTACCTCCTGTTGTTTCTTAGCATTCTTTGCTCGAGCTAGATCTCGCTGGTTTCCACCTGGAACAGTTTGGGCCAATTTAATATTTAATTTAATAAACTTAGCTATGATCCTATGAATAATTATTGTTGCTCATCTATAAGCTAAAATGTTAGCGAGGATTGAGTTGTTACTTTCGAGTTTTGACATGTTCTCCTCTATAGGCTACCATTCTATTCCTCGACAGGTTGGTTTTTAAGTAGGCCTAGTCAACCTGATAGACTGAACAGTAAGGTGAGCATTAGATTACAATACTCAGCCCTGTTATTGAATGGTTAAGGCATGTGTAATTACTAACTAGTTCTACTTCCCTCAGTATGTTTTTTTTTTCTTCCTATTCGAATGTACCTACATACTTTTGTGATAGAGTGTTGTTTATTAATATTCAATACTAAAGCAGCAGCCAAAAAAACTTACAGTAAACTGTTAGCCAACAAATGTAACTCGGTACCTTTCAATCTTTCAGTCTCCTGACATACCACCCAATTGGTAAAGTATTATTGGCATAGATGTCAAGATTAGACAAAAGTATGGTGAGCTAGATTAGAATACAGTGCAGCCTACATTATTGAGAATTTCATGACGAGTCCATACAAACAGTAAAACTGACATTTGCGTCAATTCCCGTAAGGTTACTTACTACTGTAATTACTATTATACCTCCTTTTCCTTACTAGACTTAGTTATTATTATGTATAAATCCCTTGGCATAAAATTCTTCTGGCAGTCTTGTGATTTGTTGGCTTCAATTTCGTTTGCCATTTAAATGACAAGAATTTTCCGAATTTAAATAAGAAATCGTTTTATCTTGTGAGTATAGCCCTATAGGCATACGATGATATAGGCCTAGGCCTAAGATCGTAACGATTCACATGCGTACTTGAGCATCACTGCCAGTACCTGAGTACATAGCCTAGTTGGTACAAATTTACCAAGGCTAATAGGTTAAAGCCGCTAATGGGGTTCTCAACTCCAAAAAGTAATATTCCAGATCAACATGCAGTAATATAGACTGTGTATGGCCCTCTCGCTGAAAGTGAAAAACAGACTCTAGCTAATTTTTCATCCATTCAATAAGCTTATTTAACTACTTTTTAAGAATGTGTTTCTTTAACATCAATGTATAGACCTATCAAGATTCAAAACAAAAGTGAAACTGACGAAAAGTATTTGAATGCTCTTGCTAAATAAATGCTAACTAAATAAATAAATAAAATAAATGGATGCTAAATTAATTGAATTGAATTGAATTATTTTGCCAACAGGAGGCACTGTTAAGACAATGTGGGATATGAGTCAATATTCTATTGGAATTTTAAATTTATAACTGTCCTCAAACTTTTTATAGAGAACATTTTTTATTAGACCCGTTTACAAGACAAGAGTGAGATTGGGATTGAGTTGCTCTCAACTTGCCTTTCCCTGTCATTAGGATTCAATCCTTGTTCACTCTCGTACTAGAGCCCTTTGTATTTCATTTCGGGAATCCACTAGTTAGGCCTACAGGACTTCCAATTCTATTTACTGACTCGCTCCTGCATTTTGTGGGAGTGGATGAAAGAAGTAATGTGGAGTGGAGATGGAATATTATTCCTACGATGTCCACTTTTCAATGTTTAATTAATTGTTTCATTTTATTCATGATGATAATTAAAATGAGGATTCATTATTAATCATCATCACGATTCTTATTTATTTTGATTTTTTAATTACATACAAGATGTCTACTAAACATTAGGTCTATATCACATAAGGTTAAAATAATGAATTATTTTCAAAATTCCTAATGTTCCCAATATTCCCGGGAATATTTCACCAAATATAAATGTCGGGAATTTACACATCACTAGGCCTAGATGAAAGTAATCCGATCCTTTTCAGGAAGAGTTTATGTGGAGTGAATTGGGATTGAATCCAAAATCCAACTCAATTCCAGTTTCAATCCTCATAAACACGGTAAATGAGACCGGTAGGCCTACTTATTTGCATTAAATTAACTGATATAAACTCTGGTATTACATAAGATGCTTAATAACAGAAACACTATACATTCACATTGATCATAAGCTTGATTTTTAACTTACAAAACAAGAAAAATAAATTACCAGGCATAACTTACTCTAAAATCTAAATATAACCAATTGACTTGAAACAGGTTGATTTTATTGGAAAGTTTGACAAGTAGGCTAGGCCTATTTGGGTGAAAGTAAAAATGTACGGATTGCAGGCTAAAATTAGACGTCCTTGCAACTTGGTTCTTATAACTGTTGAGAAGACTTAGGCCTACTTGTTACAGTGTCAAATTTTTTGTGTTCCTAACATTTTAACCAACAAAATAAAACTGTGGGCATACCGGTAGCTCAAATAAAAGGGTTAATTATAGAACAAGTCAGTGCGACTTTATTTTCGTTTTTTTGTTTTTGCTTTGCTTGTTTTTGCTTTGTTTATTTGCTTCACTAACTGCTCTCCTTAACTCCCCCCATCCCTCATGTTTCCGTATAGGCCTACCCTATATATTTTTCCCAACCTATCTCTCCTCCTTACCTCAAGTGACTCCCAACCTAGCTCCTGACCATTTCCGTAGCACTCTCATAATCCCTCACCATCTTCCCTCCCCTCTCCCCTGTCTATCTCCACCCATCTCTTTCCCTTTCTAAGCACCCTCCTTGTCCCCCTTTTTTGTACCCCCTCCAATGCATCCTTCCCCTTAGTGTCGTGTGGATCCCAAACCGTTGCCGCTTATTCCAATCCTGGCCTCACAAGTGTCCTGTACGCTTATCCCTAATTTTCTTACCTGCTCCCCTTAGCACCCTCATAATACAATTTAAATTCCTTATTCCCTTCCTTACCATTCTATCTGTCCCTCCCCCCCCAGTTTCTGTCCCTGTATCTCATATGTTAACCCCAGGGGTTAACTCCCCTGCTTCCTTCTTGTAAACTTACACCCGCCCCCCCTCCCCCCCCATGTACACCCACTTACATTTACCCACATTCAAACTCATTATATCCATCATCCTCCCAGTCCCACCTCCACTATTTAACTTTCACTGCACCCACCACTGCCATACCTTGCACGTTTTCTACCTCCTCAACCTCCCCTTTCATATACGATCCCACACTGTCCCTCCATACTCCAATTTATTTATTGGCCGTACCTCATTCCAACCCAGTTGGAAGGAGTGCGGCCCTATACGAAACACTCCTGCCAACCCCCCAAGTAGCAAACCTAGCGTAGGAATGTGGAACTACCCTGAAAACCCCCGTTGGTAGGAGTGGCCCATACTATGGAACACTCCTGTTAACCCCCTTTGGAAATCAGCTGTTTTAACACGTGGGTAAGGAATATGACGTTTGACAACCCCCGTTGGTAGGAGTGACTGCCTACTACAGAACACTGCTGCAAACCCCCTTTGGAAATTAGCTGTTTCAACACGTGGATAAGGAATGTGACAGTTTGACAATCCCCGTTGGTAGAGTGCGCCCTACTACAGAACACTGCTGCTAACCCCCCTTGGAAATTAGCTGTTTCAACACGTGGGTAAGGATGTGACAGCTCGGCAACCTCCGTTGGTAGGAGGGGTTGGCAGCAGTGTTCTGTAGTAGGGCACACTCCTACCAATGGGGGTTGTCGAGCAGTCACATTCCTTAGCCACATGTTGAAACAGCTGATTTCCATGGGGGGTTGGCAGCAGTGTTCCGTATACAGCCGCACTCCTTCCAACTGGGTTGGTAGGAGACAGCCTTATTTATTTATTTTTTTATTCAATATAATATAATAATAATAATAATAATAATAATAATAATAATAATAATAATAATAATAATAATAATAATAATAATAATAAACAACAAGGCAAAAGCCTACGCCTAGGCTTGTTATCATGCAATAAGTTACTATAGGCCGAGGGCCTGCTAAATAGTTTAACCTTTATGTAGGCCTAGGCCTAGCCTAGAGTTTAGGAAACATACTCAATCAAAGCCTAAGCCTTCTGGGTTTGCAGTAGGCAGGCCTAAGCAAGCCTAGGCCCTAGGGTAGGCCTAGTCTAGGCCTAGGTGTGGGGCTAGACCTAGCTGAGGCAGAATGGAGATGAGCATAGGCCCTAGCCATAGGAAGGTTATAAAACCACTGGCAGCGAAAAAGACAAATTTCAGAAACAAGGGAAGTAGACAATGCCAGGCTTACTCAATGACGTAGGCCTAGGCTAGCCTACGCAGGCCCTATAGGAATCTCCATTTCAAAACGCCCCCCCAAGCTGGTTTTACGAAAGGCCACGCAGAGACGACCTTAAAAATTAAATTTTCAAAATACTTACGAGTCATTATTAATAAGTCTTGGTCTCCGACTATCAAGCACTGGGAAACACAAGTGAAAAGAAACAGGAAATAAAATCAGGGCCACTATTAATGTAACCGGGGTTGTCGAGCTGTCAAACGAGTAAAATTTCTAATAATGGCCAATGTTCTTTTCTTTTCTAACCTTCTCTAGCGCTCCCTACATGAGATGATTCAAACCACGTATTTCGTCTCACAGCCTTGTTTGACGACACAGCATTCCACAGCCGACCACAACACGACGAGCGACGAGCTTCATGGAAGCATGGTGGAAGCGTGATATTTAAAAGTTTGAGGAATAGCCAATGATTTTCAACACCTATAGTAGTATTTTAACATCTACTATAGATGTTAAAAATAAATACCTTACAATAATAATACTGGACACTGTCCATATTTAACATACAAGAAGGCGGCGACACGCAACACTAGCGTAACTAACGGCAAGAGGAGATACGGCGATGATGGCCGCTTGATTCAATGTTATTTTCGCACTTTAAAACTACTCTAGTAGCTCTCTCTTCTGCGGCTGGGCCTTATCGCCCGGTGGCAGAGGCAACCCTCCCCCCAAGATTTAATAAGTGGGCATCTATATATATTCATATCAATTCATAAAATAAACTAATAAAATAATAAAATGCCCTGAAGTAAAGTGAAATAAATTTTTAAGCTAAATAATGAATAAAATTGACAATAAAAGGAAAGAGAAGAAAATATAATAAAATGTCCCCCCCACCTCATGATTTAGGTACAGTCTCCCCATCCCCCCGTTAAGACCACGGCCCAAGTCCATAATTAAAACCACTAATAGCTCAAGTCAATAAAAATAGCAATGCCTTGCATTGGCCTAAATTAAACCTATATGCCCATTGACCGCTTGAGTAAAAGTACTAAAATCACAAGCAATACTAGTATAAAATAGCTAATAAAACATTAATTACTGTGGCCACTAATTAAAACAATTACAACCCTCAATAATAACCCTTAGTGTTAGTTAGTAAAAATAAGTAATTTCATCCCTCCCCAACCCGCACCCTGAATGAGATTCCGTCTAAAACTCCTTACGCAATGCTGCCCAACTACCTTCCCAGGCAAATCGTTCCATTCTTTAATCGTCCAATCGATAAAAGAAAATTTCCCCACATCAATATACCTTCCCTCCCTCTGAAATTTCCACTCATGGTCCCCCCTCGCCCGATACTTTCCCTTAACCAATCTTTCTTGCATTACTTTCCATCCTCCCAGCCCCCTAGCGATCCTATAAAAATTCCCTAGCCTATCCTTCCTCCGCCTTTCCTCCAATGACTCCCACCCCAGCTCCCTCACCATTCCTGAAACACTGTCGTACACCCTCCTCCCATTACCACCCTCCTCTTCCTCCCATCTCCACCACCTAACCTTCCCCGTAACTCTTCTCGCTGCCCTACCCTGCACCTTTTCGACCTCCTCAACTTCCCCCAGCTGTACGGGTCCCACACTGCATCATTGTACTGAAAACATATGTAAATAAATAAATAAATTCACATTTAGAGTCTACCCACTCCGTAATTAAACTGATTTGCAGTGGGGGACTTTAATTTTAAAGTGACTAAACCAACCCTGTAGGCTAGGTCCGCCTAATAAAAAAATTCACCCTCGCAATTCTCACCCTCGATAACTGGATGTTTGTAAAATGCTAAAACATATTTCTAATTGTTTTTAAGTTGCCTAAATACCAATTTTCACAGTCGTTACATCCTTGGTTATTGAGATACAGGTATCCTCATTTTTTAAACAACCCCCTTTTTCGCCACCCATTACTGGATTTTCGAAAGATAGTAAAACATGTTTTTCTTTATTTTTAAAGGAGAATCTTTATACCAATTTTTACGTCTGGAACATCTTTGGGTTTTTGAGATAAAAAAATCACCCCCTCATTCTATCGCTCCTTTTCAACCCTCTTGAGTGGATTTCAGGAAAATGGTACAACACATATTTCTTTATCTTTAATGGAGAATCTAACTACCAACTGTCACGTCTGTAACATCTTCGGTTTTTGAGTTATAGGTGTTCTCATAATCGAAAAATCACCCCCTCTATTCACCCCCGTTCACTGAATTTTCGTAAATATGGTAAAACTGTGTTCCTTTATTTTTGGAGGAGAATCGAACTATCAATTTTTACGTCTGTAACAGGTTTGGTTTTTGAGCTGTAAAATCACCCCCCGTTACCATCCCCGCAATTGGATTTTCGAAAAATGGTGAAACACGTGATTCTTTATATTAAAAGAAGAATCTAAATACAAATTTGCACGCATATGTCATCTTTGGTATTAGAGTTATAGATATGCTCATAAAAAATTCAACCCCCGTTTTCACCCCTCTTAACTGGATTTTCGAAAAATGGTAAATTCCCTTTTTTTTGTTTAGAAGGGAGAACCTATGTACCAATTTTCAGGTCTATAGCACGTTTAGTTGTTGAGATATAGGTAGTCTAATGAAAAACTTCCACCCCCTTTTTAACCCCCTTAGGGTCGGAATTTTCAAAAATCCTTTCTTAGGGATTGACTTCATTATAAGAGCAACGTAACTTCAAATATTATAATAGTCTACCTATCTGTATTTGTTACATATCTTCGTAACAATATTCTTATCATGTTTGCATCTCCTCTTGCCGCTTGAGAGCGGCACTTCCTGCATGTTGCAGCAAATTTAGGCCAGTGTCCCGTATTATTGTAGTAAGGGATTTGAGCGTACATTCCGCATCCGAAATCAAAGTACCCATTTACGGTAAGGAGTACTATTATATTTTATAAGCAATTAAATGAATAATACCTAAAAGTTAAAACCCATTTCAGAATTGTATTGATTGTAGACTGATAGTGATGTAGCATGCTATACATATAGTTTTTCAAATGTATCACAAATTATAGTTTAATTAAAATTCCATCCTGCCTCCAGATTCTATTTTGCACAGACACTTAGGTCCAGTCTTACAATGTCCCAATACTAACTAATTATTCGTCGAATAGCTTGTTTTCTCCATAGCAACCACCAATCAAAACCCTTGAAATCCTACAAATAGCTTATTTGCTACAAATAACTTTCTTATTAGTTATTAGGAGATTGTAAGGGCTGGTCCACACAGATTTTTAAGACATACGATTTAAGGTTTAACGCGTAGTCGTAAAGTTGGATAATAGGAAACATGTACTGGCGTTCACACAAAGTTTTAGTTTTAAGTTGTTTTCATAGTTGTTTTTAAAACAACGTCTTAAAACCTTATGCATTATGTCTTCAAAATCTGTGTGGACCAGCCTTAAGACCGGCCCTTAATTCACTTCATAGGTCATATGGGTGAGGTGGAGAGGAGAGTCAAGTCATGACACTAGGTACACATTAGCTTCGTTTCTTTGTCCTGCACTCTCTGCATGTATGCAAGGAGTGTAGCACTCTCGCGTTTCTTTGTCCCAATGCAGCTACAACGCTAGTCGTTTCTTTGTCCGGTGTAGCTGCATTGATGCAGGATATGCAGCACCAGCTCCCGAGCAGATGGAGCATTGAAATGCAAGGAAGTTACCACCAAGTTTAAATATTGTCACATAATTATGATGAAAAAGCGTTCACTGTTGATTTGTTATTATAAAATAGACATTTAAAGTGATTTAGAATGGTTCTCAACAATGTACACTAACTAAGCCTATTACATGTTTTTGTTTTTTTATAACACGTATAAATTTGAAAGTGTCGCACTGCTTGCAGAAATGGGTTTCTTTGTATCTACACAGTGTAGCTTGCACAGCCTGCACGGTCGCGTAGTTCCTGTTTACACCGCTAACTTACACCACGATTATATGCAGGACAAAGAAACGAAGCTAATGTAATGAGAAAAATAAGTCACGATATTAGCTGATAAACCTCATTTATAGCTTCCTCAGAGTTTACTACATAGTACATTTTCCTCAGAGACTACTTTTTAGTAATGGAACCATTTTATTTGGAATTTTACATTCAAGTATAGAAACAACCCAAAACAGTTTCAATACTTTCCTATTACATTACTAATTTAGTACAGTTACCATTACGTATTTAGAGTAGGAAAACTTCTTACAATATCTATGGTACTGTGGTGTGCAGTTAAGCATATAAACATCTGAAAATGATCCATCAAGCATATTAAGTTACTGTAAAAATGAACTTGTTAACAATACATACATATTACATACACATAGTAACACTCGAATAATCCCTCAGTTTTGTATGAAATTCCGTAAATGTATTGGGTTAGATAGGCGTATACAAATTTAAAAAATAAATTGCAATAATTAATATGCACATGACTCTGCCTCGAAGACAAACTAATATCAAAAATAATTTAAAAAAGTATAACACACAGTCACTTATTCTTTCAAACAAAACACTTCAGTTATGGTCCAACCCCAATTGACACAATCCTAAGCACAGTAGGTGAAATTAGGTATGCAATTGATTATCACTAGAATATGTACGTATTTAAATGAATCAATATTTATCGATTGTCTTCTCACTGTTAAATTTAGAAGGTAAACCATAGCCACACAATTCAATACTACAGTGCATAATGCAATGTCAGTAGCCAAATCTTGTAGGCCTACATCATGATAGGTCCTTTAGTTGTGTTAAACCAAAAGTGAAAGCAACTAAGGGCAAAAACAATGAAACTTGACAAGACACAAGTTCGGTCACTTGGGCAAGTGACGACTGTAGTATGTACCGCCAATAGCAAAATTTGCAAACATCTCACTATTCTTATCATGTGTGGTGGAATGTATACTTATGAATATGATGAATGTACCGGGAAACCACAGACGGGGCCAATTGCACACATTTCCTTATTCGATAAAAAAAACATAAGCAATAGGCTAAAACATGATTTTTTTAAAAATTTATTGTCACCCCATCAATTATACGAACATTATGCCTTAATGACATTTTATTATGTGCTTTGCTTTGTTGCTATGACTGCTCCAAAGTTACCGCTTCATACAGATCGATTTAAGTAAATTTACCAAGTAAAATAACCAATGACTATCGAACCTACAACTTTTGTGCCACAGTCAAAAAAAAAGTGGCTTCAAATGGCAGTGATGGAGGGAACATAGATTGAAGGATTGTTCAACACACTTTTAGAGTTTTTTTTTGGGTGACGATTCTCTGACAACTAATGCTTACGTAATTCACTGAAGATTCAATCAATTGTGGACAGGCCAATACATTTTATTCTTCAATCCTTATCATTCAAAACACAAATTATTTCCCAGTTTTTGCTATAAATTAAGCAAGAAACCTATGACGATGAAAAAATAACAATCACTTGTGAATGGAATCTGGTGGCGTATTGCTTTTGTAGACTGAAGGACTTTTGCATTCTTTCAAATGCTTTTAATTGAAAATGTATGCCCCATTACAAAACAGTGTTGTTTAAAGTTCCACTTTCTTCCCCTTTTTGGGTTTTCCACTTCTGTCCCAACCACTGAGTTCCGTTGTCGCGTGTTTTGCAATGTAGCCGATGAAGTCGTCTACTTCGCGGCCGCCCTCGTATCGGACGGGGGAGGACTTGCTGTTCTTCGGGGCCCAGTACAACGTGGGGAAGCCTCGCACCTCGTAGTCGCCGGGCACGTCGTTGTTCGAGGCGTCAATCTTCACGATCGCTATGTCCTCGTCTTTCAACTGCAAAAAATAGTGGTATGGTTTATGTAAGTTAATTGTCTTAGTCTTTGCTATGAAATACATGCAACTGTAACTAAGTTGTGTTTGGTGAAAGGAGGAGACCAACTCGCCTGAACATGGTAGGCGGCCGTATGAAAAATAGCACACATTTGTACATTTCATATGTAATAGTAACTACGTACTAACTAGTACTTATTTAAGAAATTCGTATTGGCATTGTATTGAAATCAGTAGGGTTAGCCTATTGGTTTGGTAAATAATGGAATCGGTTTTGGAATTGGTGAAATTTTGGAACCATCCCATCTCTAGTTGTGTCATAGGGACCTTTTCTTTTTCCATAATGAGTCAGTAGGTACCTTTTCTCCAAGCTCGTCGTAAATGGGAGCAAGCTTCTTGCAGTGTCCACACCAAGGTGCATAAAACTCAATGAGTGTGTCTTTGCCGTTGTTAGTGATTACTTCATCGAAGTTTTTAGCCACTGCCACCTTCACTGGGCCACTGTTGTCGTCGGGAATTGGCTCAGACTTGAGGTAAGGATCCAGCTCACCAGCCTCTAGACTTGTTAAGAACTTCTCAAATGCTTCTACACTGCAAAAAGAAAATTAAACTCACAAAATTAATGTCTTACAGATTTAACAGGTATGGAAACCGCAGCAAATCCAAAACCCAACTGGAATTTGTAACAACAACAAAGATTCACTGAGATCTCTGAAATAAATACTTGTAGGTAGGTAATGTAAGGCACTACAATACGTATTTGGAAATAGGATGATATTTGGGATTTAACGTCTAAAATGTTTGCAACGATGCTAATCCAGACTAGGCCTATGTATGGGTGATTATTAGTGTTACCCAACAATATCGATTATTCGATACGATATTGATATCGTGGGAAAATCGCCGTTAATTTCAATATCGATATGGTAGTGTCATATCGAAAATATCGCGATATCGTGGTCAACTCAAAATATTAAAATATTTCCGCTATGGTCTGCAGTATGCGTTGCTGCAATATGCGTTGCTGCAGCGTTGTCACTGAGTACCTAACCCCCGCCCCCCCCCCCCAACCCTCGAGGATATCATTGTCAACTTGAAGTATTTCTCCCGCGGTCTGCAGTACCCGTTGCTGCAGTTTATAACTGCACATCTACCCCCCCCCCCCCCCCCCCCCACCCCACACACAGATGGCCGCACGGGCCCGGCGAGTTCCCTTTGTTTGCGTCGAGACATTGGATCCATTCAACTATTTGTACCTGGAACCCCGAATTCTTTCCGAGTTCACCGGTCAAGGAACCAAGCTATGAGCCATACAATGACTTCAAGGCCTATAAGACCTTATGATTAGAGGTGTTTGTAAATGGTGTTATGTTTTCTTTAATTTCGTTTATAGATTAAATAATTTTGATGTTATGGCGGTGTTATGCTTTTTGGGAGATTTTCTACAGTAAATTTCGCCACAAACATGTTTAAACTAAAACGGGATTTTAAAGTAATTTAATTTATTTGAATTAAATGTACAAACTAGTACTAGTTAAAGGAATAGTCAGATGGAGAACTAGAAAATTACCAATGAGTCAAAAGTGCATGAAACTCAGTTATGTGTAAAGTACAATTGATATAGGTTGCTTCAACGCAAGAAAAAAAATAGTGAACATTCAGCTATTCTAATTGATTGACTCCGTCCGATCTGCTGCATTTTTCTTCTAAAGCGTAGTACAGCTGTATCGGTTCCAAGGTCGCTAACGCCTGCCTGATAGACAGAGCACTCATTGTGTAATACGAGTCCCGCCAGCGCTCCGCGAAACACTCGGCGACTGCGGACAGTGCCGCTCAAAACAGATTGCAACTTTTCTACACATGAAATCACAAACAAATTAATTGCAGGGCAGTTTGTAGAAGTACACGTTCGTACTAAGAAGCATGTTATCGGTAGAGAAACGATGCACATTAAACCTCCTGATCGATTTTTGATAAGTGCCCTATTTTAGCGGTGGTTTTACTATCTCGAGACAACAATTTTTGTAAATGGGAATTACCATGAAGAAAGTTGCTCGGTGCTACTTGGTAGCACCAAGCCAAAAAATCGCGTTTTCTTTAATTTTTTAACCGCCTGCTTTTAATGTATGATATCGTTTAGTCATGTTTTCCATATTTGAGGGTGGACATCTACAAATGGTAGTTCTTTAGTTTTTCATCTGACTATTCCTTTAATACGAAGTGTATTAACATTACCATTACCTGTGTTTGTCTAGTGTGTCTTTACGGTCGAATTAAAGGCGGCAGTCACAACACATAAGAATCTTCTTGTCCGTCACGTAAAATCCCTCAGAATTGTACTCGTTTGCTCTGCTTGACGCCGAATTTCAGGAAAAATAAATCGTTGATCTTCTTAACGAAATCATCAATATAATGAAAAAATATTAGGTCCCCACGATTGTGTTGTAATGACGTTTGACTGTAATAATAAATTTAAATTTTTTAAAAGTGTTTATAATAAATTAAAAACAATCGAGATTTCGTGTTATTTCGCTCTTAAATACAAATTTCGATGTTATGACTGGAAATTGATGGATTTCGCAAATTTTCGCGGTGAAATTTTGATGTTTTTAAGGTGCCTATCAACAGATATACACTTTGTTAATCTCCCCCTTCTTTATCAACACTTTTCGCGATTTCGCGGTCCGCGAAAAACAAACACCTCTACTTATGATGTAATATTTAACTCATCTTGACAATGTACAATACAATCTTGTATTGTGGTTAATATACAGCTAAGAAATGAAATGAAATGAAATGAAATGAAATGTTGTTGTTCAGATGTTGTGTTGATACTTTTACGGCTGTCAATAGCCGATCCCGGACAGTTGACTCGTCATCACGCGACACTGCGAATTCAAGCCATAATCGCTATGCAGCATCTCATACTGCAGGCCACGGGCAGAAAATTTTCAAGTTGATGTTATTTTGATATCCGGGGGGGGGGGGGGGGGGGGGGGGGTAATAGACGTGAAGGCACTAACTGCAGCATCGCGTACTGCAGGCCACGGCGAAAACACTTTAAATTGACTATGATTTCTTATGTATTGCTTTATTACCGCCGAGAAAAATTCGATATCGCAATATTGATGTTGATTTTGATACGACGATATCGTTGAAATGGCGCCGATATCGATGTTGAAAAAAATATCGTTGGGCAACACTAGTGATTATGAAGAAAGAGGTCTGTCTATTGCCAATCTTAATGCAGAGACAGTGGTTTTGAATGCTGCCCGAAAAATACTGACATGGACAAATTTAAGAAAACAACTTAAAAGTCCTTGACTAATTAAAAAAAGGGGTTTATAGGTACTCAAGTAGGCCTACCGAATGAAAGTTGAATCCATACCTGGCTACACCAGGCGGGTAATGGGTACTGATACCTGTTGTTTCCCTAAAATAAATTAATTAGTTAAAATTTAAATTGAAACAGTCCATTTGTAATACTTACGAAAACTCATCTTTCATAATGAACTTTTGGTTCTTGATGTCGCGGGCAAACACGATTGGTTTATCCCCCTTTACATAATCATAACCGAACTCATTCAGCTCATGTTGGAAGTCATCTTTGGCACTAATTCCAAAGTTGAAACCGGCAAAGTTCTTTGCAACTTTCAAAATACGGTTCCTCCAATAATTAGTTCCTAAACAAAAATAAAAACATGTTAAGCAGCCCTAACAATCCATAGGGTGTTACTTTCAAGTTTTTGTAAAAAGAAAATATAAAATTGGACAACAGAAGACATCCTGCTAGGCTTATAGGCCTATCTGAAAGAATTTCTACGCATGACCTAGAATGAGATCCTAAACAAATAGCCTATATATATATATTAATTAATAGTAATATAAAAATATCATTTTCTTTACCTTTTGGATTCTTTTCATAATCAACTCCATAGTAAGCAACTACTAATGGATTTTTGAAATCTGCAGTGTTATCTCTCTGACGGTGGCCAACCAAACCATGACTAAAAAGATAAACAAGTTTTTATTAGCAAATTATGTTTTTGTTTAAATACAGGCTAAATACATAAGGACATTATCTTGGGGAAAGCAGGTAAATTGGATAGAAAGTGTCAGCCTGTGTTAAATTATAGGAAAACCCTATTTAAAAGAGATGCACTTTAAGCATAAAAAAAAAGATATCCAGGTTACCTTGAGGTCTGAGATGATCAATGAGGAAAAGCATACTAAATGAGGAAAAAGATGGGGAAAGAGACTAGTTATGGCAGTTTACCTCCATGATCATTGTTTGTTCAATCCCATCAAAAACAATGAGGAAAGGTATTACTGTCATGGCTTTTTATCGGTTGTCTTACTTATGTTTAAGTACGGTTGTGAGATAATATCTGAACTAGCATTAGCACCACTCTTATAGGCAAAAAGAGTGGATTGATGAAGGTAAAGCATGGCAAAAGATAACTACTGGAAATCAAGCAGTATGGAAATAAGACACAATCTGCTAAAAGCACCTATATCGGATAGGAATCACCAATAGCAGTATATGCAGTCTATGTGGGAGGGAAGAACAGAACAGAGAGCATCTGATGAGATGTACAAGTCTTAAAGACAAAGTAGATGCCCTTCCACCTGGCACGAGCTATGAAGAAAAGGATGCCTGTTAGGGATGGGCACATACGTTTAATAGCCTAAACGTTTAACCGTTTTTAAAACTCGCGTTTAAACGTCTTATTCGCTCTATCCCCTGCCACGAGATGAATAAAATGACCTTTGCAGTAAATTACCGAAAAGTTCCGGAATACTGTATTGGGTAAAATTACAATTTGTAGCTAGAAAAAACTATAATAGTAGACTAGTACTGCAGTATGCTCCGTTGTAAAATATTTGTTTCAGATCTTATACACAACCACTTCTGTACACAAGTTTAAACGAGGCGTAAAAAGTATCAACGTTTAATGGGCCGTTTACATAAATGACTAGTGATTAGTGACTAGCCCACTTGACTAAGCCACGGGCTTCTTTCATTGGCTATGAGTGAGAATTCTGCACTCTGATTGGCTGTGACTCACACCTGCTGTAGTCACAGCCAATCAGAGCGCAGTATTCTCCCTCCCAGCCAATGAAAGAAGTCTGTGGCTTAGACACGGGGGTTAGTCAATAATCACTAGTCATTTTAAACAGCCCATAAACCCACTCCCGCGTTTAAACGTTTAAACGTCCCATCCCTAATGCCTGTCTCTACTGGAAAACCAGAAAATGCATGATGGCGAAGTAAGCCCAAAATGCAGGCATAGGAAAAGAAGAAGAAAGATTTTTATTTGGTATTTAATATTTATACAATTCTATCCAAACTACTAACATGGAAAATAGCATCCATCAATTATGTCACCTTGCCCAAATAAAAAATACTCACTAATTCTCATTGATCCAAGCCTCAATGTCTTCCTTCTTATTGGGACCCTCATACTTGTGTGCAGCAGGTTCAAACTTGTTGTGCAAATGTTTAGGATAGAACAATACAACTGCATCTCTGAAACAAAAAGTATAATTTGATTAAGATAACAACTAGAAATGCATACAGTACATAGCCAGCCACTCATTGATGCAGTACCGGTATAAAGAAATAATGTTTGGCAGGGATGATTAATAATTAAATTATACAGTACACTTGCATTGTACATCTTCAATTAATGTCCCACCTTGTTGCGAGTACAAATTAAATGATGCGAATGGACAACTAGGCCTACTGGATTTGTTGAGGATTGATGGAGTTATTTTGCTGTAATGATTAGGCAGAGCCATACATTAATATCATGATTTAAAGCCGCAGCCTGCGTTATTTTGTTTGTTTTTATACTGTAGGCCTAGGCCTATCTTGACTCAACTCAATACTCGCGAGTAGTTGGCAGCTCGACTCGATACTCGACTCGAACTAAAAAGTACTACTCGCAAGTCGCACATACCTATTTACAATGAAACATTAAAGTAATGCACCACCGAAAAAATGATTACCCTACAAAATAAAAATGCGTAAAACCATGTGGTACCATTTTTTATTGATCAACTTAAGTTTATTTGTAATTTGTATGGATGAAAACCCAATTTTACTCCAAGTGGCACTGTAAGCCTAGCCCTGTCGGACAATAGAGAGTAGTCTAGATGTAGCCAACTTACGTTTCGCCCTGTTTGGCCAAAATTTTGGAATCTTCGGTGTGAGCAAACTTAACCTTTTCACGCAACTTGTCAGTAAGTTTGATAAATGCTTCCTTTAGATCAGAAACAGCTTCAAAAAAGCCAATAACAACAACATCTTTCTTTCCAATAAATTCCTCATATGCAGAGACAGAAGTCAACTCCTTTGAACTAGGACCAACCTGGGACTGTAGGTGTTTTACAATACCAGCTGAAACAGGTATAATTACTCATTAGCCAAACATAATTTATTATACAAATAATAGGACTTGACACTGTTCTTAAAAAATATTTAATGTTAATAGTTTGATTAACACTTTGGGTGCTGGACGTTTTAGACAGGTCCTTCCCCTGGTGCTGGGGGTTTTTGCCACTTTTCTCGATATTGTACCGAAGGAAGTATCAAAGGTATGTATGTGGGAGTTATACCTAAAAAAAAGCTTGACTCTTGATCTTCAAAACGATTTTTTTTTTTTTTTTTTATTTTCATACGAATAAGTCATAATTTTGTAAAAAAGTGACGATTTTGGATTTTAGAAAAATAAAAAATAAAAAATTACAAAAAAATTTTTTTTTATTTTTTTTTTATTGACTTATTTTGAAGCTAGAACATTTTCACTCTGTACTGATAGTAATAATAAAATAATAACAATAAAATAATAAAACGCCCACTAAAAGCCATTTACACTATTCACGCAAACATCTAGAAATTTTGGCGCCAACAGAAAATAAAAGCGGCTGCCTATGCCATCTAACGGTAAACAACAGTACCAATGTTCTCGCAAAATCCGAGCGGCGTAGAAAAACGTCGGCAGTCACTAGAAGGTTTGATATATGCCCGACGTAATATTACGCCGCCCGCCAACCTGGCACGACATCGCGCGACATAATATTACGCCGGCCGCACGCTAAGTGTTAAACTTGTGTCCTGATCAACAAAAGAGCAGAAAGTGAAAATGGTAGTTTGTTAGGTGTTTCGGTCTTATTCCTTCAATCAAAACTGATCATCGTTTTAAGGGTGTTTTGAGGGTGTTTTAAAGAACAATGGCGGCCTGCTTGCCAATATCATTTAACATTAATGGTTTATTTATCCTCGAACATAATTATCTTCGTCAACTGTCGTTTAAAAAGGAACAATGAAAGTTAAGCAGCTTTATTTTGCATATACTTCGAAGAGATTTTGAAGTTTGATTTTACACGCGATCTAACCATCAACTCCAAACTGGTTTAGGCCCACTATTAACAACAAACAGCTGACCGACAATTCACCTCACAATTCGTGCACTCCCTCCCTGTAGAGCAGTCCACAAAATTAAAAACAACACTCAAAGTGATTCTATGAGTACGGTTCAAAAATTGATGAAAGCATTTTTGGCATTCTGGATTGGTCCATTACTTGTTGAACATAGCCTACTATACTCAGCGATTTGTAACTCCAATCTGGAGTGTTTCAAGCGTGCTTGAGATGTCGGGCCTTTTCGTTCGAGCATCTCCTGCTTTCAGTTATAATGGCGGCGATTTCAAAATAGCAATGTTGAAAAGCTCGTATTTTCCGCCAGGCAGAGTATGTATATTGAGAGCGAAGGATACCTCTACGTCAAAAAACGCAGACAATTTTCATTTTTTAATTATAACTCAAGATTGAAACACAAAATCGAAAATCTGAGAAACCATAGCGCTGTGGTTTGGTAAGCCCTGCAGACTGAATGATAAATGTACTGTATTTATCGCGATATGGCTAGCCATATCCCGATAATCATTCGCGATATCCCGATAATTGCGGCAACTTGATTTCATATTTGAATTTGGCGCCTGCTCAAGGTTAGCCGGGCGACCACCGACCAGTTGCCGAGTGCGGAGTGCCCTCCTTCGATGTAGCCGCAAGAAAACTATTCGCCACTATCCACCTACCCCCTTCACCAGCCCTTCTAAAACAGATCAACAATCCTGGTGCCGGACCAATTGAACATATGACGCAATGTTAAGTAGTATTAGAGCTTTTTCCATAATATTGGGGTGATATATCGCGATAAAAATTGAAAATGCAATATCGAGACGATATTTTTTGTGCCGATATTAACACGATATATCGCGATAATTTTTTATTGTTGTTGCGATTATCGATATGGAATTTTATATCGTTTGACATTCCTATATTTAACGTTATAATCAGTATGACTGTGATAACGATTTCCTTAGTAATTTAAGGAAATCGGTATCACAGTCATACTGATTATAACGTTAAATACATTTATCATTCAGTGTGTAGGGCTGACCAAACCACATCGCTATGATTTCTCAGATTGTCGATTTTGTGTTTCCATCTTGAGATATAATTAAAAAATGAAACTTTTCTGCGGTTTTTGACTGAAAGGTATCCTTCGCTCTTAAACCATATATATATACATCAGCTCCCTGTGTCCAACAATGAAGTTGGGTAGGGGATAGGAAATTAATCCCATCATATCATATTTATGTATATATATATATATATATATATATATATGTCCTTTATATTTGTTGTCTTTATCTCTATACCACCACGGTCTACAATTCAGGTAAGCTGTTGGGGTCTATCCTTCTACCTATCATATATATATATATATATATATATATATATATATATATATATATATATATATATATATATATATATATATATATATATATATATGTATTTGTAGGTTCTCGGGTTGCTGTCCACGTTACTTGCTCTTTAGAGACTGGTTGCTGGCCCAGAAATGGGCCATTGTCAATGTCTCGACGTTTCGGCAAAATCGCATTTGCCATCTTCAGGATGATTCGTTGGTTAAGAACCGAATGGTTTCCCCTCTGGTGTGTCCATTCTTTTATACCTAGCCTGGTGTGCTGTTATTGGCTCGCTAGGAGACCGATTCGCAGCTAGCCAATGGCGTGACGGCGTGTGTGTTGAGCGGTGGCATCAGAACCAGCTACCATTCTTGGACGTATTAGTGATGAAACGGAACGACGGGAGCCTCGGTCACACGGTCTACCGCAAGCCTACCCACACTAATCGGTATCTCAACACAGCCTCTCACCATCACCCGGCCCAGCTCAAGTCAGTGGTTCAAACACTCGCCACGAGGTCTAAGAAACTGACAGACAAGGAGCACGTGACAGACGAGATGATGGGACTGAGGAGAGCTCTCCTCGCCAATGGTTACGATAATTACGTAATCTCAAAGGCCTATAAACAAGCCAACCGAGAGTTTAAAGTCGCCGAAGAGCAAGAGAAAAAGCCTTTAGGTACTGCCCACATGCCATACATAAAAGGAATCACGGACAGAATAAAGAAGATTCTTAAGAAAGAAAACATCGCCACTATCTTTAACACAGATAGGCAGATCTCATCATTACTGAGGAACGTCAAAGTTTCTATCCCTTTAGAAGCCCAGGGCGTCTACGAGGTACCATGCGGCTGCTGCGGGAAAACCTACGTAGGCCAAACCAATCGGCGCGTCTCCGCCCGCCTCAGAGAACATAGACTGGCGGTAGAACGCAGGGAGAGGTCGTCGTCTCTGGCTCAACACGTGGACGCTACAGCCCATTGGATTGACTTTGATAATACAAAGACACTGGCCAAAGTGGAACACTATCGCACAAGGACCATCCGAGAAGCCATTGAGATTGTCAAACGAGAACACTCTATGAACAAACGAGACGACTCACTCACGCTCCCCGCAGTATGGAAGAGCATCTTGGCGGCGCGGCTAGTAACACCTATAAACCCACCCCCAGATGCAGTACCACCGCCAAAGCCAGGTGACAAACGAAGAAAGAAACACACCGACAGGATCGCGCCCGACGTAGCGGCATACACAGGTCCGACCACGAGAAGCCGAGCGCGTCCCAACAAGATCTAAAGACCGACGGGCCGACACAGGTCCGACCACGAGAAGCCGAGCGCGTCCCAACAAGATCTAAAGACCGACGGGCCGAGCGACGGGACTGCGAGAGAGGGGCACATCGGCCCGCGCGGCCGGGTGCGAACGAACGCCGGTGCGCTGTAGTTCGACGAGGCCGCACTCTAAGCGCTGTCGTCGCCACCGCTCAACACACACGCCGTCACGCCATTGGCTAGCTGCGAATTGGTCTCCTAGCGAGCCAATAACAGCACACCAGGCTAGATATAAAAGAATGGACACACCAGAGGGGAAACCATTCGGTTCTTAACCAACGAATCATCCTGAAGATGGCAAATGCGATTTTGCCGAAACGTCGAGACATTGACAATGGCCCATTTCTGGGCCAGCAACCAGTCTCTAAAGAGCAAGTAACGTGGACAGCAACCCGAGAACCTACAAATACATCTTCTTCAGTCCGCGAAAACCTACAGAATAACATATATATATATGTGTGTGAGAGGGAAAGAAGGATAGGAGCCAACAGCTTACCTGAAACCATTTGGCAGGCTGCGTAGCGTAGATGACACAAAACAAAACAAAAAACACAACACAAAAACTTCTGGACGTTTCGACGCTTCGGTCTTGGTCACCAGAAGGAGAATGCTTAAACTAAAACTATTTACAGTATATACAATGGTTGAACACCAGTGCTGTTGGGGGTGGGGTAAGGAAGGCGGTGGGAGGCGGGGCTACCTGATGTTGAGATTGGGAGGGTCTCGGTACAGGGTTACCGCGATATGGGCTTGTTCCCACCGTCCTCAGACGGGTGGTCTCTACAGGGTTACCGCGATATGGGCTTGTTCCCACCGTCCTCAGACGGTGGGAACAAGCCCATATCGCGGTAACCCTGTCCCGAGACCCTCCCAATCTCAACATCAGGTAGCCCTGCCTCCCACCGCCTTCCTTACCCCACCCCCAACAGCACTGGTGTTCAACCATTGTATATACTGTAAATAGTTTTAGTTTAAGCATTCTCCTTCTGGTGACCAAGACCGAAGCGTCGAAACGTCCAGAAGTTTTTGTGTTGTGTTTTTTGTTTTGTTTTGTGTCATCTACGCTACGCAGCCTGCCAAATGGTTTCAGGTAAGCTGTTGGCTCCTATCCTTCTTTCCCTCTCACACATGTACTAGCCTTTAGGCCTGTTCTATATTTCCTATATATATATATATAGGCCCTATATATAAAAAAACTAAAATGTAATTCTGTTATTATTTTATGCCTTATATTCTAAGTTACTAATACTAAAACAATTTCTTACCCTAAGATTACAAAACTTCGCGTGTTTTAGCTCATATTTTCGCTTCACCTTCGAAACCTTCTACGCTTGATAGCATTGCGGTAAAACTAAGGGTGGGATACATTGTTTAATGGTCTAATCGATTAAACTGTGAAATTAAACGCGCTTAAACGCCAATATTGCAAGTGGGTAGGCCTAGTGACAATTAACAAAACAAACTAAAAAAGTTCAGTGGTTCATTCTTTCTGAAATAAGTCCTTGCATCATAAAAAGAGGGAAATATAATTGATTGTTGCTTAAATACTAAGTTTATTGGGGAGGGGGAGCTGGGAATACCAGACATGCCCTAATATTGTGCGAGCATTCCTGCTGACACAATAAACATTCAATAAAAGGGGTGAGAAACAGGAAATGAAACAATGTGGCATTTAATTTCACAATAAAATCCTTAAATGTATAATTATTAATTAGCTACGGGCGTTTAAACGTTTAATTATCCCAGCCCTAGCTAAAACCAATGATTTACCAACAAGTTTCAGACCGTACTGTACCCACAATGAAACACCTAGAGGTTCGGCTTAGCGTTTTGAGAGAACAGAATCTATTAGCAAACGCAACAATTGCATTAACATGGTGAATATGACATAGAATAATATCATAAATTTACAAAAAAATTAGACAATTGTTAGTTTACAGTAGGTCTATCGATCGTCATTAGAAGTCTGCGGGTACCCGAGATTTCGGGTTGTTTCCGGTAGTTGTACTGACCCAAAATTCGGGCTTTTTATTACCAAATTCAGGCTTTTTTGGGTACCGGTAGCCTACCTTAAAACAAATTTTTTCTTATAGTAACTTAAGGTCCTATTTAAATAACCGTTAATAATTCTGCAAGTTTCTGCCATGTTGACAATCGAAGAAAATTAATAAGACCAATTTTTTCTGGTCAACCTGTTGCATCACATCTCACAAGGTGTTGTGTGATTGGTGGTGGGGGAGGGGGGCATACAGAAATAAAACACTTTTGAGACATGTCAGAACGCCCACCCCCACCCCCCGTTTTTTTAATTCTTCACAAATATTTATTTTTGTTATTTTTATTTATTTAATTACCTGAACATACCAAATAAATATTGGAAAAAATGTGTAGTGAGAAAAACTCCACTTGAAATAGGCCTAGGCCCTACACCATTACCCGACCCAAAACCCGAAGTTAATGGTACTACCCATACCCGACCCGAACCTTCTAGGCCTACCCGCAGACCCCTAATCGTCATACCGGTAGTAATGCCAGGTACTTTAAGGTAAAATACCTGCTTCTCGTGGACCATTGTAGTCCTGGGACATTTCTCCATTTCTGAATATCTTGAGTGTGGGATAGCCAGTAACACCAAACTTGTTGCATGTCTCTTTACCACCCTCAGTACAATCAACCTGGAATCAAAAGAATGTGGTTAATTTAATGACAGGATGGTAGTACGCATGTATCCAAAACGTAGGCACATAACAATGTACCTATTTTCCAGATTTACATTGGGTCACAACTTCATCAATTACTAAATTATCAACCAGCTCTTGTTTGATTTGATAGAAGGCCTATTGGCTGGAACAAGGTCTTGTGTTGACTCGGTGCCTATAATGGTGAATTCACGACCTTGCGTTGCGCTGAGCTGAGCGTTGGACTTTGTTGCGTTGCGTTGACTTCAACATCTGTTCACGACCTTGCTTTAAACTACAGCCTTCTCGACAGGTCAAACCGCGGATTCAAGGTCTACTTGATCTCCGATCAAGTGGGCCTTGCGTGGATTGAACCCAAGGTCCGTCGATCTCCTGGCGGAGGTTAGGTAAACCTGAATGTAAAAACTTGGGAGTTTGACGAGTCCCCGCCAGGGGATTTACGGACCTTGGATTGAACCGACGTTCGAGAAGGCTGTGCTTTAAACCGAGTATCCCGGATCATACATGCCGCGAGGATCAAGAAGGCTTTGCTTTGCGTTATTGCGTTGGAAAGTTGAACAAGAACAATGTTTGCAGCATCGCACAGTCGCGCACAGATGATGCTCATGATTGGCTGATAGGACTTCGAAGTTCAAAGTTGCGTAGCGCAACGCAAGGTCGTGAATTCACCATAAGCAAACAGTACCTACTTTCGCCAGTAAAATGATTTTTCCCAGCTGCCCGACATCCCTCGAAAGTAAGAGATTAGTTCACGTGCAAGGTTATTATTGCCCGAAGAGATGTTTTCCCTTTTCTTTGCATTTGGCTACGTCTGTGAACAATCATAGTGGATCTGTCATGGCAGCACAATTGTGGTGAATTTCATGTTGCAAGGACACTTCCACGGCCAATTTATGGTGTTAATCGTGCATATTTCATTACCGGTATTAAAAGTTAAAACAATGTTAATTTTACTAATTAAATAGAGTAGTTTACATTCACATTATAAAATAAATCGTATTTCGTGAGTTTTTCGGGAAAAAAATTGGGTTTAAAAGATATAGGCCTATGCTATACCATACTTTTACCCAGTCTATTTTCAGTGTAGGTAGGCCTATTTCTTACATAGAAAAAGGGAGTATAAAAACTAGGGATCACATCGGGTACCCGGCTCCAAATATTACCCTGAGCCATTTTACGGGTCCGGGTAACTTTTTAGTCCGCTTCTAGGATAAATTTACGCGCCAGTATTACGTGCGCCGACCCTTCCACCACCCTTCCACAACACGTGACTTGGGGGGGAACAGAACAGACGCGAGCCGACTTGCATTCGTTACTGTTTGTTCTTTGTTTAACATTCTGATGAACATTCTGGCTAATACTTGTTCTATTACTATTTATTTTTCTTAAAAATCCTGTTTTATGTAAGTGCTTCAGTTGTATATTGAGAAATGATTTTTTTTACTCGACGTGATTAGGCTACTGCAAACGTATTCCGAGAGGGTAACCAAGCGGGTAGCTTGCATATCATTCGTTCCTCGCCTTCGCACCCCGCGCACTTCACAAGGCCTAGCGACGACTTTCAAATCAAGCCTACACATCGAAAAATACGTTTTAGGATCCGGGTACCCGGGTAATATAAGAGGTGGAACCGGTTCCGAATTTTATTACACGATGTCATCCCTAATAAAAACCACAACGTTGTGCTCCACAATTAGGCCTCCGCCTACCGTTAAAAGTTGGTAGTGTATCCAACATATTTAGTGACCTTTGGCTGGAAATTGAATCACAATGCTCTCTGTATTTATTTAGCTCCTTCTTAAATGCCCTCATTTGGCTATGCATTATTCTGGATCTGCTCAACAAGTACAGACACGCTTCCTTTTCCTCCATCTTCATGACGCTCGGCATTGCGTCAGGTATTTATAGAGAATAACTGTGCCTCCCAATTATTGCATTTGATAGCCTAGTTGATCATCAAACAAAAGCATTTCAACAGTTTTCATTCATAATACGCAGCACGCTCATTTTGCGCTCGTTACATTTTGACAAAAATGCGCTCGTTTGCGCATTTTGACGTAGTGATTTATATGTAGCATATTTGAGTAGCTGCACTTTCATGCACTCAGTGCACACTGAGTGCGGCAAGCGCATTCAATTGGGAATGGTCGTCTGCACTCAGTGCGTCTTTTCGTATTCGATTGAGAGTGCGCACTGGCTTCAGACCGCAGTGCGATATCGCACCACTGCATTCAGTTGGGAAGGGCACTAGGCCTAACCGAGGACGGTGCGAGTGCCATGATGTACAGGCCTAATTGCACGAACTGAGTGTGTACGGACAGCAGGCCAATCGAATACACCATTAATGTCTGTTATGTTATGTTGATCGGATTGGAATCCGAGAGTGACGTCACGGGCTAGGCCTAGCCTGTAAGACACTGGGTGTAGGTCTAGCCTGTCAATTTTGGGAGCTCTGCACTAATGACAGGCCAGTGAGGCACAGAGCTAGGCTCACTAGCACGATTTTTTGGGCGATATTAGACCTAGGTAGGGCCTAAGGGTCCCAAGCTAGGTCTATAATGGCGGGGCCCTAGAACAAAGCCACAATAAACCTAGGGCCGAAGACCAATAAATTAAACTTTAAATGTGCATTGCAAGTAGGCCTAGCCTAGGCCTCGTACTAGGCCTAGCCTAGGCCTACAGACTCACGGAATTTAGGCCTACCAGTGATGCCGGTACGCGTGGGCTCTTGGTAGGCCTAGTATTAATCAGAAGGTAAATTTACCTTAGCTAATGCAACTGGAGGGTCATTGTCCTTGATTATTCCAGCAGCTTTCGCATACTCAGGCTTCAATTTTTTGCAATGCCCACACCTGGAAACAATACATAAGAAAGAAATTATGAACACTGAATGGCTGAAAGGATTAGGCTATGCGCTGTGTCATGTTAGTCTAGAATCTTACCAAGGTGCATAAAACATGACCAGTGCAGTTTCATGATCAGAGATTATCGAAGAAAAGTCGTCATCTGTCAGTTCCAAAACATCTACTTCATCTGCATATGTATAGCACAGCAAAACCAAGACAAAAAGTATCTTGCATAAAATCATATTTGATAAAAACAACTCTTCACTTATTTTACTGTATGCGGACGCCTTGGCCAACAAGAAGAATCCCAAACCGTAAGCACGACGTGGCTTTTTCACTGTACGTACGGGATTAATGCCAGACAAACGCCGGCAAATGACTTGTTCGTGAAGTTTGTGTTGGCGAGCTGTGATTGGACCACATATGAACGAACTTCCCCCACCCAATACCAAATCATGTTTCAAGTAGGCGGTGGCTACTGTGCATTGTTCTGGACGCGCGGTATTTGGATTTGCTGCTGGCCCTTCCAACCAATGGCATATTTGTATCTATAAAGTAACGGCCTTTTCACTCTTTTTCTGTGAACAACCAAATACCTTAATTAATAGTAATAGCTTCGCTGCTACGGTATTTGGAACTACTTAGCTTATTATTTAATGTTCAAACATAAAATAGACACCAAGTTACCACAACTTTGTAATTAATTAATTAATTATATATTATTAAAGCAGTGAGTTTTTCTTATTCAGGCATATTGTATTTTCATTATGTCGCATTATAATGCAGGCCTACCTATAATGATATCAATTTATTTATAATATAGTGTTTGTATAAAACAGTAAAATTAGCTATTTTTTGTCTTGTTTCTTAAGGCGGATTCACAATTGAAATAAGAGTTGAAATAGTGAAATGGAACATGCAATAACATGGAACATGCAATAACAATGCTATACGTCACAGTGGATTGAAATAAGCTTTGTTTATTTGTCTTGCACTGGATCTACACTGGTCAGTGTAACACTTCCCAGAAAAAGAACTTTCGTACAGGAAATGTGATGCCAGTGTAAGCTGCACGCACAGTTACAAATAAACGCCAGAATTACAAGAAGGCGGTAAATTGAAGATTGTCTACAAACTATACACGAAGTCACGAACTGTCAATATTCAGAATTCAGATTTATTTTTATTGATGGAGATGGAAGCTGCTGCGGCTGTCATTGCCGCAATCGGCCTAGGCCTACCTGCGTTATCAGAGTATGTAGACCCTATGGACTAGGCCTAGGCCAGGCCTACATATAGGTTATGTCATCTCATTATAATGATAAACACAAAATAATATAATAAATTGATGTTTAAAATGCTTACTACGGTGTAGCCTTGTAAGTATTTACCAACCAACTGAATTAAATAACAGTTATCCTGTTCAACTGGCTGTCCGTTTTCATCTCGGAAAAGAGGAAATAGCCAGTGTAAGAATCACCTACACTGGCTACACTGACGGCTACACTGAATTACAGATAAACGCAAACATGACAGCTACACTAACTTACACTGAGACAAATAAACGGTATATCGTCTACACTGACTTACACTAGTGTAAAGTGCAGGACAAATAAAGCTATAGTCATAAGAAATGATTCAATTCCATTTCTTATTTCAACTTCTTATGACGAACCAATCAGAGCTCGAGAAGAGAAGGCCACTCCAGTCGAACCGGATATGGTCGTTGTTGTTGTTGTTGATGGTGGTGGTGTTGTTGTTGTTGTTAATGTTGTCGTCGTAGGCTTCTTGCAAGCTTGCTTTACAACAATGAAACAAATGAAATGAATCGATGTACAAACATCAAGCTGTCAAACAATAAAATATTCTGATTTTGAAAACAAATCTTCAAAACAAACAAGAAACATACAAAACTTTCACAACGTGGTTGCCCATCATTAATCGTTTTAACTGGTGAGCAGTTACTATCGCTATACCTCGTTTTCTTCATAATGTGGCAATTTTATTATTTTGACAGCTCGTTGTTTGTCGGTGCTGGCGCTGCGAGTGGAAAAAAGTCGCAGTGCAAAACCCCATTTGGCCACGGCCTGCTATAGGTTTGGAGTAGGCCGTGATTATGGCGTCAGATCATGGAGTTGTATCTTCAGGAGGTCTAGCTTCAATGGAACTTCCTGTTTCATTGAGGTACATCCGGCCGACGAGCGGCTGACGCCATTTTGTTCCTTAAATTACAGCCTTCTGGATGAGTTTGAGGTTGACTCTGATTGATCATCTATTATTGACTCATGCAAGGCTGTGATCTGTCAAAACTGGTGACGAAATTAGCATCGTAGTCGCTAGCCCGGTTATTTCTCGTGGTGGTTTTTCACGCGACCGTCAAGCAATTATTATTCTACGGGTAGTCTAATGTGTATTTAACGTTTAGATTTTTGCACTCGAATTTTGAAAAATACAAAATTACTGTAGGCTCATAGACTTCAACTGAAGTGCTAGGCCCTAGGCCTCCTAGGCTTAGGTCTATAGGGCCTCCTAAGCCTAGGCCCTAGGTCTATAGGGCCTCCTAGGCCTAGGCCTATAGTTTAACTTAATTTAAATATCGTATTTCTTTAATCAAACACCAAAGAAAACAAAGAAAACAAAAACACGACGATTTGATATTTGTAAACATGTTACTAGGCGTAACAATTAACTCAAACAATAACGAAACAACAATTAACAGCTGTCCTTGACATTGACAACCAGGAACAAAATGCCTGCCACCCATAATGCATTGCAAATCTCACTGCACTTTATACGATCACCGCTTACTACAGAGCTAGACATCCAGTACCGTAGGTACTATTATAAATCCATGGTCAGATCCGGTCGAAAAGTGCTCGATTGAAACGCTCTTTTATGTTGTCTTACATTTTGTCTTATTTATTTATAGCATTATTTGTTTAGATTTTAGTCTAATTGTGAGGGAATATCTCCCAACTGCATCCTGCTTCATTCATACAGCAAAATGCACCTTTCCAAACACCTCAACAAAAAAGTTTATTTGTTTAGGGTTAGTAAATTTCTACTTATCATCACGGACAATTAAACTTAGGGATCATCACAAAGTGTATACAATGTAATATGCTATATTGATCTGTAAATAAAACTTACTTATTTACTTACTATAACACCCTGTTTGACAATACCAATACATTATAGTACATGTATTATGTACAAGTCGACTGGTAAATAAATTATCTCATCTTACTTGTATTTACGCGTATTTTGTAACTTGGAAAACGCTCTGTGTGATGCGTTGATTCATAAATAAATAAATAAATAAATAAATTCACATTTAGAGTCTACCCACTCAGTAATTAAACTGATTTGCAGTGGGGGACTTTAATTTAAAGTGACTAAACCAACCCTGTAGGCTTCGAACACCATCGACGAGTGAGCGATAACCAATCAAAGATCGATATTTCAAATATGAAACAGTACAGTGCAGTGCGAACACCTGCGGACAGATGCCAGAATTAACAAGGCCGATTCAGAACAACTTTGAATTTATTGAGTGCTTCGTTGCTAGGACGGCTCCAAAGTCACCGTTTACTTATTCCTAAGCCAAGAAGTAATGGAATTGAATCCACATTAGAAGTTAAAAAACTTCTGCCTGAAGCGGGATTTGAACCCGGACCTTCTGCATTGGAAGCAGGGATGCTAACCACTGGACCAACGAGCCACCTAAAGATAAGAACACAATGTACAATACAGTGGCGTAACTAAGGGGGGGTTTGGGGGGTTTAAACCCCCCCCGAAACTACATCGAGAATGATATAATTTCTTTCAATAATTCAATTATATTATTTATGTGTTCATCTACAACTAATATACCTTTCGCTTGAACCAGTAAAAGTGAGGGTACATATAAATAAAAATGCATTAATCTAATATTACAATATCACGGTCTGTGAATTTAAATTTAAATAACGTATGTGACTTGTGACCACAATGTTTCACTTTATGATGAGATTTTATTGAACAACCATAAAACATTAAAAACACAATTTCCATGCAATTCTTATTTAGAACTATAATTAATACCTACTGTAGCACTGTAACTGCAATATAATACAAACAAACGAGTAGTGGTTCGAGTAGTATTCTTTTGAGTCTAAAAGGCCCGAAATAATTATAGAAGTGAAAAAAAATTTCGCCTTCGGCGAAATGGCCTCCGGCGGCTGGGGCTTCGCCCCAGACCCCTTTCGGTCCCCTCATCTCACTTTTCCTTAATAACCCCCCCCGAAAAAATTCCTAGTTACGCCACTGGTACAATACCTGTTAAAGGAATACAAATATATCATCTAATCTTTCTTATGTATGCGAAGAATATTAGGTTTAAGGTAAAAATGCCCTCATTGACATCAATATGATTACCAATATCACATACAATTGACAACATGATGATCAAAGATATTATAATATTCCCTACGATGATGATGATGATGATGACAAAGATGGCAACCATGAAATGGACCGAATGTTCGTTTAGTTTTAGGAACTGGTCCCGATGTCCCCACAACAGCTGTTTACGGGACGCTATTTTGTTCCGTATTTTGTAACTTGGAAAACGCTCTGTGTGATGAGTTGATTGATAAGCGAGCCCATAGTCCACGGCCACGAACATTCTGTCCAAAAGTTCGAAGTTCAAGTCATTAGTGTGACGTCACGTTTCCCGTGTTCACCAATCATCATCATCATTATCCATCGCGGTTTCCTGCTTCTGGCAGGGTCAGCTTGGGTTTCACAACCAAATTTTTCCACCTCTTCCTATCTTCTCACAATCGTACTTCCTCTACTTGCTCCCAGTTCTCTCCTCTCTTCTGTAAGTCTTCAGCAATCTTCCACCAATAAGGAACCCTAATTGTGCTACTCTAAGATCCTGACGGTCGACAGCTGACAGTTAGTAATAATTTTACAAGGAGTCATCCGTTCGGATATACAGTATTTTTGTTTTCCTAAAGACGAAACAGTGAAACAGAAGTTGATTAAATTGATGTCAAGAATGCTACAATTACTATATACAATATACAGTACATTGATGATCCTGGCGCCGCTTATTGGTACAAAGCCTACGTTTCGGGTAGGAATTACACTGCCCATTTTCAGACAGACAGAAAATATCAACAATGCTCAATCAAGCCAAAGATACATCTACCGACGTACAAAGATTTGCCGTTGCGACGTAGCGATCTTGTTATATATTATAACAAGATCGAGTGTACAGTACAGCTGCCGCTCGGTTTACTTTGTGTCATGTTTTCTGTACACTCTCGTACTCGCCTACTGCACAAGGAAACAAAAGACATTTTTTGTTTAGGGAAGGCTCACACATTTTTTTTATTTGCTTCCTGGTTACCTCAAGTTAAAATAAACGGGAACTAATTGGTTTCGGCTCGAAAGGTGCATTAACATCGCTTTAACAGCAAGTCAAAGACATTGCTGTCAAAACACGCTCAAAAACAGACCTGCGTCATCTTGCTCGTGATTTAAAGGATCTGACGTCATAACTCTGTAAACAATCATTTAATAGTACTGAAATCCCACAATTTAGTAGATCAACGTTTATTTCTAGTTAGTAAATGAACACTGCTCAACATTAATTAACAACAATATGTCAAATAATTGCATTATTTTAAACACGTTTTGGTAAATAGTGTATCAAAAATCAAAATGTATTTTCTGAAGAAAACAGTGGTATAAAAGACATTGTTGTAAAGTCACTGCATCCTAGATATTGTAAAATGTCCAACTTAATATCTTTGATATTATTAAGAATACTTCAAGGAGGCAGTTGTTGACAAGAGTTATGACGTCACGAGCCGTTTTTCAATTACGGAGCGGGTAGTTCCAAATTTCAAACTTAAAATGCTAATAGAATTGGAAATATACACTTCTCAGGTATAAAAATTATATAGTCCGTATTTTTAGATAATGGCCTTTCGTTTTTAGGTACTTCGAGGAATATTTATTTTTCATGAGCCTTTCCTGTCTAGACCCATAAAGTAGTTACGGTTGGACTGCGACGCGAGCAAACAGATGTGTTTTACAACCGTGTACGTATAACACCAAAACTCGATCAGTTTTTAACGTAGGCTTGAGATTGAAAGCATTTTTGGAAGATAAGGGTCGAGCGCATGATAAATACTCTATTTCTTTTACGTGACTCATTTAGTCATTCATAAATAAGTTATGGAATAGTAAAAGAAGCATATACTCAAATGCCTTTTCACCGGGACACGAACAAATTCATTACAAAACACTGGGTACATAATTTTGTTTTTAATTTTATATCTTCATTCCTAAGCCTAAGATAACAACCTATCTTACACTGAATTTGTATGTATTTGACAAATATGGTCTAGAGGTTTTAATACTTCAACGTAAAGACTTTTGAAGCTATCGGTACCCGTTGAAAAAAATAAATTTACAAACGTGTTTTGCAGACATAATATCAATATTTAACCATGGATTTATAATAGTACCATACAACTCCATGATTTAACAACCTTCATAAAAAAATGTAATTTAAAAAAGTTACGATACCTAGATACACGGTCCCTAGTTACATTCACTTTAATCATGTGACATATTATATGAAAGGCGGGTATGGTTTGATGTAGGAAGCTTGGTGAAAAGAAGAAGTGTTTTAAAACTTAAAAAGATTGTTGTGGTTTGTTGATTTAGGTCATTGGGTTTGAAATATAATTTCATATATAATTTTTTTTTTAAATATATATATATATATAATTTCAAACCCAATGTTTAGGTTGCTAAGAAGAATTGTCAGTCTGTGGTCAGTGTGTGGTCTGGTGGGTTGGAAGGAGATGAGAAGCATGCGTTAGGGAGTCTGTGGGTTGGGAAAAGAAATAGAACAGTTTGGTGTTGAATTTATAAAAACAAGTCAGAAAAGCTCAGTGTATGTAGCTGGTGTTAAAAGTGTAGACGTGTGTGCTGGAAGACGAAGGCTGTTCGGATCGTCGAAGGGGAATTCCTCTTCGAGAGCGACGGTCTTCGTATTGGAGCGACATCAGAGACTACAAGGGTGAGTGCTGCATACCACTGAGCTTTTATTTTTAGAATTTAATTTTATTTGTGTCCACCCGAGATCGGGCTAGGGTATTTGACAATCAAAAATCCCACCACAACCCTGTCGGAAACTTCTTTATTTTAAAAGAGCCCCGCAAAGCCGTAAGATCGCCACTGAAAAGCAGCAGATCGTGCTCTGTCTGCTCTGCTGCCTCGACCACCATCTGATTGCTCAGATATAATAAAAGAACACAACCTAACCCAACGCAAGATAAATTTATGGTACGTTTATGGCGGGTTTACATAACTGACTAGTGACTAACAATTAGCGACTAAGCGAGCCCGTGACTAAGCCACGAGCTTCTTTCATTGGCTACGAATGAGAATACTGCTCTCCGATTGGCTGTGACTAAGGTTTGTCTTGACTTGACTAAGAAGTTGAACATAGCTCAACTCCTTGGTCAAGTCCTTAGTCACGGCCAATCAGCACGCAGTATTCCCACTGTCGGCCAATGAGAGAAGCCTGTTGCGGCTAGTCAGTTTCATGAACGCGCTCTTAGTCGCTAGTCGTTAGTCACTAGTCAGTTATGTAAACCCGCTATTACAGCTACGCGTTGCGAGCGAAGTGAGGGCGCGAGCTCCAATCAGTGGCCGAGTTTCAAGCAAAGAAGTTAATAGTTTCAGCAAACTCGGCCACTGATTGGAGCTCGCAACCCGTAGCTGTAAACGTAGCATAACTGGAAGAATAATTCAGAATGATACAACTAACAAGAAATAACTGTAATGCTACGTTTACAGCTACGCGTTGCGAGCGAAGCGAGGGCGCGAGCTCCAATCAGCGGCCGAGTTTCACGCAAAGAAGTTAATAGTTTCACGCAAACTCGGCCACTGATTGGAGCTCGCGCCTTCGCTTCGCTCGCAACGCGTAGCTGTAAACGTACCATAAAGTAAATTTAAACATACTGCGCTTCGCGCTAAACTACCAACCTGTTACAAGGCTGTTACATCCGCCCAGAAAGGAAACGCTGTGATTGGTCACTAGAATATGCAAAACGGAAGGCACCAGTTGCAAGAAAAATTGATTGAATAGAAAGAATATTTCAGAATACAACAAACACGACAACAAAAGAGCTCGGCCCATGTTGGCGACATTGCAGGTTATCAGCTGGAAATGTAAACAGTGAGTTGACTTCATGACTTGATTGGCACTGAAGTGAGGTTATATGACCACATATAACTGAGAGTTTATTTCGTGTCATAAAATATTTATACATTCTCTATTTAGTAAGCTTTGCTTGGAAATGGGGCAGATCTCTTGTCTACCTACGGGACTTTAATACTTTAATAAATAATAGTTAGGCCCTAGTCTAGACGCTCTCCTAGGCCTAGGTAGGCTAGTAGGTTAACATAAGCACAGGCCTAGCCGATACAACTTCCGTGTAGGCAGGATCCAATGGAATAAAAAAATTATGTCATTCATTCAGTTTGTACTGCTTAGCAAACATAATATTAAACAAAGTCGTGTCTTGGCCAAAAGCTTATTCTCAACACTTAGGCCTACAAAACCCACAAGAAATGTACAATATGCAAACATACACACACTTAAAAGTATATGTTATTCAAAAATACCATCCAACCATGTAATAATACTGACACAATTACACTTCAGTAGCCAGTTTGAATGTATGTCAACTTGTTGGAAATGTGGAGAGCCAGTTGCAGCATACAGTCATTTCTGCACAAAGTGTAATGTTCTCCAGAAACCTGACTTGAAGATGAACTATTTTGATGTAATTGGAGTGGAGCAAAAGTACGAAATAAATTTAAAAGAATTGACAAGAAAGTATCGCAAGCTACAAAATATTTTACACCCAGATCGCTTTAGCAACAAGGATAAGGTAGGATTCTGTAGCTGTGATACATACACCCTTTTGCTCCATCATTAAAAACTCCCCGATTTGGGGATGCTACATATAAAAAGTAGCATGCTCTCCCTACAGCTACTCACTTAAAAAAAAAAGTAGCGTCGCTACTTTCTTACTACTAGTTTTTTATTGAAGCAGCGCTTAATGTCCGCTACAGGAATGTAGCCCGCTTTTATTCCACCACATACGTTTTTAGCAGTGTTGGGGCAGTTCTTTTTTTAAATGAACTTTCTAAAAGTTCAGTTCACAGCTCAAATAATGAACTTTAATAAAGTTCAAGTTCTTTTCAAAACCTAAAATTTTGAAAAGTTCAAGTTCGTCTAAAATATGAACTAAGTTCTTTTAAAAGTTCTTTTGTGAAAAAGTGTCACCACATTGTATTAACAGTCATGCGAATAATCGATTGCCTTGTATGGCTTAAATAGGAAGAAAAACATGCATGTTAAGGTAAGATATTGAATGCTGGCATTAGGTGTCTGATGTAGGAAACTGAAGTGAAGTACAGAATGTAAAGATAATATTCCAACCTCCCGCGGGGTGAGGGTTTGAGGCTGACTGATGACCGGCGGAGTCTACCGGAAATAAACGAAGTGAAGTCTGGCCGTTCAGACAATCAGACGGTACCCACTCGGAAGATAACATTCATTGCTAAGCTGCTAATTTGTCCCCTTTGTTGGTCGAAGAATGTTAGTATTTCCAGACATATTTTTTCTCGAATTTTGCTTCAATAGACTCGAGTTGAAAACATTGCTAGGGGTTCCAACGATGGTGCGCTGCTCCAGTGCACCATCAATGCGATCAGTAACACCATATTTTAGGATAAAGTGAAACGGTAGTAGAATTGTGACACAAACACCCTATAACAACAAATCCATTAGTCAACCGAGAAATCTGTTCCTCTTGAGAATTTACACTGGCTCTAGAAATGTTTCAATCTTGCGTTTTGATTAGTGAATGGAGTTCCACGTCGTTTCCTCGTTTCCTCCCGCCCAATTATCGTGTCGCATTACTTCTGGTATTTGGGCACTTGCACTTGCAGACCCACTTATCTCGACCGAGTGATCTAACATCTTGTGGTGGGTATAGAGTTCGAACGGCCAGACTTGAATGTAATTCTACTCCATGAATGGTGGCCGGTAGCTTTTTAAAATCAGCTGAAGGAGAACCGAAAACGATTCGCGTGTTCCTCGACGGCGCGTTGACAGATGCTCAATCATCGAACAGAATGAACTTTCAAAAGAACTTTCTAAAATTGAAAAGTTCGTTCTCAAAAAGAACTTTTGAAAGTTCTAGTTCACTCATTTGAAAAAAGAGTAAGTTCGTTGGAAAGTTCACAAAAAAAGAACGCGTTCTCGGGAACGCGTTCTTTTTAAAAGTTCTCGCCCCAACACTGGTTTTTAGTTACAAAAAGTTTCAAGTCATTTCACATGATAATGACAAGACTTTCAGGCATAGATCTGTCTCTGCTCCACCGAGTTGGCAGGGATAGTAATAAGATGGTTGGGGGAGGGGGAAGAAGAGTGCGGAGCAGCTGGAACTGTTTTTTTTTTTGTATCACCATTGGTATCACACTTGTTACAACGCAACATGGTGCTCTTCGTATACATTAGATGTGTTCGATGTCGAAAATCAAATTAATTAGTAATATATATATATATATATATATATATATATATATATATATATCGCTACTCTTTATCCCAACGTCATTTAGTTGGGTAAAGGGGTGTTTCCACCATTGATCTTGAGCATCCGAGGAATCAGTATCCGCATGCCAAGCTCGACACATCATTTAGTATCATCATTAATTAGTAATCGAAATATAAATTTCTATCCAAAATAAAATGCCACCATCAAATCCCTAATCTTATCTAATTAACCTTGTTTTCAGGAGGAAATAAAGGTATCGGAAGACTTTTCTTCATTAGTAAATAAAGCATACTCTACCCTACTTAACCCTCTATTGAGGGGGCAATATATGCTACAGCTTAAAGGCATTTCCATAGAGGATGGTAGAGTGGAATCAAGTCCTGAATTTCTTATGAAAATGATGGAGAAAAATGAAGAAATTGATGAAGCACAGAATGCTAAACAAATAAAAATACTAGAAGCTCAAAATAAATTATCCTTGGAGGAATTAGCAAAGTAAGTGAAATATGAAGAGGATGTATTATGCAAAAACGTAACATCACATGGAGAGTGTTAATATACTAGGAAAACGCTCTGTGTGATGCGTTGATTTAAGCAAGCACATCAACGTCCACCCGGTGCAAAAAGGTCTAAATTTAACTTGATCGGACTCTCCGTTCGACTGCTGTTGCGTAACATAAAAACGCGTGAGTGACGTGTTGGTAAGCAAGCACGTCCACGAACACTATGTCCAAAAATTCAAAGTTACCACCATGTGCATTGATCAGTTCACAATCTTGCAAATAACTCATGGATAGCAGAACGTTTAGTCGCTACAAGTTGATTTTTATTTGCTAAAAGCTTTCATTTTTATCGTCATGATTACTTCACTATTGAGTGAGAACAGTATTTAAATTTAACTGATTTGAAAGTAGTTTATGAAGGTCACATGTTTTTTCCAGATAGGTCTTTCAATAGCACGTTTTATATTCAGTGGAAATCAAGTTAAAAACCGATAAAAAAAATATGTAGAGAAAACATTGTATGTTTGATATAGACCTACAATGATTATTCTAAAGAAAAAACATGTACCAATAATGTATATTAAATACAATTTTAAGTGTTTATAATAATGGCCTCCAGACTACCAAAAACAGCTACTACTATAGACCTATAGTTATATATAACCTATCATTATATAAATATATATTTTATATGCAAGTGTTTTTTGGTTGTTGTGGTTTTTTATTTATTTGTTTTTTATGTTTGTATGTCTTGAAAAAGACGACGCTAGAGTCGTGAAAACGTTGAATTATCATTATAAATAAAATTTGGATTGGTTTAACCGAAAAATGTATCCTCACTTTATATATATATATATATATATTTGATTTTTTAGATTTTGTTGGTAGCAATATGTAAAGTGAGGATACATTTTTCGGTTGTTAAACCAATCCAAATTTTATTTATAATGATAAAATTTGGATTGGTTTAAAACCGAAAAATGTATCCTCACTTTATATATTATATATATATATATATATGCATATTGTATACCCATTAATTAGTATAAGCACAATATTGAAAAGTGAGTGCCTAAAAGGCTGGGCACAACGAATTGCGTGAGAAAGATAGGATGCCATTGCTTACCTTAGATACAATACAGCAGAATTAACCTTAAAATGTACTTTCTTTTCAGTAAAGTAGGAGAAGCACTGAACGCGGGTGAAATCAAGTATGCTGAAGAAGTCCTTATAGAGATGAAATATTATGCAAGCATGGGTGCCAAGATAAAAAATTTGAAACAAATAAAAGGATTTGGAGACTAAAAGAATCAGTACATACCTACCCTATACAGTAAGGTAATAGCCTACATTTTAGGCGGGTGATATGATTAAATTGTAAATATACTATGTACAAAGAAATAACAAGTTTACTTTATTTTAAATATTATACAATTATGTCCTAGTAGGCAAACTGTTGGCATTGAGGTTAGATCTACATAGTTTGGTAATCTCTAATTGGGGCAATTATCCGCAAAACTTGTTTGCTCAACCTATCATTCACATTGTTCCTGGATGTTCACAATCGCCTACACAAACTTATTACAGTAGACCAATTACAATTTAAAAATTAATGTTTCATTTGAATGGTCGTTTTTTAAACTTCTCAGATACAGTCTAGATCTGCGTGCGATCATGTAACTTTGGTAGATAATGTTCGATATCGTTGAAAATTGTACGTTTGAACGATCGTAGCTCTTAAATGCAATTATGTACAGCTTGGTAACGCTATTAAACGTTGAACACTCATCCCGGGGATGACAACTAGCCATAGTTGCAAAAATATGGGACCTAAACTCCAAATAGGCCTATCAATATTATCATCATCACGAAAATCGTGCGCTCCTCTGGATCATGGGCTTCCAGCCAAAAACAGCTTTCGATACCAAGAAATGGCGGAAACGCCGTTGTGTTTCAACGACTTTATTTCACAAAAGTAAAGTAGGACGGACTATACCTTTAGAGTTTAGACCTACCTCAAACACAGTGGAATATTAGAATAAATACGTGCTGTGAGTAGTTACTTTACGGATCTACTCAGTAAAGTGTAAATTTTGATAAATTTTGACAGGTTTTCAATACAAACAAAAGACTGCCAATGTTGCTCACAGCTTGCTGGATTTTGACTAGTTCCTGTGAACTTCGAATTCTCGACTCTCATTGGCTACACAATAACAATTTCAACGTTAGCGACCAAAGTTACATGATTGCAGTGCAGACCTTTACCATCTTGGCACCTGTTTTTGTTCTAGCTTTATTAATAAGCCATGATACAAATTACACATTTTCATGATGCTCTTTCGGTTTATGTGCGAGATGTTTGGCAACCGCATTGAGTTGCTGATGGTGATTTATATGAACGCACACATGCTTCCAATGCCCAAGTGCCAGTTTGAATTGAACCCAGAACTATTGTTTACCAGACCAATGCCTCAATGATCAGTGTCAAAAACCACACGTTTATAAATTTCAATGTTTCCTTGGCTAGTGTTTATCATAACAAATCACTGGACTGTTATTATTGACAGTTTAACATTTTGGAAGATGGATACGATTTCAAAATATGCACACAAAATACATTAAGACGATTGTAAGCACATTATAAAAAAAACATGTTAATTAACCAACATGTTAGTATGGCCATTTTGTAACCTGAATATTTGTAGAAATAAGCCCCCATTTTAAATCATAGCATATGAGCCCTGTACCCAATTGTGGTTGTGGCTTTAGAACTCATCAACTAACCCAAAGAAGTGTTGACAAACAAGATCTTCACTATGCTTGATTTATATGTCAGATTTATTGTACATTGTTGTACAATAAAATCAACGATGCTGAATTCAGGAAGCATTGATGACTCGCACTTAATGGCTGTGTTCAACCTTCCACTGGTCCACCCAGGCAGCAATTTTTTCCAAGTTTTCTTCAACATCGTCTGTAGTATTGCTTGGTAATTCATGGACAATCTCAGGTTTGTATGAGGTTCGTGCTTCTTCCAGGATCGTTTGGAAAATCTCGCATTCCAGATTATCAGAAAGCTTCTTGCCAGTGTAGCCTCTGAAATTGGGCAAGGCATATGACATATACTGTACGAGTAAATATAATATGCTAAATAAATACAAGGAGTGACATCCAGTAATCGATTCCAAATTTGAAGAATTCATACCTCACAATTTGTTTTCAACAGAGTAAAATGTAAATACTCGCACACATCAATGTACAGCCCTAATTTAAATCATAATTGATTATCATAACAGTCCTTTGCATAATTCTTCAAAATGGAATGATTGGTATACAATAAATTGGGACAAAGTATGAAATAGACCAAATGAAAGCTTTTGAGGAAATCTAAAAAAAAAAACATGATCCTATATAGCCTAGGCCTATATATATAATAAATAATAATAATATTTGGAGCTCAGAACAAGATAAACACACAGTGCTAGTGAGTAATGTTTGTCTTCTCATCTATATACATTTCTCAAAGCCGACCTATCTACTTTTTCAGGTAAGCTGTTGTCCTTCTGTACCTTTTCCCTCACTAGAACATGTTTATCTTGTTCTGAGTTCCAATTAAGAGCGTTCGGCAGTAGTCATTTTACTACTAAAAACATGTGGCCAAACTTACACTTGTAGCACCTAAACTAGTAATAGGATTTGTCTTATTTTTTATATCCGGGTAGGCAAAGGGTATATCGACTAAGACCACTGATAAAATGTGTTATTTTATTGAAGAAAAATAATTTAAAAAATAATGAAATATGTACATTTGTATGTTTGTATGTAGAATCGATGTGCACATTTTATTTATTTGTGCGAGTTTGACAAGAGCTAGCAGAGCCATTAACAGTGATCTTAGTAGATAATTTTGTCCACTTTAGCGTTGTTATTTTTATTGGTATGTGCTTAGAACGATAATACAGTTATGAGTGTAAGTATACATGCTTGCATCCAAGGCCAATACCGGGATTTTTCCGTTATTTCCTTCACCGAGTTCAGCGTTTTGCCACAGATAGCTGCACGGTCGTTCGCTCCCATGGAACAAAAGACGATGTCTGGCCGACACCAAAGTCCACTAATCTATTAGCGATCTGGTGGACCTTGGCCGACACCGGCGAGCGCCAGCTACCATGTCTGAGAGGGCCTCTCAAGGGTTACGGGTCACAAAGGGTGCCATGAATAGAGATGATTACTTAGTAAACTTTCTAAAAATGATCAATATTTTTACGAAGTTTCATATGAAAACATCGTTGATCGCAATATCTCACCGAGACATAAACAAAACTCTTTGAATTTTGGCTGTAGTTTAAAATCAAGTGTGCGAGTGTTCCTACTATATTCATTATCCGATTTATGATGAACAAAACCTGGGACAAAATTCCACTCAGGATTTACGGTGGTTGGAATCAAATCCGCGACCTCCCGAATTAGAGTCTCGCGCTCTACCCCTGAGCTATCTCTATTGGTGACAGTCTTCGTGAAAACGTTCAGTCAACATTTCCAGTGTTGGGAGTTGAATCCGTAACTTCCCGACTGTCACTATTCTTCTCTGAGTTTTGATCTACCTGTACTAATGCGAATTTATAATGTAACTAGCAAACATGCGTTGCAATGCCACTGAAAGAAATAAAGTGTTAATGTTTTATTTCTATTTCTTGAAGTGCTTTTTGACACACAATGTATTTTTCCGTCTGGTGGTACACAAACGGGGGGGGGGGGGGGGGGGGGGGGGCGGTTGTTATCATTCAGAAACCTTCGCGGGCGTGCGCCAACAACTCACCAAAGTTTCATCGCAATCGGATGAATGGTGTAGTAATGTATAAAGAAAGGACATATACACACACACATACATTCGTTTTTATACATAATAACAGTATAAAAATATATATGTAGAAGCTAAGTACATAACACCCGGTACTTATTTTCTGTCACGCACTAAGTTACAAGCACTTATTTCCAGCAGGGTTTATTACACAAATAGGCATTGTGTAAAAAAAAAACTAGTAGCTTTCTTTTCGTAAAAAACCTGTCCAGGGACAAAATATCAATACTCAGATAACTAAACTTAGCATTGGGTGTAGGGATAGTTGGGAGGAAATTTCATAACTTTTTTTTTTAAGCGAGCGAAGCGATCGCGTCTCCACTAGACTCTTATGGCACTTCGTTCTGTTTTTTTTTTGTATGTCTTTTGATAGCGGCTGAACGGAAAGTTCGATCAACTTGAAGCCTCAATGTGGATTGAAGGTGTATAGTTTTGAGGCAAAATCGTTCGAAAAGTTACAAAGCTACACCATAGTTACTGCAAAATAATTTTCTGAAACGAAATGGCGGCAAAATGTGAGATAGCCATATTTTTCTAAAGCTTATTCCGGTCATGAATATGTTCACTTTATGGCGATCTGAATATATTTCTGAAACACAGTGACATCAAAATGTGAGGTGGCTATCTTATAGTAAATTTTTGTCCGGTCACGAATATACTAGTTTAAAAGCGATCCGATACGTATTTGAGGCAGAAACTACATTTCTATTGCTGTCAATAACTGTTAGTAACGGTGGCGGACCGTGTTGAAAACATGACGACGAAAATTCTTAGCAACGCACACTGCACTGCATCCAACAATGTCTGGAAGTATAATAGCTATGGAAATTAGAAAAAATTTTGCAATGCGCATTCTTGAATTGTTGTTAATTGTTGTTTGTATTAGCATTGAAAACTTTTCGCCAGAAAGTTCGTAAATATTGACGCGCTCGCTTATCAACGCTTCAAACAGAGCGTTTTACTAGTTGTAAACAATCTCAGTATTTGTCGTTGGAATGAGGAAATCACTTTTAGTCAAGATTGCCGGTGATTGGTATCGAACCTGATAGCTAACGAATTCCAAGTCGATCATGTTACGTGATAGGGAGTATTCACGTGACATCACAACGGCCCATATTTGAGGCCAAAATGTGTGTTTACCTTTGGCTTACCAATAAGCTTACCACGAAGTATCCGCCGAAGTTTATACGTACATACTGCAGAAAGTACAGTACTTATTACGTACCCCATAAATAGAACGTTTCTCGTATAGAATCCCACAATAACTTCCTCTACTGCATCTTTCATATTTTATTTATTTATTATTTTGGTCTCACACGATCAATAATATGTAAACTGAAATTATTTGAGGGTAAACACCGAAGATATAATTTGGCGATATAGACCTAGACGGGGGGGGGGGGGGGGGTATGCTAGAAACGATTTGAATAGTGAAGCCTGCTCTGTGTAGTCACGGCAGAATTATTGACTTTCTCAGTTCCGTATCGCAATTATCCAATTATAAGATTGTCAAGCTATTGTTTGGGATGGCGTATGGGTCACTGATTCCAAGAATGTGTCGCCTAGAAGAGGCGGTAAGGTACCTATGCAGTGAAATACCTCTGATAGCTTGACGGGTTTACTGTGACTGTTCGGGCGCATACTATATTGTGTTCTGTTTTGTGCTTTGTGGTAATGTACTGTTCAACCACGTAAAGCTACGGCTATTTATAAATATTGCTTACATGGTTGGCCTAGTTACTGTGCGGGCGTATTGTATTTAGTATATTCGGTTATCTGTACAATGTTGAAGTTTATGCACAGTATTGTACGACGAGTATTTAGGACTGTGTCTCGTTCCCTTGTGTTGGACTAATAGTAACGCGCTAGCTACAAGTTCACAAATGTTATGTGAAATAAATTTGTATTTTGTGAATTGTGGGCGTGATGGACCCCAGCTACGGCCCTTATTCAACACTTGGCACCGGCCTCAATATAAACATCAAATTGTGTATTTTATTTGACTCTTGTGCTCATTCGATTAGTCCTCAACAAGCTCACTTTATATTTGTACTCCTATTTATAGCTTTTGGTAGAAAACACAGCATATAATAGGCATGTGGTAAAACAAAATACATTTTCTGATATCATATAATTATGCAATGAATTGGGTAAACAAAAATGATATCTATTATAAATAGGGAATGCTCGTAACACGCTTGCATTTCTTGCGATGCCGAAATATTTTTTTTACGGAAATCCACGTATTCACCATCAAATTCCAAATTATATGTAGCAAAGAAACAATTTGAGTAATGTCTCAGTATTGCTTAGTATCCGTTTAGTTTACACTCGTTGTTTCACTTTTATAATTAATCATGTTCCCCAGTATTGCTTTTACTATATATTGAGATTACCCCCCACTATACCCCAACCCACCACTACTAGATTGTATACTATTTTTAATTTTACACTTGGACTGATACCTAAAACATACGGATCTACGTATATTTCGGCCTCACGGGAACCCGCGTCCGTATTATAAAATACATTTACATGAAGTTTTATGATTGTATTTGTGCGTGGTAAATGAAATAGCGAACATATAAAGCGACATACATAACAGCAGAGTGATTTGGGTTCGTTCCCATTTGGTTCAATTTTGTAATTTAATCGCTATCACCGGGCACAATAACCACATTATCTGGCACATTACTATAGCATAATATGACATTATAAAACAACACATTATTACAAGCATGTGAAACACTATTGCCTACTTTACTCGAGAATGATTTTCATATTGACATTTATTTCTGTGGCGAAGGTTGAAGAACTACAAAACTGTTATTTTGAGGCTTTCCTTAGAAATGATAATTATGATGTTTGCCAGTGAAGGGAGACGGGTGTCGCGAAGCAGGTAGATTTTGTGTGGATGGACGTTGGACCGCCGTAGTCGGAGGGGGGAGGGTAACAGCAGCCATAAAAGGTCGATAACAGCAGCCGCTAGAATAAGAATTTAGTTTCGACATTGACCGCAAAATCTGACAACGCTCTCCTCTGCCGAACGCTCTTAACTTAGCCATTTTGGCCTCTCTATCCAAGTATACACTATATTTACTGTATAGGCCTATATAATATACCTATATGGGCCTATACAGTTTTGCACACCCCTAATTTCAGGTGTGCCAACATTTAAAACATTCTATTTTACTCATCGAGAATGTTAAAAATAAAACTGTGATTGGAATTTGGAATATGAAATGACACTTATATAAAAATAAAGGCCTACATAGTGTTGACAAGTTGAAAATTTTCAATATTTCTTGTTGTTGGTCATGTTCCATTATCTAAACTCTGTCCGGGGCAAAGCTGAGAATGCCGCAGGGCTTTTATTTCACTCTATAATAAGGTATAGGCCTACCCACATCTGTCAAAAAGTAAACAAATGTAATCGTTTGTTGTGTGGGCGCCTATTATTTGACTAGATGTTGGATTTCCAAGAAACGTGCGCTTGGGTAAACTTCTGTTGTGGCTTCCGCTAATGAATTCAGGTGCTAGCCAGGTAGTGGGAGTGTACATCATTGGTGAAATACCGAGATCACCTGATTTCCTTGTTTTCAACTAAGCCACGGACTCACTGTATGAGTATGGAGTACGTACCAATAAAAAGCATATGAAATTGTGATACTGAGGGAAGAAAGCTTTTGAGTCCCACATTTATGCTTACATCTTGTTGCCTGCCAGTAAAATGAAGCTTACATTAAAATAAAATGTCTTCGAAGTTGAAATACCTTCTACATAAATTACAATCTGGTAATTATTTTAGTAATGATAACACAGGAGTGTCCGAGTCGCTTTTCAATATATGCACATACCGGTAAGTTTACGTTGAATATAAAACCCTTTTTTAAAGTAAACATCAAATTACTATATGACAATACAAATTTTAAAAAATGTGAAAATTTACATTAAAATTTTCAACAAATCAAAATTATTTTAAAAATTGCCAACATGTCATATGTACAAAGCGTGCCAATTCCCAGTTAATCAGTTGGTGACGGGGGATACTTAACATAATTGCACGAAAAACTTTCCTTGCTGTGAAGGTCCTGGGGCAAAATCCCAATCATCGGAGACAAATGTTTGGCTATAATTATTAGCCTATCAAAAGTGCCCCAAAATCAACTTTAAAGCATATAAATTCATATCTTAATATACAGTTAGGCCTACATATAAACATTTCCGCAAGTCGGACATAAATACTTCTTGTGGCACTTTGGGCATGTGTGCCATTCATTTACCATCCCCGACATATACAATAGTGAGCAGCCAGTAATTGGTTACCTCAATGATGGTGATGGTGCACCTCCATTGTAGTGCAACTGAATTTTAAGATTTAATCATTTAATATTAAATATTTCTTGCGAACAGGTGATCTGCTGCTCTAAATTCACTTGTTTTGTGCATTCTTTTGCGATTATGTACGAATTATGTACACATGATTTGATTATTTATCTGTAAGTTAGTTTTTTTTTTTTTTTTTTTTTACAAATAGTATGTTTTTTGATAGTTAATTTCCTTTTTTAAAATGCATCGTTTTGAGATGTGAATCACATTAAATATGGCAATATGGCGTACGTAAGTACATGAAAAAACCCTAAAACCAGTTCGACCATCAGTATGAATCCTTGGATGAATCCGTGGCTTTTAGTTCAAGACGTTCAAAAGGTTAGGAGGAGTGTTGACCTTGAACCACAATAACAGCCGATCAGCTGTTCGCAAGCTTTACCAATTTTACTTCAGACTCTATATATAGCACAAATAAATAGTGTTGGAAAATTTCATGAAATTTATGTTTTTGAAAGTTTCATGAAATATTGAAATTTTGTGAAAGATTGATTTTCATGAAAATTTGACACATTACCATGAATTTAATGCATTTTATTAGGTTGGTATAAAATAGGCTATGTATAAAAATAAAGAAAGGACATTTTGACTTAACCTGTCACTCTCAGGGCAGGTATATATACATATACCAATATATTTCTCTTAGTTTTATTAGAGAAATTTGATTATACGTTTACCACACGAACCAAGTCCGTACTTAGTTGTACCATATGGTTGTACTATACATACTCGATAATCAGCTCCAGTTTCTGTTTACTTTACCACGGATTCTGAGATTGTACATTGTCTAAATTTAGTAAATATGACTGATCGGCAGTGCGTGCTGGCTCGGATACTTTCTCGGTACATGTAAATGTGTTTACCAGGAAAATCTCGTACGAATGCAGTTTGTATTTACCGAATCGTACAGACTCGGCTCGCGTAGGAAACGTATTTTCTCTTTTTTACTTGGACTCTGGAGTCTTAAACTCTGTAAAGTTAGGTTCAACTTTGCTGTCACTGCCTATGTGACCAATCAATGTAGCCTACTGTGTTCTGAATAACTTTAAAAGTAATAAATACTTAACTAGTAACAATGTAGCTACAAAATATCAATCTTTCACATTTTTTTGAAAGTTTCACTTGATGCCTTGAAAGTTTCAATTTGAAACTTTCAAATTGAAACTTTCAAGACTTCCAACACTACAAATAAATAATCTTACTGTTACACAGTTTTCACAGCACATGCAGTTTTCACAGCATGGTGGCCATAGACATCTTATTATTAAAATGGATTTCTTACCGTAGAGATAGCCGATCATAAAGACGTGTGTTGTTGGTGCGTAAAACGAATACAATGTCAAACCAACGTTCAGGAAAAAAGTCGCACCCATGGTAGTCCACTATTTTCCCTCCTGGGGTCATTTGGTCTTCCATTTCATCCAACACCTTTGAATAAATAGCACAATTAATTCTGTAAATTTGATTAAATTGTGAAATATAGTAAATCAAGCCAGGTAAACACAATCCTTACATTTTCTTAGTTTGAAATCAGTCTGCATCGAGACCATCGACCGTTTTTAATTTTGTAAAATATGTATGTAGTAATACAGTATTACATACAAAAGATTAACTTTAAAATTGAAATACGTATTGAATTCAGAAGTTCAGAAAGTGTCAAAAATATTTCTTTCTTAATTTTTCAGCAGGCAGTACCACAAATATTGTATCTTGAATCCGCTTCTTAAACTTAATGCATGAAATATGTGATGGTGATCAGTGCTCAAAATTAGGAATAATAGACAGCAGCCCTTCGGGCTACGGTCTTATAGTTTTTGGCAGCCCAGTTAAGAATTGAATAGCTTTTTTTTTCAAATAATATTTTCGTTTTATTACGTAATTAGCCTAGCCTAACATTTTAAATTACATTTTGTTTTTTAATTATGGTGTATTGGATTGTATGTACATTTTTTCTTTTATTTATATGTTATGACAATATGTAATAACATACAATTACAATGTAAAAAATGAATATGAATTATATGATATTGATTAATTTGCCATGTTATTGCAATTCAGTGCTGCTTGAGCTTCTAAAAGTGTCATTGTCTATGATGCATTCTTGCTTTCAGACTTTACTTTTGATTTTAGAAAAAATACTAAAAATGTGTTTGTATGTGAAATTTAAGGCAATTTAAGGGTGTATACAAGTGGCAGCCCGAGTATATTTTGGGCAGCCTCGAGCTGCCGTTAATTTCGAAAACTGATGGTGATACTGTACACAATTTTTATTGTGGTTAAAGTACACATTTTGATCTTGGGTATTAACTAAGTTATTAAGTATTTTCAGTGCATTATCTTTAACGGTATTTTGTTAACAATTGTTTTAATCTACCGGTACAAATGCGCCCGCCGTACCGGTACATTAAAAGAATCGTAAACAAAATACTGTTTAGTGTTTATGAGAATGCATCGAAAATACTTCATACCAAAGACCAAAGTGTGCTCCTTAAACACTACTTTTAAAAAGTAGCATGCTATTGCCATTGTTTGAAAAAAATAGTTTGCTGTATTTTTGGCTAAGTTTTATTTTTAAGCAGCAAGCTTAGCCCAGCACCGATTGCAGTGCCGTATTTTTTAATATTTTTGTGTGCTTATAACATAAACATGTTACTAACATAAATAAACTTAACTCAAGATTATTTATCTGTGACTCGAGTTTTAAATCCTATGCATGTTAGTATGGCCAACTTGGTGAATTTAATATCAATTTTTCATATGAAATAAGTATACAAGTTAGATACTCTTATTGAAGCATTGAATAGGAAGAGAAGACATTGCAGATTAAGGTGAAATGGCGCTGTGCACCAGCATAATAAATCCTTCTTGCAAGGTCTGCTTGATTCTGGTGAAGTATTTGGGAAGCCGGTGGAGATCTAGATGAGATCTAGTATACATTGGCTCGTGTAGAAGGATGTGATTGCACGCTATGGGGAGGCGTAACAAGTAGGGATGACATCGGGTACCCGGCTCCAAAGTATTACCCGGAGCTGTTTTTCGGGTCCGGGTAATTTATTAGTCCGTTTCTGGGCTATATTTACGCGCCAGTATTGCTGCAAATGATTTCGATGGAGCCAGCAGGCCTACCCTTCCACAACACGTGACCCGGCGGGGAACAGAACAGACGTGAACCGACTCGTATTTGTTACTGTTTGTTCATTGTTTAACATTCTGGTGAACATTCTGGCTAGCACTTGTTCTATTACAATTTATCTTACTTGAAAAAGCATGTTTTATGTACGTGCTTCAGTTGTGTATTGCGAAATGTTTTTTTTACTCGACGTGATTACTGCAGGCGTATTCCAAGGGGCTGTTCGAGCAGGCGGCATGCATGTCATTCGTCCCTCGTCTTTGCGCCCCGCGCACTTCACAAGGCCTTGCGACGACCTTCAAAGCAAGTCTACACATCGAAAAATACGTTTTCAGGATCCGGGTACCCGGGTAATATGAGAGCTGGAACCGGTTCCGAATTTTATTACCCGATGTCATCCCTAGTAACAAGTGCATAGAGAGCATTGCGAGCGATCCGGCCAACGGTCACTGAATATAGGCCACTCAAAATAGACTACATGCAATCTGGTGGCAAGCAAATAAACTGCTATGAGGGGGAGATTACTCATAGTTGATTTTTTGAAACCATCAATAGCACAGATAAGGAGGTAGCTTAGGAGCGCTATCTATTGTTAGTTTGAGTCTCCCATTGGATACATAGGCCTACAATTTTAAACAATAAGAATTCTTAAGTCATTGCAAAACTATTTGACTTCTTTTGAATCTTTGGATAAATTTACAATAAGTAGTGCACTGCCTCCTCGATGGGATTTTTTTTATTCTAGCAGGCGGAGATCAGTGGCCGGAACGCTCGCAGCGCTGCAGTGTAGTCGTTTGTTGTGCGCCTTCCCATAGAGCTAGGGACATGGCCCTCTTTAGGTCGAGCTTTGCCTTCTGAGTTCTCCTAAGTGAGAGAAGGCTGTGAAACAATGGAACGTTTAGGAAATACTGACTTGGCGTGCTCTTCTTTGAGCATTTAAGCCTAGGCCCTACAGCACAAAACCTACCGAGGGACTGCTACCTTATAGTGGTGGGCAGGTTTGTGTGCTTTGCTGATACGGAGAGCTACCTATGCTGGCGGAAGCATATGCTTCTGGTAGAGGTAGGGCCACCCTAGCTGGACAGGTCGAGGGGGAGAAGTCAGGTGAAAGGCAGTTCACGTCTCCACAGCTCCCTTTTCCTGCCATTAACGTCCTTCTTGTCCCTTTCCTCCAAACATCCCTGGGCATCATGATCATAGATCCATCAAGCGTGAGTATAAAAACCGCAATGTGGTACCGGTACTCCACAAAATTTTACCCAATGGTTAAGCCGCGTTCACAATGATTAATGATTAAGAGTAGTCATTTAGAAAGTTGGCTAATGTTCAACTTCTTAGTCCCTCAGGGGTCAGATTGTTAGGGCTGGTCCACACAGATTTTTAAGACATACGATTTAAGGTTTAACGCGTAGCCTAGTCGTAAAGTTGGATCATAGGAAACACGTACTGGCGTTCACACAAAGTTTTAGTTTTAAGACGTTGTTTTCATTGTTGTTTTTAAAACAAAGTCTTAAAACCTTATGCATTATGTCTTAAAAATCTGTGTGGACCAGCCTTTAGTAGGCTTAACAATCAATCAGTGATTGATACGTCACATGATTTGAATTGGTTTTTGATTTCAACTTGTTGATTTGATTTGGCGTCATCTGGAGGCAGAGTCTTGGTATTGTGGTTAGTTCTTAAACGTTAGCCTTAATCATTAAACCATAGCCTAGTACTAGGCTAGTCAAGATTGTGAACGCGGCTTTATATGATCTCGAGTAGGCCTACATCGTTAAAGATCAAATCAACAGCACAACAAATTTGGACACATGGGTGAGGTATCAACAATTGTGCACCACTGATCTAAACCCACAGTAGGCTAGGCCTAGGCCTAGTCAAGATACATGTAGATATCCCTAGGCTAGGCCCACTTACCAACTCCTCATTCAGGACCGGGCATTGGTACGTCTCATCATATTCCGTAAAACAATCAGAGTCTTTTGCTACTTTTCCTACTTCAATCCATTCGAGTCCAGTTCTTTCAGCAAGTTGTTCACATAACGTTGACTTTCCTACACCAGGAGTGCCTGTCGTACAAAAACAATCAAAATAATTCTAGGTTATGTCACACGGGTGTAAACAAAGTGTAAACATTGTTCTAGGCCTAGAAAGCTTTATCATTAACTGTTATAACTGGAGTAGATAAGCATGGATTTACCTGTAATTAAAATGTTTGGTACAGTGCGTGGTGGATCTTCCATCGAGTTGATTTTTCTGCGTCTCGTTGTAACAAAACAATCGTCTTAGCAATTTGCAAGCATGGACTGCGAGTGTTGACAGCAGGCGTGTGAAGACAGCAACGAAAACAAAACACCGCGCGCATAGCGGCGCCAGGTGAACGAAGGGTCGCAGCCACGCAAGGTCCATCTAGCGGCAGTGAGGCAAGCAATGACGTATATAAGCTGCCGCGTAGCATTGGAGGCAAGCTCGAAATCGCGGCAGCCCCACAGCGCCCACAAAGCGCCCACACTGAAATATATTGTTTACTGTTGAGAATGAGAGGTGATTCACACTTCATACTTTCCATACAAAGAAATAATTTACTCCTTGTGTAGATTACGAGCGTTTTTATTGCTGGGCCTCCTGCTCGAAAACGATGGCCGAACATTTCCAGTTTTCCACGGAGAATTATTAGACAAATCTCATACTCCTCGTATAACCTTACCCTCGAATCCTCGATGTTGTACACTACATACTTTTGCTATAAAAAATAAAAATAAAGAAATATAGTTTCCAAAATAAATATTGTTTCATGATGAATCGTTGATTCGTTGAACATTACGTTTTGTAGGCCTTGTTGATAACGTTTTCAATGTTCAACACTCAAACTGTCCTGCAGAGTGCAGATGGCTACAAATTACAACCCTAAATTTATAATCATTATTTGATGCGAGTGACGCAGTTCGCCGAAGAGTGGTCTAGTCTATATTACTGCACAAAGATCAATTTGCTTCTAAGTGACCAATTGTGTGTGTGCCTGTGCAAAGTGAGCCTGAGCGACGTGCGACGATAGAATACTGACTGACTATTCAGTCATTCTGACGTTACTTCTTCATTGGGCATAATGTGTCCGAGCATTCACTCGTATTGCCTCACTCTGGTAGGACTAGCTGGTGTGCTGCAGGTTCTGAGTAAGTGATATTTTGTAACTTAAGGCAAGAACACCATTGCAGTTTCAATGTGTACAAATTTATATATTTTATAATTTTTCATACTCTTTCAAAATTAATATCTTATGTTTTCGTAATGAAAATCATCAATTTTATAATTTTATACCGGTCTACACAGATTTTTAAGACATACGATTTAAGGTTTAACGCGTAGTCGTAAAGTTGGATCATAGGAAACACGTACTGGCGTTCACACAAAGTTTTAGTTTTAAGACGTTGTTTTCATTGTTGTTTTTAAAACAACGTCTTAAAACCTTATGCATTATGTCTTAAAAATCTGTGTGGACCAGCCTTAGGGATCCTATTATCAGTTTTGGAGTGAGGGTGTAAGTTTAGACGCATGTTTTAGCAGTAAAATGACTACTTCCGAAATGGTAAACTGTTATAAATTTGCATGCAGTAGACAGCAATAAGAATATTATAAAATTAAAACAGTGACATCAGCAGTCAATTAAAACAATTTAATATATGAAAGTTTGCAGCCTATGTTTACGTCTTCAAATCCGTAATTACATACACATGAAAAAAGTAATAAGAACAGCAATAAATAATTATAGATATCATCATAGATTATAATATTATATGGACTTAGTTGTAGTACAAAGACTGGACAATTTAAAGGTCCCTGCGTGTAGGGATCGATAGCTGTTTTGGGTATAAGCGTAAACCCCAATAAAATATAGCCGAATATACATTTTATATACTCACCTGAAACCATTTTGTAGAGAGCAAGAAAACTTTAAATATATGATTTTGGGAATGACAACGTACACAATATGAGTAATATAGCTATAGGCTTAAACTATTTTCTTTAAATTTTTTGAATTTACATTCACTAGTGTTAATCATTAATACATTGTGAATAAATCATAAGAGTAAGTAAAAGTAAAGGCAAATCTGGTGGCAGAAATGCTTTGGCATAGGACGCCATGTCAATGTCATATTTTTTCGCATCATTCCCACACTGAATAACTTGAGTGACTTGACTGAATAATGACATTGACTGGTTGTTATTTTGCTTGTGTACGTAACCGTAGGACGGCCCTACATGCATTGGGCCGTATGAATAAAACAAGAGTAGATGCTCTTGAGTGTGAGCATGAAGTATAAGCTTCTGCTCCAAGTATAAGGTAAGAGTATAAGCATCTGCTCAGTTTCGTATGAATAACCTTTACCTTATACCAAATACTGTAATAGACGCTACCGCTTAATACAGGAAACTCCGCCCCTTTTCTATTGTGTGGAGAGGAGACACGCTCATCAGCGCTCCCGGTGGCGCTGGCGTGATGATTGACCGCGGATTTCAAATCCTGGTGTGTGTTTCTGTTTAGTTGTTACGTTCCGACATATTTACACGTTGCGGTGTTGGAAAGTTTCAGCACAGGTTTCAGAGTTTGAACAAAATGTTATTCTAAAGCCATAGTGGACATCTCAAATCAAATGCTTGTTTAGTATTACGCAATCGCTTACGTGACAAGCAGGAGAATACTCGTAATATACTTGGTAGGGTATTTGAAATTAACTAGTACGGTAATACCACAGGTAATACCATTGGTCGTGTTATGCAAAAAAGTGAGTGGAAGGAAATTCCATTTAGTTATATTATATTTATATAATAAATAAGTAGGCAAACACACTTGCAAAAGAGTAAGGTAATTTCAAGTAGGACAAAGCAGGCCTCCTTAGCAGGAGGCTAATCTAGGAAATTTGGCATGTGAAAGAAATCTTGTGGAAAGTGCTGTGCTAGCATATGATCTTTCACTAAAACTCTTACTCACTTAAATCATTTAACATCATTATTAGGCGTACCACTTTAAAATATTGTGAAGCAGTGGAACACTAATGCATGGGATGATGGGATAAGGGACTTCTTGCTTATTTTATTTTATCCATAGTGTTATAGCATATGATATAAGAAGAGAGGAACAGTGATAATAAATTTGGTTTGAGGAAGATAAAGGAAACTGAAATACTATCCAATTGCATCTTTATTGCATACTAGCTTACCCGTCGCGCGTTGCTGCGATCTCAGAAGAAAGGAAATTCAAGAAATGTGGTTATGATGACATTGAATTAACATTATGTCATTGTGTTGGGGTTGGGGGGGGGGGGGGTGGTTATCATTCAGAAACCTTACCCAAATTGTATTGCAGTCGGATGAATGGTTTAGAAAAGCATTATTGCATGTTGGTGTCTCAGTGCTGGTGGGGGGTGAGGGGGGGTGGTTATCATTCAGACACCTTAGGGGGGGTGCATACACTAACTAACCAAAATTTTATCGCAGTTGGATGAATGGTTTAGGAAAGCATTATTGCATGTTGGTGTCTCAGTGGGGGTGGGGGGTGAGGCGGGGGGGGGGGGGGGGGGAAACCCTCAACAAACTTTGATGAATTGTTGTGCGCATGCCCGCGAATGTTTCTGAATTAGGCGGCCGGGGTAAGAGCCGGGTGGTTGTTAAATAACGATAACTCTAGATTTGTAGTGAGTGATTCCATTTTCTGTTTTTGAACCCCCCCCCCCCCCCCCCCAACTGCTACGGCCGCGCCTTCGACCTCGTGAAGGAGTTACAACAAAATGCATAGCATAGAAACCTTCCCCGTAAAAAAAATATATGTGCCAAGTTGCATGGTGATATGTCCAACGGTGTTAAACTCAATTCATTGGTGAGCCCTCTTTGCAGGCACCGATCACCACGTGAAGGAGTTACAACAAAATGGATAGCATAGAAACCTTCCCCGTAAAATAATACAAATACATGTACCAACTTTCATGGTGATATGTCCAACGGTGTCGAAGTCAATTCATTGGTGAGCCCTCTTTGCAGGCACCGATCACCACGTGGGGAAGTTACAGCAAAATAGATAGCTTAGAAACCCTCCCCGTGAAAAAATACATATAAGTGCAAAGTTTCATGGTGATGTGTACCAACGGTGTCGAAGTTAATTCATTGGTGAGCCCTCTTTGCAGGCACCGATCACCACGTGCAAAACCAAAATGAATAGCACTTCCCCGTGAAAAAATATATATATGTGCCAAGTTTCATGGAGATCGGATGAATGGTTTAGTAATGTATAAAGTACATACATACATACATACATACATACATACATACATACATACATACATACATACATACATACATACATACATACATACATACATACATACATACATACACACATACATACATACATACATACATACATACATACATACATACATACATACATACATCTTTCTTTTATATATATAGATAGAAGATAGATAGATAGAAGAAGATAGAAGATAGATAGATGTGTAAAGTCCAAATCAAGCCAATACGCAAGAAAAAAAAATCCAAGCCAATCTTGGGACTGTCAATGTAATTAAAACATAGAGGCCTATACATTTAAATATATCATACAGTGTCAGGCAAACTAAAATAAAAACTACTATAACTATAATAACTATAATATTTACAGGTTATTTACATTTGTATGCAACACAACTAGTTCGTTTGTCCTGCTTCAACTGGAGTATTTTACGCCAGGAGTAATCCGGAAATACGTAATAGGGAATGTGCATGAATTTTCTACAGCTCTGAAAGTACGTGGAATATATTGTTATTCATCTGAAGACATCAGAAACCTAATTTAAAAGTTTTAAAGTTAACTCATTATACTTCTATAAATGTTCAAAGATTTTGATTATTGTGACGTCACAATCCATGTAAATCACTGCTTATATAAATGACTTTGCCCCCGCTTTTTAGACGAAACAATCAAATTTTCAAGGTCAGTCAACTAACCTTGTGAAAATTATTACTCAAGCCGTTGTCAAGTCTGCTTGATATGAATAATAACACGTACCCAATATTTACTGATATTCCATGAAAATAGTTTTGGTATTATTGTTTTTAATAGTAATTGGACTTCAAAATTAATTATTAGGCGTACTAGACATTCATTCAATTTTATATGATTTTGGATATGATAATCTTCAACGTGCGATCCTTCACACCGTAATTATTACACCCATAAACGGCGCAAATACCTTCGGACATAATTATTCGACATTTAGCAGATGAGTCTGAATAAAACAGCACGCCTAGCCATGAACAACAAGTAGTACGATCACGCCAGCGCCGCTTGGAGCGCTGTAGTCACTTGTCTCGCGATTTACAGGCCACTTTCCTGTATTAAGCGATAGCGTCTATTACAGTATTTGCTTATACTCCGTAGAAGGTGCTCCGATAAAAGGAGCTCGTCGCGCGACAACTTGAAGCATGCGTTTTGCCTCCCCCTCCCTCACCGGCCGGTAGTCCAGATCTGTACGGGCACGTACGGGACTAAATATAGAAGCCGGGCCCGGTGTTTCAGGCCCGGGCCCGCCTGAAGTGTAAATTGGCCTGTAAAAGCCCGTTCAACTGTTAAAGCAGCAAGTTGATTTTTATAGTATTTAGCAAGGAATACAAATGACAGGGTGGGAACAAAAATGAGATTAGATGAAACGAAATTAGTAACTATTGCCAGTGAAAGTGTGTAACGAAAAGAATTACAAAAACATGTTGTGACCGGAAGTTTACACTATTTTGGGTTTGTTTTAAGTTTTGGAAATGTTGGTAAAATAACATTACATTTCTTTCATTGCAATAACTGATTACAAAAAAAATTAAAAGCCAGAAAAATCCCGCCTCGTTCAGTGATATGTAGGCCCGGGCAAGGCCCGTACCCGTGCATACCTCTAGTCCAGCTAGCATAGGCGTCATGAGCCATGGTTTTATTCCGTAACCGTCATCTCCCAAAACCACGGCATTTGCAGCTTGCTCATTTTCATCCGGATATCGGAGTTTTTCCATATTCTACTATCGTGTACTGAGCCGGGCCAGCTTACGTCAACACTAGTAAATATTTCTTTCACATTACAAGTAGCTTGCACGTTCAGACTTGCAAACCCCTTCCTATTCACGTACTCATCTCCATGCCCAACTGGTTTAAGAATCTTTACTTGCGTGCAATCAATAACACCTATAGCCATAGGGAATGCGTATTTGTTTTGCAATTGGAGTTTATAGCTTTGTCTATATCATTTTCAGTAGAGGCAAATTTGATTACAAATGTGGGCTTTTTCAATAATTTTTCCCATTTCTTTACTTAGAGTTTTTGAAACAGTTGATTGATGCACCCCAACCTTTGTCCATTCCACTTTTGAAACCCTGGATCCGCCATGTATCTTAGAAAAGTTTTCATTTGGTGCCCTGACGAAAGGGCGCCGCCTCTAGTTTCATTGCTTTCACCAAGAAAATAATTAGCAATCAAAGTAAATTGTCTGCATTAAAGCGGAACAAATGTCTAAAATCACTATTGTGAGGAGACACACGAGGATTATGTCGCTTTTCCGACACACATTCGGCCATTACTTAACCCAACCTCACTGTGAGTCTGCTATTGACCAGATCCAGTTATTTTGGAGCAGATGTTCAAAATCAGAAGCAATTACACTTCACTTTATTCATACAAAATACTCCCAAGGGTGAGCATGAGGTGAGAATGTGCAGAGCAGGTGCTCAAATTCCGAGATGAGTCTTGAGCAGTGATGATTTCAGACATTTTTCCTAGGGGGGGCTGATAAAAATCTGGGGTGTTGCTAAATTAGTAACTCATTTTATGTCTAAGGGTTTAGAAACAAATTGTCTTCCTGTGTGTGGGATACAAGATGCACAAAATGGGTGATGTTTATACTAAAACCAGTGGGGAGCCTGATACACACGAATAGGGAAGGCTCATGAAAAATAAATATTCCTCAAAGTACCTAAAAACGGAAGGCCATTATCTAAAAATACGGGCTACATAATTTTTATATCTAAAAAGTGTATATTTCCAATTCTATTAGCATTTAAAGTTTGAAATTTGGAACTTCCCGCTCCGTAATTGAAAAACGGCTCGTGACGTCATAACTCTTGTCAACAACTGCCTCCTTGAAGTATTCTTAATAATATCAAGGATATTAAGTTGGATATTTTACAATATCTAGGATGCAGTGACTTTACAACAATGTCTTTTATACCACTGTTTTCTTCAGAAAATACATTTTGATAGGCCTACAGTATTTACCAAAACGTGTCTACAATAATGCAATTATTTAACATATTGTTGTAAATTAATGTTAAGCAGTGTTTATTTACTAACTAAAAATAAACGTTGGTTCAGTTAAAGTCTTATGAGAGCAATAATCTACTAAATTGTGGGATTTCAGTACTATTTGTATGATATAAAATGATTGTTAACAGAGTTATGACGTCAGAACCTTTTAATCACGAGCAAGATGGCGCAGGTCCGTTTCTGAGCGTGTTTTGACAGCAATATATTAAACGTGCTGTTAAAGCGATATTAATGCACCTTTCGAGCCGAAACCAATTAGTTCCCGTTTATTTTAACTTGAGGTAACCAGTAAGCAAATAAAAAAAATGTGTGAGCCTTCCCTATTGTGAAATCTAGCGCCATATTATAGTTGTGTAGATAATCATAAAATCAACAATTCTATTTATTATTTTAAATACCATTTACTTACACAGTTTAGAGCAGTCGGATTCTACGGGTTTCTTCCGAGCGTAATTACCCAAAACTTGGTTGGTAAGAGGAAGAAGGGATGCGCCGTGACAAAAGGCAGGGGTGGAGGGGGTTACGGTCTCTGTTAATGCCATCCTTTCAGTTTTCGAATATGAAATGATTCCTATTTGCCATTCTTACCTTTACCTAACATCGTTTCAATAGAAAATAAAATGTTGCAACATTTATGTAGTTGAGTTTGTCGTGGAAATCGATTTATTTCCTAGTCCTATATGAGGTGGAAAAATATACCTTATTTTCTTGTATTTTGCATTTTTTTTTGCAAATTTACATTACTTCATGTGATTTTTTCAATCTGCTTGGGGGGGGGGGGGCATTTACAACTGCCGGGGGGGGCGGAGCCCCCCCCCGGGATATGCCTGAAATCATCACTGGTCTTGAGCATAAGCTTATGCTCCTACTTTTATTCTTACAAAGCGAAGGTTTTGCTCACATTTCCGTGAGTATAAGGTAATGCTCACTTTTATTCATTCGGGCCTGACGCTCGTCAACTTGTTTCCTAAACGTTAGCAATAAACTGTAGATGAAGTGCGAGCAAATGTGTCCGGTTCTCAGGCGTGACGTCAGCGCTCGGCCTCACGATCGCCCCAGACCACGTGGCCGTGGGTGTGGACCCCAGCAACGTGACAGTCACGTGCACCACAGACGTGCCGCTGATTGGCTGCCAGTTCACGTGGTTCGACCTCATAACGCAGGGCGGCCAGCAGTCCGCTCGCCCTGTGCTGGAGCTGAGCCACGCGCCGCAGTTTCACTCCAACTCGTCTCACCTGGACTGGGGGCTCACTGGATACACCTACAGCGGTCGGGGGCTGGGGGCGGGGGACTGTGGGGTCACGCTCGAGTTGAAGGGGTCCAAGGAGTGGATGGTTGGGTGCCGCGTCCGAACAGAGAGAGGTGGCTGGAGATATGCCTGGGTTCAACTCTATGCTTGGGGTGAGTGTATATATGGGTCAATCACAACAGCCACATCACAGTGACATGCATATTATGCAGGTAAACGCGTTGACTTGGCCACCGCCGTTGTTCTTGTTGTGGTTTTTTGTATTCCGTCCGTTTTCTCCTATGCTGCTGGTTGGTCCATACTCCATACCATACAAAATGTTCACTATTATAGCTACTTGGTGCTTTCTAGACTAAAAAAAAAAAAAAAAATTTGAAGGAATTGCTCTTTTATTAATTTTATGTTATATATATATATATTATTAAATAAAACAATTCGTACAACAATCCTAGAATAACGCGTCCTTCTTTCACTGAGGTCATCAACACTAATTTGGCCGTGGTCTTTGTTTAAAATGTTCACTTTCTATATCCACTTAATTTAAAATTAAAACATGACATGATGATGTAAGTTATTAAAACATGATCCATCATCACCATAAAAACAGAATGTTGCTTGCCTTACAGTGAGAAACACGCTTCCAGTGACCGTGAGTCCACAAGAGGTGGTGGTTCTCCCAGGCGGGGAGTTCACCCTCGTATGTCGGACACCAGAGCCGCTGGCGACCTGTAAGTTCTACCTGCCAGGCAGCGAGTCGAATATCTTCGTGTTCGACGAGGGCTCTCAGGCTCCCGACTCTGCCGGCAGGTTCGTCTACAGCGGCGAAGGCCTCGAGAAAGGGGAGTGCGGGATCACCGTCAAGAATGTTACCGAGTTTGACAACGAGCCGGTCACGTGTTACACGTTTGGTTTCAAGGTCAATCAGATGAGAGTCGTCCCGGTCATTGTCGCAAGTAAGTGCCATAGTTGGCTAGCGGACACATTGTGATACACATGCACGCGGGCGCTGGCTGGAAGGGATAGTTTAGACCCAGGTTTAGACTTTAGAGCTTGTCGCCAACATCTCGGTCAGTTGTCTGCCGCATTTTAAGCAACAGATTAGCTCGCTTACATTCAAAAACATAGACGTTTTTGGTTAAAACTTATTCGTTAGTATTAGGGTGTTATTAATAGCCGGGTCTTTAATAAGTTAAAGCTTTTACGATAGACGATGGTCAATCCGAAATTGACAAGTGAATGGGAATGATTAATAAATAAATAAATTATTAAACACGTCAATAAACGTCCCACCATGGGTAGCTATTCGGCTCTTTGCTGCTAAAAGTGAAATATACTTTACTGGTAGCACCAAGCCAATGACATGTTCGTCCATTTTGATTTCTTCCGCTAGTGTTTTCCACATTTTAAGGTCGAAACTTACCAATGTCACAAATACCGTAGCAATAGCGAAGCTATTACTATTAAGGTATTTGATATCCAACAATAACTGCCTCCCATTGACAATTCAATGAAAATGCAGTCTCAAATATTTTCATCAAACTTCTTGAATTCAAAGACAAAAAAAGCATCAATGAAAAATAGCTATTGTCGTGTTTTACTATATCTCGAAATTTTTTGATATGCTATATGTTCTTGAATTCAAAAAGTTGGATGTAAAAATTTGACCGTGCAAATGCCGTCATGATGTTTCAGGTGCTCCCAGACCCCCGGTGCTTCAAGTCGCCTACGAGGGCTCCACGCTTGAAGCCACCTGTGTCGTCGGGCCCAGCCGGCCTGTGGCCACCATCACGTGGCTGCTAGATGATGACGTCATTCGCCAGGATGCGGAGGACGACTCCACCGCTGATTCCGAGGAAGCGTGGAGATGGCCCTGGCTTGAAGCCTCCATCAGGCAGAACCTCACGCATAGCCTGACGCCACAAGACAATGGGAAGCTGCTTAGATGTGTGACGTCACACCAGGCGTTGCTCCGGTCCCAGGAAACCACTACTCAAATCTCATTTTAGTGTCTTAAAGTATTCGTCTTGATAAGCGGATATGTGTTCGAAAATACATAATTCACTTTGAATGTAATTATTATTTTACCTACCATTCGTGTTGTGAATTGGAAATAAAAGTAGTAACCCGACAACAAATGCACACACATTCCGTTGTGAACCTCCTACACCTTGATTTAAATTGTAACTTTTTCTCTGTTTAGTTTTAAGAGTTTCTCGTCCTCATCCCATTCAAAACTACTGTTCTTACCAAAAAAAATGTTGGACCAGTCTACGATTGCAAATATATTCCAATCCAACCTTGGTTTCTGGAATATTTTAATTCGGATATTGTGATCAATTACTTACGTACCGGTATACTTACAAAAAACATAACAATTAACAGTATTATATGATACCTTTGCACCACCAACCAGCCATCGGTGCTTTATATGATACCTTTGCACCACCAACCAGCCATCGGTGCTTTATATGATACCTTTGCACCACCAACCAGCCATCGGTGCTTTATATGATACCTTTGCACCACCAACCAGCCATCGGTGCTTTATATGATACCTTTGCACCACCAACCAGCCATCTGTGCTTTATATGATACCTTTGCACCACCAACCAGCCATCGGTGCTTTATATGATACCTTTGCACCACCAACCAGCCATCGGTGCTTTATATGATACCTTTGCACCACCAACCAGCCATCGGTGCTTTATCTTCCTGTCATAAACCATCTTATTGTTAGAAAAATGTTGCAAGTCAGCTAGAAAGTTCGCCCCCCCCCCCCTGGAAAAATAGACTTCCGACGCTCCTGACTTCTAGTTCCAAGTAATTCTACGGTTGGTCCTTTCTAAGATCCTCTAAATGACAGAAGACGGCTCGTCGAACTTTGCGAGTCGCGGACGGTGCTCTAGCCGTCCTGACTTTTCAACCTCCCTAAGAACTGCTTGCCGAGTAATTTATTTTACCCTCCCCCCATTAGGGACCCGATCCTCATTTGCGATTGCTATGGCGCCGATCTTTCTCGAGCTATCATGGATAGTGGGGCGGATACCGGTACCATGATCTAACAATATTTCTCGTTAGCAGAGTTGGGTAAGTTCCCCAAAAAGGAACTTTTAAAAGTTAAGTTACTCTGCCTTTAAAAGGAACTTTTAAAAGTTACAGTTCCTCAGAAAAAAAGGAACTTTTTGAGTTCCTCAAATATTAAAAGTTCCTTTTGCGAAGAAACTGTGGAATATAGAATTTTGGTCGTGGGTTTTGTCCCACGTCCGTGAAAAGTAAGACACATTGATAAAATGACTCACGAGGTATTTTGTATTTTATTAATGCCCATCACGTGCCCATTGCCTGCCAATTAGACCTTTATGGCATTTCGTTCTGTTTTTTTGTTTTGTTTTTTCTGTCGATAGCGGTCAAACGGAAAGTCGAATCAAGTTGAGATTTGGACCATCCACAAGCTTCAATGTGGATTGAAGGTGTGTAGTTTTGTGACAAAATCGTTCGAAAAGTTACAAAGTTACACCATAGTTACTACAAAATATCTTTCTGAAACAAAATGGCAGCAAAATGTGAGATAGACATATTTTTACACAGATTACTAGATCAGTTTTCAAATGATGCGGCAATGGTGGTTTTTACGAACGGCACGAAAGATGAAAGGAACTTTTGAATTATTTTTAAAAGTTACCCGAAATTTGTAACTTTTGTTTTAAAAGTTCCTCTTCCCACGGAGGATAACTCCCCACATCCGAATACTCCCATAATTTTACAACTCACTATAAGTGAATTACAATACACTAACAATATTACAACTCTACAACTTTCTTCATATTTCTATGGAGCTCCTCCCACCCCGTATGATTCCTCCTTTCCACACGTTCATCATACTTTTCCCCCTATTTTTGTTTTGAAGTTATACCATACCATCAAAGACTCTACTCTACGCGTATTCTTGTCCGACAGGTGGAATATTAATTCGTAGAATATTCTTTCACATTTTGCCCCAAATTCAAATTCACCGCCAACAAAACATGTGATCGTTTGGTCTTGCGATTGGCCAAAAATCTCTACCACCCGGTCCCGAAGATGTCTCAATCGTCGGGATCGAAACGATTGGTGAAGGCTGGAAAATTAATTGGAATTGGATTTATTTTGTACCATGGTGGGATGCTTTTCCTGAAACCTGCTTTGAAACCCGATCGTCAGAGAAATCCCGACGAAATTTCAAGTGCAAAAAACTAGGGACCAGTGTTACCAACGGAGTCCGAGACTCCAACCATTGCTCCAACATTGTTGAGAATTTTGAGGTTAGATAAAAAGGTTCTTGGCGAACCAAGATTGGGTAAGCTGGTCCACGCACTCGAGGGAGGCCAAAAGAAATATATAGCAAACTGTTTAAACTTCTTGTTATTGTAATATCATGCGAATAAGAAAGCCTAGAGGTTTAACTGGAGGGCAGCTATTATTTGCAACTGTGCTTGGAGTGCTTGGTGGTGTTTATATTTGGCGACCACTTTTACAGAAAGAACAACAATCGAGGAACACTACTGATGCTAAGTAGGCCTCAGTTAGAGAAGTTAAAGGCTTTGGCTTTACAGGTAATGAAATCAAGTTTATATTTAGCGAGTACCATACCAGCTTCGAATAGGCCTAGTAGGCCTAGGCCCCTAGTACTAGGGCCTAGTTACGCTAGTGGTGTGCTCTAGGAATTTAAAAATCTACGCCGATTCACAGTGCCCTCTGCAACTACAACGAAGTTGGAAGCACGATACACAATTGCGCTTCCGGCAAGTTTGCCAATGTTTGACTTAGCGTTCGCATTCCCGGGCAAGTGTGCACTGACCTTTGCACAATAGCCTGGGAATGAGCTTTCCATTTCTGTTGCTGGACTAATGTTAAATCATAGCTAACATTAACTTTCCCGGTGCTCCTTCCCGGGCGTATTGTGCACCGAGCTTTAGGCTCTAGCTTCATAGTTTAATGTCTTGTACATTAGACCTAGGCCCAGTCCGCCAATACCTTCCCATTCCCTTTCCGTTACAATAAAAAATACAACCAACTAGGGCTCGAAATTAATGCTCGCCCGGTCGCATGAGCCAAATAAATTGTTACTCGGGCGAGCCAAGTTTTGCTAAACGGGCAAGAATAAACAAACATAAATCCTTACCTACAAAATGTGATATCTCATTGCTTACCACAAGCTTCAAAATACAAACGTTCTTGGTAGGTATTAATAATTATTTCCAATAACTAAACTAGGTCAAAACAAAAAAACTGCTTACTTGTTTTCTCCATGACAATCACCAATAAGAAGCGTGGTTTCAAAGGAGAAAACAAGTTAGCGGCGAGCTAAATATTTAGTGGGCCGTTGTAATACCGAGCCTATTCAAAGTAGGCCGTACATATTTTTTATTTCCTTGCCTTCTTCCAATATTCCTGTGATAAAGTAGGCTTTATGAACCCACGTTTTTTTTATTTTTCAAGTAATTTCACTTTTCATAAAAAGTAATGTAGGCCTAATATAATTACATTTTTGGAAAAGTAACTTCATGGTAATTTTATTACATTTTGGCTCCACTAATATACCTAAGTAGGCTAACGTAATTTCACTACCTGCGTTTCAAAACCTTATGTACCCAGATCTAGCAACCAACAATAAAATACAATTATAGTCATAGGCCTAGTCAACTTTCATGAGAGCATTATGGTGTTGTAGACCAAGCGGCAAACGTTATGGGATAGTTTTATTGGAAGCTTTTTTCCATAAGTAAAGCAAACTCCTTGACTAGGAGTTACCTCACCTGTGGGACATCTATGTCAATTAGCAAGTTTGTTAGATTTCCAGTTACTATGAATGTTATGGGTGGGTTTTTAAGCATAATCCAGCTTTAGGACTATGGATAATGTATGGAGATATAGGCCTAGCAAATTATTGTAATGCAAGTTTGCCCTTATTTTTCAATTTTACCAATATAGGCCTATTACTTATGGTAATTACTTATTATTACTTTTATTACTATAACTGGTTTTTAAATTACCTGTATAGGCTACCCTAAGCTCGGTGATTTTTCCTTTTTAGAACGATGACATCTCCGCAGAAAGTATGGAAGTCTGTACAAGGCCAACCATTGGTGATGTTTGGTGCAGCATTATTGGTCACAGTGGGTGCAGTTACAATTAATCGCTGCTTCGTACAACCACGGAAATTAAAACGAGATCTGGCAGAGGCTGAACACATCGCAAATTTCTTATATGAGAAGGAATTAAGTAAATCGAAAAACAGTAGTGTTTCCAGATGATGTATGTAGCCTACATACTTAGGGGAGACCGGGGCACAGTGGGCCATGGGGCACAGTGGGCCAAGGCCTATAATAGCTGATTGATTAATTTTATAAATCTTTTTTTTTGTGTGTAAGGTTGGTATTACTGGTGCACACTATGCACCTGGGTTTGAGGCTTCAAGATCGCCACCTCACATTGACAAGACCACATGGTGGTTATAGCCTACTGAAAGTAAAAACAAAGTAATCTTTCATTGGTGTTATTTTGCAATGACAAATGTTAATTAATTATGTTCCTTTGGTTCAATAATATAATTATAATGTGTTGAAGATATAAATCATACAATATCCATGGTAACTGTCAATGGAAAATTCTCAGTATTGTTGAAAGAAAATAGTGCAGCTGGACCCCTATTCTGTAATTATCCCGGTTTGGATCCGGGCCGATATGGATCGAAAGCGGGCGAAAGCGATTTTGTAACTTTTTCCGAATCCAATCCGGCAAATATTGCCTGGAATGGATCCGTAAATCCCGGAATGGATACAGTACCTCTTTGCATCGTGAAACCGCCATTCAAGATTTTGTTTTAGCATAAAACAACTGTTTTAACGCAATATCTTCTATTAAGTTGCTTTTAAAAATTATTTTAGGGTGTAAGGAATGGAAAAGAACAATAAACAATCTGTAAACATTTGATTTGAAACCAATTTATTACTGCCTATATGTAGATCACAATCGTAATAATCGCCATGATCCGTCCGTAGCGTAATGGTTAGCGCGATAGCTTCCCGTCAAAAGTTTCGTTTTGGCATGGCTCAAACCCAGTGCGGGTCAACTTTTTAACTTTTTTTAAACCACTAATTATTGTTTAGGATATGTTTATATGTGCTATTGCGCAAAAGAAGTATTTTTAGACTTTTATTTCAAGGGTTTATTAAGCCATTGCCACCGCTAGTTTGCTGTATCTTCCCCATGGCCTAAAATCAATAAAAATAGTATGCCTTAAATAAAAGTGTCTTTATTTTTTTCTGTTACATAAAAAATACAACCACACTGGTACATGAAGAAATACATTAGGAAATAATTTATTATGAAAAGAAAAAAAATGGGCGAATTTAAGTACATAATATGTACATTTCTTACAATTAATTAACCCTTCTCAAAATTACACCATATGAAATACCTTTTAAAAGGCCTATTCTAAGATTTATTTTCAAATTACCTTCAGACAAAATAAATAACATTAATAAATTTAAAAATGTAATTGGCCTAACAGAAGTTTTAATTCAATGTCTTCACTATATTATTACAATATTATCAACTTATTCATCGGGACCGCGTGTTATGTCAGCTGTTAGAAAAACAGTTTCTGATTGGTTACAGCTTCGGCGGCTCAGTCGTTTTGTGAAGTTTTCCGTAATGGATCCAGACTGGATCCGATCCGTCCCTCCCATTCCGGACTAGGTTATAAAATCGCTATATTTCTAATTTTTCTTTGGGTCCGGAATGGGAACATTAAATTTCACGATTCGGATCCGGGCCGATTTCATTCCGGGATAATTATAGAATAGGGGTCCTGGGGCACAGTGGGCCACTATTTTTGGGGCACAATGGGCCACCAAATAGATTGTCTGATCTGTACAAAAAAACAATGATCTAAAAAAAAATCACAATTGGCTCACTTGTAAAGAAAATCCTTTAGATAATGACATTTATTTCAAATTAAACTAGACTGCTACTACTGAGTATTATATGTATAACTATTTAAGTTAATTTAGTAAAATATTTTATTGATTAATTTAATTGTTATGAAATTATTATGTAGGCCTATGTGAGATATGTTGTGATGTTGTGTATGACATGGAAAATAGCATAATGCTATGAAAATATACTACTACTACTTCTACTAAATATTTGATCATATTTGTGTACAATAACTCACATGGTTCACTGTGCCCCGGTTCCTGGCCCACTGTGCCCCAGCCTGGGGGCACAGTGGGCCACTTTGCATGCCTTTTTTTTTTTTTTTTACAGGAATGTTGAATTTGCAGGTATTTGCAAAAATTACACTAGATTCCCAAGGGGTTGATTGATGTGTGTGCAAATTTTCTTGAGTCTGCCTTTAATATTTATGGATTTATGATACCAAATGTGAAATTCGGCCCACTGTGCCCCGGTCTCCCCTAATAGGCCCATTTAGAGAAATGTAAATAAACTGGATGTAGATGGTACAACAGCGTACTCAGGTCGATGGCAAAGATTTTTGTTTCTATAGCTCACAGTAGACACAAATTCAACTTGATGTAACTTACATAGGCATCCACAATTTTAGCCGATGACATATTCCAGGGGTGGACAAATCTTTCAATAATCTAGGAGCCAGCAAAAAATCTTAGGCGCCAGCAACAATCTGGCGAAGCAACGAGGTCGCGTGGCAAGTCTGGGGTCAAGGGCAAAGCCCCAGCTGCCGGAGGCCAATTTCGCCAAAGGCGAATTTTTGTTTGAGGATTGCAGTACGTTTGACTGTCGGAAACGCGATTTCAGGTGAATTTGCAGAACAAATAGGGTGACATAGGAAGCTTATATTGCAGGCTAAAAATGAACTTGAAGAAGACTAAGAGACAGGTATTTTTGGTATTTATTTTACGTTATTTATTTACGTGTTTTGTTTGAAGCGGCCGTAATTGTCGGTGCAGGTGTTGGTCGAGATTCATTTGCTTCTACGGCTAGGCTTAGGCCTATCCCCGTTACTGGTGTAGGCCTAGTAGGCGGAGTTAAGATTGTAACATCAACACGTGAGGTTGATGTTGTTTGTCCTGTTTCCCCCGATTCGATTTCAACTGAATTAGTCGTACTACTAGGCCTAGGCCTGCTTACTGACAGGAAACTTGTTAACTTCAACTATTTTGAAGGTCTATCTGTAGGCCCACCGTTTCCACGTTTCATTTTTACGAGGCCCTAAGCCAACGTCGCATTGAAGTGTCTAAATTCGCACTGAAAGTATAACAGTAAAAGCTTTGGGTTTGAAAAGGTGCGTGTCAGCCCTCGCGATTCATAGGCCTAGGCCTAGGCCTAGCTATCAAGACATCTACACAAGCAACCACAAACACCTGTTAACAACAACAGCCATTCACATGACACTAATAAAAAATTGAAAAAAATTTTTTTTTTCCCCTGTAATGAATGAAAATTAGTACTTTTTAGTTCTTGATAATTTAGGCTCCAGCATGAAATTTTAGTCGCCACGGCGACCGGGCGACCGGTAATTGTCCATCCCTGACATATTATACAATTTATAATAGTTTTGTTAGCCTAGATTGAGACCTATTAAGGCTATTCACTTTTCTCTGCACTTTTTATCTTCTGTAATACCACAATCCACAATACAGATATAATTAATGGGAGTTAGTAAAAAAGACCACAGCTCAAAACTAGAAATGACTTCAGGCATAAAAATTCTTCTCAAATGCCCACATTTGGCTATTATGCCATCATGCTGGATCTGGTCAACCAGTAGAGACACGTTTCTTTCTTCACCCTCTTCAAAAATTAGAATCCGGTTTGTGTACGCGGAATTCCATTTTCCGGTTCCAAGCCAAACAAAAATCACCACCAATGATAGTTTTACATTAAAAAACGACTAATGGGAATCCTGCACTCAGAAAATTTGTAACATAGCATTTGCGAGCAGGCCTAACTTTGTGCCATTTGAGCTTCGAGGCTCTTTTGCTCTCAGCTTGTCGTCCATTTGAAAGGAAGTGAGAACCATGACCTTCATTGTCCTTGCACTTGTTCTGCCTTGCACACCTGTTATCTTGAGAAGGGGGCAATACAAAACACAAAATATGAGAAGTATTTCATTCAATTTTTTGTTCACTCACTCGTCGTGACAAATTGTGGACAATGGGACATCTTGAATAGTCGTTCTCCGATAAAAGTTACGTCTTCCCTTCTATAGACTAGTGAAATAGAAGTATACTACTCAAGTTTATTCTCAATTTGCATGTATAGGTGTATCAGACCAAACAGTAATATCAATGAAAACAAGTTTGAAGAAACTTCAATTTAATGTAAAACGTAGCTAATTGAAATAGAGTAGGCTACGAAGAATTACCAAGAATTACATTTAGTATGTAAAAGATGACTAAATTAGCGCCTTCCCTTATTATATCCAATCGTTAGTGGGCGGACGAACGTAAGAAGCTAGGGATGTGGGTTCGAGGTTCGTATTGTAGGGCCTACCTTGATCACCTCTATTTGTTCACAGTGGCATCAACAATTCAAAGGGTGAGTTTGTTCACAGGGCGATAATTTGCCAAGCATCAATTAGGCCGACCGATTATCACCGGCAACCGCCAACTGATTTGTCGGGAATGTTGTGATGGTGCGCTCTGGTCCATGCCGGATAGTGAGAACACCTCTGGGTACATTCCGAAACCTCCTGAAAATGATGGGGTTCCAGCGTCAGCTAGCACGTCCCAGCGTCACATTTTGTCAAGTGTTTCGGAACGCCTACAAGCGGAAAGATGGCGGAAATGCGCGCAGAAAATTTGAAATGAAATTAAAAAAACATTCTAATCATTTCCCAATAATAAGTAATACGACATGAAAGATAATAAAATCCTGCAACACGTGGTATAAATAACGGTCAAATTATATAATTCCTGACAATTTGACGAGCTTTTAAATTATTGCATTTTGAAAACGCCGCCGTGATTTGTGAATGCTGGCAGATGCCCTCGCTCAAACCGGCTGGCGTCTTCATGATGCTGAATATGCTGGCGCAGGAAGTTACGGATCGCCCAGCCTATGATATTCAGGAGGTTACGGAATGGCCTCAGCACGGAAATGGTATATATTCAGCTAGTTTCGGAACGTACCCTCTATTGATTAAAAAATGAAAACCCATGCAATAACTTTTTGGTCGGATGATAATCGCTGCAGCTTGCTGGACAGTGTGAAGGGACCTTAATCCAATGCAAGTATACGTATATGTTCGTGTTTCTCGCCTTCTACAATCTAGCGACGCGCATGGCCTGGCGTATGTATAATGGAAAATTCCAAATAGCAAATAAATGTTCTCCCATGCTATGTTAACAGGGAGTGGTGACTGGGGAAACAAAGAAAGAGTGCAAGCAGAGATTGGAACTGGAACCGTTTGGAACCTTTTCACTGTGTAGAACCGAAACTGGAATCTGGGTTTTTAATATGGGTTCCTTAAAACTCTGCAAAATTGCCTATGGGCTATGTAGAGATCCTTGTAAATGGTTTTATTTTTTAGCATATTTCGTTTTATTAAATCCAAATTTCGCTGTTAAGCAGTAATTTCAGCTTTTTGGCGGTGTTTCAATTTTAATTTACCAAATCTAATTTGTATCTAGTATTCTAACGTATGTGGCATGCCTACATTGTCGCGAAAGAAAAGGAGAAAAAAAAGAAAGCTGTCGCTAGGAATGCGGAATGCAGTCGACGCACAAGCTACGAGAAAAATCTGTTGCGAGCCGGTTTGGCAGGGGTGGAAGGGTCACTGAAGAAAATGTTGAAAATTATGTTCTTGATAGAAATTCGGCAATTTCGCATCAATTCAACAGCTTCAGTCTTTTTCGTTTTTATAACAGTAAACTTTTGCTATTTCGCATATACTCGGGATTTCGTTTTATTTCGCGATTCAAAAAGACTATTTTTGGACTCACAACAGACTGTCATGCCAACATATTTCAATTGCTGCACGTTTCAAGTGATTTCGCGCTATCGCGTATTGCGAAATACAAGGATCTCTAGCTATAGGCAATTTTACGTGCAGTTTAGTGGGCGCTGAGCCGCTGACATCTTGTGCGTCCGCCATTATGACCATTCTACCATTCATTATGACCATTCCTCAAAGCACAGAATGCACAAGAAGGGTTGCAATGGCGGCCAGAAGTTCAAAGATGGCAAAATAAAATTCAATAGCCTACAAGGTTCTTTCGGGTTCTTAAAGGTTCCAAAATGTACACAATCAAGAAGTGACAAATATGGAATAAAGCCAAACTGTTAAAAACTATCAATAAATAAAATTATCACGTCATTTATTTTTGATGGCTCAACTTCGTCATTTTCTTGTGCATTGTCTATATTTTATATTTTGAAGCCATTGGTCACATCCTGTCCAATTTTACACCCCTTAGAGCGACCTGGGCTCATTAGATTACTTGTAAGTTTAAGTAAAAGACGTTTGGCTATATAGTTAAGTTTAGTGGTAACTGCTGTGCATTTTTGCATTGACTACATACTAGCACAGATACTAGGTTTGTACAATTTATGTATTTTTTTTGTTATTTTTCCTTATTCCACCTTCACGTTGGTGTTTATGTCATCTTAGGACTCTGAAGGCATTATTAACTTCAACTGTCAACCAATGTGAACATGAATCAATTTACATGGTGGTGACTAAGTAATGACATCTTAGACCATCTATACCCTTCGGGTAGACGGATAACCCGGCTCTTTTGGTGAAGCCGAGCTGCGACAGTTCCAAGCATTAGGTCTGGGCAAAACATTACCCAGACCTAGCTCATGGTGAACTCTTGCGCTGCGTTTGGCTGTACGTCAAGAGCTGGAAAACTGTCTGGATTATCATTTCACGCTAAATCAGAATGGAACTAATATCTCTGCCCAAGCTGACTTCCGAGAATCACACCCTTTCTCTCACTCATTTTGTTCTCAGCTCGGCTTCAACCGCTGCAATGGCAGATATAGGCGTGCACTCTGTCCACCGCCTTTATATGGTCTAAGAATGACATTGTAGTTGATATAGTTTAGTGTGTAACTAGGTCCCGCAACGTACGGTTAACAGGGAAGGATACCTCTGCGTCAAAAACCGCACAAAATTCTCATTTTTAAATTATATCACAAGAATGGGCTTCGAAATCAAAAATCTGAATCAGCAGCGCACAGTGGTTTAGTAAGCTCTACACATTGAATGCTCTAAGTTGTGACTTATCTTATAATCAATATTTTTTTAAAAATAATTAATTTTATTACTAATTATCGAATTATAATGAAAATACTACGCTAATGGTAATAATATTTTATTCAGTCTGTAGGCCTTACCAAAGCACAGTGCGCTGCTGATTTAGATTTTCGATTTCTTGTTGCAATCTTGAGATTTAATTTAATAATGAACATTTTCTGCGGTTTTTGACGTAGAGACTACCCTTCCTTCTTAACCTGGGAACTGCAGTTAGGCTGACACGGCCAGGGCTGTCTTAGGTTGGGATTTATAGTCGGCCCCTACACCTAGGGGCGCCCATTGTTACTAAGGTAACAGTTGTTTCCATGTTATTTCCCATAAACAAAACAAATCCATAGCAACAATGGGTGCCCCTAGGTGTAGGGGCCAAAATGTGTTTGGGGGGTCCCTCGAGGGGCCCCCTAAACACATTTCATTGTCACAAAAAAATATCCGAGTTTCAAAATTTTCTGAAGTTACATTTTTATACCGTCATTGTAAGTCTGCATAACTGTAATACTTCAAAAGACCACCCCTTAAACCTGCCTCGTGTACACGCGGCTTTAAGGCTTCAATCCATTCACAGGGGCTGAGTGAGAGAACTGACCCTAACGGCACTTGCCACAAAACTTTTCAGACACGTTCACACTTTTTAAAAAATACCGTGGACATTAGGGGGCCCCTTCGGATCGGTAGCACGAGGCATTGGCCCTGTTGGCCTAATGGGTAAAATGGGCGTGGACACAGCTGCATCCAGATATCCTTCTTTTGTCTCTAATATCTGCATGAAAGAAACAAGGGACTCACTGAAGACGGAGCTGATAGACAAGAGAAAATACTATGTGGCAAAAGTTTGTTGTGCAGCTAGAGAGAGTTGTGGCCCAAGTTTCAACTCGGGGTGTTTGAAACAAGAAGAGATTCCTTAATAATGTACTGCATTGCATTAAGGAACAATGCCTACAATTTATGGCCAACTACATTCGAAGTAGACAATTATTTCTTCGACATTATGACATCAGGTCCGGAAAGTTTGAACCGGTTCCTCCACTTCGGAAACGGTTTGGAACCAGTTTTTAAGGCATATCTTTTGTTAAATCTGTAGCCATTAACAACTTACATTCAGCAGGTTAAAAATGTACCTAGGAAGCACTCTTTGAACAATGTCGCAGGACCCTTCAAATAGACTATGTAAAACGCATAGGCCTGATAATAGGTTGTGTAAACAGAATAGATAAGCCTACTGCCTACATAATATCTTTGTATCACCTAGCTAGCGTTAAGTGTTTTTTGGAAGCATACAGCGGGATTAGGTGGAATCGGGTTGAAAAGTTAAGAGCAGTTTGCCACAAAACTGGTTCGGAACCGGTTTTTGGGTACCCGATGTCATCAGTATTATGAACTAGTGTATTACGTTCCTCGGCGATTTAGTGTCGACAAACCGACATTCGTTGCATCCAACTACAACCGTTGAGTGTATAATTAATAATACTACTACCATGCATGGGATACTGGTACAATTGCCGATATGTATGCCAATCAAGAGTCGGACAGAATATGTTTTTAATCTAACTCTCCTGCACTCACATTATTTTTTGCCTCAATCTTATTTAAGTCAATGGCGCTGTGCGCTGCCAAATGTTCTCACAAAGTAGTGAAATAAAAAAATAAGCAAAATAAATCCTTCTAGCAAGGTATGCCCGATTCTGGTGAAGTGTTTAGGAAGCCGGTTGCGAAGATCTAGTCTAGATTGGCTCGTCCAGAAAGATGTGATGGCACGCTAGAGCTAGGGACGTGAACCCTCTCTAGGGTGAGCATTGCCTTCAGAGCCACTGAGAAGGCTGTGAAACAATGGAACATCTAGGAGCTAGGTATGGATTTGGCGCGCTCTACAACAAGCTTTGCCCGCACAGCGTAGTTACTAAGCAATGTAGGTTGACAAGAAATAACAATCAATATCGGATAAAAAAAGTGCAGAGTAAAATATGTTCTGTCTTACCCTTCCTTGATTTACTTTTGTCCCTTAATTGATTGATTATTTGGTGTTTGACGACATACTCAACAACTATGGGACAGTAATATGAAATCGGAACTTATGTTGCATATCATTTACTAAGTAGATAGAATATCCTAGATAATCCAAGTCCTAGCCTAGGTACTTTACAAAAAAAATCACATCATTAACATACAGGGTGTAGGCCTACATACTAGTCACCGACTAGGAGAACTACTATTTTACCTGGATAGCATGTACATTTTATTGGTATACCATTGTAATGGCTTAATTTACAGATTGAATCTTAATAAAACAGATGCTGGAATAAATATGAACTATACATAAAATATCTAATAAATGTACACCATTCTACTTTTTCTTTTCTTCAACTGGTGGTGGGAACTTGCCATTGTAATATGGGAAATAATCCAAAACTGCTCTCCAATCTGTGAAGTATAGCAGGCTCAGTCCTCCTGCCACTCCAAAAGTGGCTAAAGTTGGTATCCTGAGAACAAAACCCAGAACGTGACTAGTATTTAGGCGTTTCTTCTTAATGTTACAAGTCCAAGTTTGAATGCCGGAGTGGAAATAGTATTTGTAGGCTACTGGTGATCTCAAAAATAGTTAAGGTATATTAAGTGAGGAAAGGATCCAACAGCTTACCTTCGTGTAGTAAGATGACGGATTTGCGAGTTTGAAGTACACATGAAGACATAATACAAAATATAACGAGACGTTTCGACCGAGGTCTTGCTCACTCGAGAGAAGAATGGCTACTGCAACTACTCTAGTCAACTAAACAACTATAATAAACTAGACTAAAATATATATATATATGTACAATATTTACAAGGCGCTGTTGGGGGGTGTGGCGGCAGGGAGGTGAGAGGGGGAGAGGGCTATCACTAACGGATGTTTAGGTTGGGAGCCAACCTAGATTTAGTGATCCACTGGTGGGCCAACTCCCACCGTCTTAGTTCGCCTGGGTTGCAGCTGGCTGGGAGGGATTTTATCACTCTGGTGTTGAAACATCCATTGAATGCCAGGTTATGGGATGCCGCATGTTGAGCCACCGGTTTGTCCATGGTCAGGTTTTTAGTGTCTTGCCTGTGCCCGTTCATCCGTGACCTAAGCGAGTTCTTAGTTAGGCCAACATATTCGGCAGGGCAGTGGTTGCAGTTCAGTTGGTAGACTACATTGGTGGTTTGGCAGGTGTTGTGTTGCCTTATTGGGTATGTCTTGCCGGTGGCCTGGGCACTGAACGTGGTGGAAGGTTGATGAATTGGGCACGTCAAGCAACCGTTACCTCCTTGGCAAGGGTAGGAACCTGCTGGTTCATTTTCAGGAGCATCCCTGATGCGGCAGTCTCTCCTGACCACTAGGTCCGCAATGTTCGGGGGGCGTCTGAAGGCTACTCTAGGCAAGGATTTTACCAGATCTTGGGTCTTAGTGGAGGATGTTAAAATGTGAAGGCCACTTTTCATTATACCATTGAGTGCCTGTAGTCCTGGGTGCCACTGTGTGACTAGAGGTATAACATCATTGGGCGGCGGGATGGCCTGCCTCGCTGGTCTATTGATGCGTTGTTGGACGGTGGTCTTGTCGTAGCCTCGAGCCACAAAGGCGTTGGTAATGCGTTCGCAATACTTGGCAAGATCATTACCATCTGAGCAGATACGTTGGCCTCTCACTGCTAGGGAGTAGGGTAGTGCTCGTTTGGTATATGTAGGGTGACAGCTGTCGTGATGAAGGTACAGCTGCTTGTTGGTGGGTTTGAAGTGAACATCAGTCCTCAGCCGGCCCGATTCTAAATAGACATCCACATCAAGGAATGCGACGTGCAATGATGACGATTCCCAAGTGAAGCGTAACACACTGGCATTGTTGAGGTCCGTGAGGAAGACGTCTAGTAGTGCTTGGCCGTGGGGCCATACCATAAAGATGTCATCAATAAAACGGAAGAAACACAAGGGCAGATGGTCACGGGTTGCTAGGAACTGCTTCTCTAGTTTGCCCATGAAGAGGTTGGCATACGAGGGGGCCATTCTGGTGCCCATGGCTGTGCCTTTCGTTTGCAGGTAGTGGCGCTCCATGAACCGAAAGTTGTTGAGGCGGAGGACCATGTGCGCAAGTTCTGTGAGAAACGGGGCGTCTGGTTTGGTGCCGGGTGGCCGGGTTCTAAGGAAGTGTTCTAGGGCGGCTAATCCCTGTGTGGTCGGGATATTAGTGTATAATGACGTGACATCAATGGTGACCAATAGCGAGCCTGGTGGTAGTGGCGTGTCGAGTTGGTGGAGTTTCTCGAGGAAGTCGTAAGTGTCCTTGATGTGCGAGTCAAGGTTGGCAACAAGCGGCTGGAGATGGTAGTCAACAAAAGCGGAAATCCTCTCAGTTGGTGAACTATAACTGGAGACTATGGGTCGGCCTGGATTCCCTTGTTTGTGGATCTTCGGAAGCAAGTAGAATACAGGTGTCCGTATGGTATCCGGTGTGAGGGCTTTGATTGTCTTGTCGTTAAGGCCTTGATGTGTTACGTGGGTGGTTAGGAAGTCGGAGACTTTCTTGAGGTGCAAGTTGGTAGGGTCCTCCTTGAGCAGTCGGTAGGTTGTAGTATCAGACAGTTGCCGGTCAGCCTCAGTGATATAAGCTGCGACATCCTGGACGACGATCGTGGAGCCTTTGTCCGCTGGAGTGATGATGATCTCCCTGTTGTTACGTAAGGAGTTGATGGCTTTGCGATGCGTAGGCGTGAGGTTAGTGCTGGTGGGTAGCCTATCTGCAAAGTCCGGGGAGGATACTTTGGCTAGAAGGTGATGAGTGAAAACTTCAAGCGGGTGATCAGGTGGTAGGGGGTCTGGCTCCCAGTCCGATTTAGGCCTAAATTTGGTTAAAGCAGGGTCTAGAGTTTGTTGTCTTTTGGCTGTGAAAGGGTTTTCCTTGAAATGGTGTTTTATTTTTAAATTCCGGGTGAAAGCTATGGTATCCTTTACCAAAGCAAAATGGTCAAACTTGGGGGTGGGGACAAAGGTTAGGCCTTTGGAAAGAACATCCTTTTCGTCGTTCGTGAGGTCGTGTTTGGACAAGTTGAGGATGGCATCATTGTTTGTATCCTCTTCAGGGCGAGGCTTGTCCACTTGGGGTAGGCTTAGTTTGGTTATCAAAAATAGTTAATCTCAAAAATAGCCTAGAAGACTTACACAACAAGATTTGGTTAGGTGGAAACCTAATCTTTTGTGGTAGATGGCGGACGATTTGTCAGAACATATCTCAGTTCATTGTTAAGTTTTTAAAGCCTGTGGCCTTCAAAAGTTACTACAATGTAAAATAAAATGCATATATGATCTTACATTTTGGTTATACTTAGGCGGCACCTATATCGATTTAAAAAAAAATGTGGATCTGACAACGCGTTACGATCCTAACCCTACTTGCATATTTAGTAATGTTCGGCTCTTGTCCAAATACGTAAAACTGGAGCGAGAATTAGAACAAGACTAAGAATAGGCTTATGCCTATGAACAAGAATGAAATCAAGAATAGATAGGGCCTAGGGACGTGTCTGAATACCATTCTTGATTTCATTCTTATTCTCATATTCTTGTTCTTGGTCTTGTTCTTATTCTCGCTCCAGTTGCACGTATTTGGACAAGAGCCGTACATTACTTGATTTAAGTAGGGTTAGGGTCATAATGCGTCATCAGATCCACATTTTTTTTTATATCAACATGTATAACCAAAATGTAAGTCAAATATACATTGTATTTAATAATAATTACATTGTAATAACTTTTGAAGGCCACAGGCTTTAAATACTTAACAATTATAGTAGCCGCCAATTTAGTAGAGCGCTTCCTCGAGCCCTATTGTACAAGCATTATACGCATCTTTAAACTCGACATTAAGGTGGACAAAAGGCTGCAATTCCAACCGCAGATGGAATATTGCACTACCCGTCTGGACAGAGAAAAACATCGACCTCAACTGGTCAACGGGTTTGCACACAGGTATGGCCATTACCCAAATGTTTTCATCGCAGGTAGTAACATTACCAGCACGTTCTTCGATGCACTGAAGCGCACTGGAGGGTGTCATTGGTAATGACAGGTTTTATTATTCATTGACAGGTACATGTTGTCGCATAACAGTTCAACCAAATACAAAGAAAAAGCCGGCGCTCTACTAAATTGGCGGCTACTATAACTGAGATATGTTCTGACCCATCGTCCGCTATCTTCTGGAATGAAATCTAGTGTGCACTTTCAATTCTCGTTCTCAAGGTGCGTTTACTGCTCAGCATTTGGGTTGGGGCGACGCGGTAGACGCGGCAACCAATCAGGGGGCTAGTTTGCTGCGGCAGACGCGACGGCGCCAAACGGGCAACTGACTTGAGCAGTGTTCAACTTTTCTCTCGCGGTAGATGCGATTTACCCATAGTTCATCACGGTTTGTTTACAGCCGTCATTGCCGTACAAATATTTTTATAGGTTAAAACAAGGATAAACAAGGATTTTGAAGTGTTAATAACTCATCAATTTATCTTTTGACATGCGATTGAAATTAAAATTTGTTCGTTGTTCCCTAACCTCATTCCTTGGAGTAGGTTCCCATAAAACCCTTGCTCTCTCCATTTAAATATAATAGCCGCACATGAAAACGCTTATGTCTTTTAATTTACAATGCATGCAGCAATTTTTCACGCCATAAAAAGAATTCATAATGATACTGATCCCATTCTTCTTCCATTGCTGAACGTCAAAATCATGAGCCACACCTACTTCGCGCCCTCGACACGGCGCTCAGCAGTACCACTTCGTCGCACCTACCGCGTCCTCCGCGTTGCCCCAAACGCTGAGCAGTAAACGCTTCGTCGCTAGCAACGCACCTACCGCGTCCTCCGCGTCGCCTCAAACGCTGAGCAGTAAACGCACCTTCATTCTTATTCTTATGACGTAGACATGCGCACGCGACAGTATTCGGACAGTACTAGATACGTCACGGATGATTGATGATGTAAAATCAAGAATAAGAATGAACGTCGTTTTGGTACTATTCGAACATGTCCTTAGTAATCTTTTTAATTGGCCTATTGGACGCAGGGCTAGGCCCTAGGCCTAAGCCTATGTGCCGACGTAGGGAGGGGGGAACAGGGAAAACAATAACTTTCGGGGGAAGTAGTTTCGCTGCCAGTGGCGAGGTAGGCCTAGCACCGCGGCCGCAGAAGAGAACAAAAAAAGGGTGGCCTAGGCTGAAATTGTGGAACCCTGAGCTAATTTCAAGCCCAACTCGCTATTTCGAAAGCCCTGCAACATTGCAATAACTTGTGGAATATGGTCCTGCGTTTAGAAAACGAACATTGCAGTAACTGAAGATTATGTGAATTTTGTTGTAGGCTAGGCCTAGGGCCCAGATGCAGCGCATGGGCTAGGCTAGGCCTAGGCTCTAGACTAGGCCTACGACCGAACTTACCATTGGACTGCTTGTTCTAAGTGCTTTTTGCCTATTTGTCGGAGAGGGCCAGGCAGCGCCATTCTAGCAGACATAAATTTTCTTTAAGTTACGATACAAAATATGGAATTTAATCAACCAACAAAAACTAGACTATTCCAAAGTCCAGAGGTCACCGCAGCTGCAGCTGTTCCGTTCCGTTTTCAGCACCACAGCCTTCTCGACGATCCCGACATTCGAAAAGACTGTTGGCCTAGGCCTAGCCTAGGCCTAGCGTAGCCAAAACCTACCAACTGTACGAAGTTTACGAAAACGGAGAAGAAGAACAAGAACTGGTAGTAAACAATTGAAGAGGAGCAAGAGAAGATAGGCTAGGCCTAGGCCTACATATTCAGCAGATATTCAGTGCAGATTTCATCCGAATTATCTCAAAACCATCATCGATAGCCTTGGCCTAGGCCTAGCAGATGAATTAACTTTGCGTTTTCAATCGACGAGAGCAACGATAGCCTAGGCCTAGGCCTAGGCACACACCACAGCCTAGGCCTAGCCTCTGCTTGCATATCTAGACATTCCGTCATGTCCGTGCCAGCTTCTCATGATCCGGAATTGGAAGTAAAAGTCAAGAAAGGCAAGTATCCAATGTTAAAGTAGGCTAAGTAGGCAAGTTTAAAATGAATGCCTGGAGAAAAAGAGAAATAATAGCAGAGTGTAGCTGCTAAGCAGAATTTTACAAACAAACAAACAAACAAACTTGAGGCTTGAGTACCCTACTCAATTTACTAGGCCCTAGGCAGAACGGTAAACAGCGCTCGGAAACGGAAAGCCATTGAAGTATCACGAGAGGGTTAAGAGCCCGTGAAGGAGCTTCGGTAACGGTAACGTAAACGGTAACGGGAAGCTCCTTCCCTGGCTATTGTGCACCGACCATTAATCATAGCCAACTTTCCCGTTACCCATACCGCAGCTCCTTCCCGGGCATGCCAATCAGAGGCATGGCGTTGATTGGTAGGTGGGGAAACTAAAATACGATAGGGGCCTAGGCCTAGTGATAGGTAGGTCAATAAACAATCCACCCTGCAGTGCTGAGTAGGCCTATAGCCAACTTTCGCGTTACCGTTGCCGGAGCTCCTTCCCAAGCATGCCAGTAACAGAGGTTTGGGGTTCAGAGGAAGGACTACAAGCCAATATTAAAACCCGGGAAATGAACGTATTTTCGTCATATCTCAATAACGCCACACAATATCGAAACAGTGACTCCTACGCATATTTAAGATTCGTAAGAGTTCAATACCAAATGAAAAAGATTTCGTAGATTGTAGTAATTATAGTTGTAATTTGTAATTAACTTCAAAATTAGTTAAATTAGAAATAATAATTATAATTACTGCAAACTAAAAAATCTTTTTCATAAGGTATAGGCACCGAGATTGGCCACTGATGGCGCTAGTGAAAACGAATGAAGCGCTCCAAGTGGCAAAGTCGCGCAACAACCTGCTGAAGCAGCGTCGTTCTTCCTACGTCAATAAAGGGAAATTGTGAAAATTGTTTAATTAAATATGGGTTTTAAAATTTTCGCGCAGATTATGAATCCCAACAGTAAATCTTAAAAAGGCAAGCCACCATTTTAATCAGGACACGTTTTAGACGTAAAAACAACAAATAACACACAACAAACACAAACAAAACGAGACAATAAAAGCCAAAACAAAAACACAAAACAAAACAACAATACAAAATAAATACACATCAACAATAAAAACGAAACAAACGCCAAACAAAAAACAAGATATATCACAATAATATCCAGCACTATTTTCAACCGCGGAATGAAATCTTCAGCAGTTTGTTGCTAAATTTGGCCACATACAGCGCTGTATGTACTAACACACGGTGCCTATTGAGCTCTCACGAATCAAAAATATGCCTAGGTGTCACTGTTTCGATATTGTGTGACGTTAGTGAGATATGACGAAAATACGTTAATTTCGCGGGTTTTAATATTGGCTAGTAGTCCTTCCTCCTAAAGAAGGTGTGGATAGTGATAGGTACGTTAAAAAACGGTCCACCCTGCAGTGCTGAGTAGGCCTAGGCCTAGCTTGATGCGGCTACTTGCCGCACGGCTTCTCAAAGTGGAGACAGAATAAGGGGATACAGTTAATATACAGTTTGTTTATTTTATTAGGCCTATTTTGGGCCCTACTAGGGATGGGATAGTGTACACATGTAAATGTGTAGTCTACGCGTTTTAATACATGTATGCATCTACAGTTTTCCTCTAAGTATTAAATGCTGGACATGTGCACGCTGCCCACAGGGTTATGCTGTGTCCGACTGGCCCAACGTACTATCTTCTGGACCAACATCGCACACAAAATGCATATGTATGGGCCTACAGTGCACTCCCTAATGTATGTGAAAAAAACTCCATATTTCCCCCTCCTAAGCACCCTTCTGGCCACCCTCTTTTGAATGTCTTACAACAGTTCCTACTCCTTCTCCCTAGTCCTATCCCATATTGCCTCTGCTTTTTCATCGCTTCAACACAGTTGAACTAGCGCCACATATGCCCTTTCCCTTAGTTCCTTCCCTGCTTCCCTAAGGACTCTCATTACAAAATGTAGGTTGTTTAGTCCTCTCCTAGCCAATCTATCCAATCTGCGCCTCTAGTGTCGTATCTGTGCTTGTCACTGTTTTTCACAAATCACAATATAGGCCTAGTTCTAAAGTCTAGTGTACGATTGGCGTCAACGCCAACTTCAACTTCAACACCTTGATAAACCTGTATATTCATATGGAAGCATTCACGATTGCAGAAATGCGTCAACCCTCAACTTGAACCGTCAACGTCAAAGTTCAACTCATTCCAACTTTGACGGTTGGCGTTAACGTTTGACGCTCGCGCATGCGCATTCACATGTCACCAAAGAGTTTCCAAAGAAATATCTGTTCGTTTTCCAAAGAGAGCATTTTCTTCTTTTGATTTTGTTGATGTTCACTGGCACACAAATAATAACCTCTAAATGACAACCACAAACAAGCTGTTGTTTACATAAAACCACCGAATGCTCTACATCACAACCACGGGAACTAAGGTCTACTTGATCTCCGCCTGGCGGATGCTCGTCGGGAGTTCGACGAGCCTCCGCTAGGCGGAGGGTTTAGTAGACCTTGTGGGAACAACGTGATGAGATGACCGTGCAATAACGAAGATCAACGAAGTTCACCGAGGAGTACCGACGCAGCTTCAGTTGCCGTCGAATCGTGAATCAAAAACGTTAGCGTGAATCTATTACCGGCTGACGATTCAAGTTGACGCCAATCGTAAACTAGGCTTAAAGTCTAGTGCACGATTGGCGTCAATGCTAACTTCAACTTCAACACCTTGATAAACCTGTATATTCATATGGAAGCATTCACGATTGCAGAAATGCGTCAACCGTCAACTTGAACCGTCAACGTCAAAGTTCAACTCATTCCAACTTTGACGATTGGCATTAACGTTTGACGCTCGCGCATGCGCATTCACATGTCACCAAAGAGGTTCCAAAGAAATATCTGTTCGTTTTCCAAAGAAAGCATTTTCTTCTTTTGATTTTGTTGATGTTCACTGGCTTCTACGTCTTCTCAAGCTTTTTTGGAGAAAAGTGCGAAATAATCACGACATTCATTAAAGTGTAATACTCCTCCTCTGTCATGATGTTGATTTAAAGACCAAACGCCCATAAATAATAACCTCTAAATTACAACCACAAACCAGCTGTTGTTTACATAAAACCACAGAATGCTCTATATCACTTCACAACCACGGGAACCAATTGGTCTACTCGATCTCCGCCTGGCGGAGGCTCGTCGAACTCCCACCTTGGGAGTTCGACGCCAGGCGAAATCAAGTAGACCTTGACGGGAACAACGTGTAGAGATGGCTGTGCAATAACGAAGATCAACGAAGTTCATCGATGAGTACCGACACAGCTTCAGTTGCCGTCGAATCGTGAATCAAAAACGTTAACGTGAATCTATTACCGGTTGACGATTCAAGTTGACGCCAATCGTAAACTAGGCTTAAAACTCACAGTTTTATTGAATCACATCACGAATGAAAGCATTATTTGCAACACAATATTTTGATTGACCGACAACCAGTCAACATATCCACTCTGTGAGTTGTTTTTGACAGGCATCCAATTATTATTATTATTTTTAATGTTATGATCAGTGGTGAAGAGTGAATATTTGATAGGGGAGACACAATATTATATACTGTACACTACCAAATGGGGGGTCTGGGGGGCTTGCCCCCCAGTTATTGCCCCGCAGGGCGTTTGTTTTCTTCGTAGATATTTCTCTAATGTTTCCACGGGTTTTAGATAGTGGGAAGCCCATATCAATATTTCGTATACTCTAGTTTTTACATTGCAAATTACTCAATAATGGTGACAGTAATTGTTCCTCTTTGTTCCAATGATAGATGAGGCTTTGGCTGTTTATTTTTTATATCACATTTCACTTCGTAACTGAGATTTGAAAAAGTATGAACAAGTACATAGTCTTATCACATCTTCATTTTCTTCCATTGTAAATAAATCCTTACATGAAGTTTCATAAATGTACTTAAAATAATTCAATAAAACACTAATCATTAACTCGAACTATGGTAAGCCAAAGCTGTACCAAGCCAAGGAAAAAATCGC